>JBAMNC010002447.1:0-27741 GCA_037902135.1 Cetoscarus ocellatus
ACAATCCCGCTGGGCAGTTTACAGCTGTGTATGTGCACATGGAACACCTGGCAGCTGTCGCGGCCAATGCAGAGATAACTGGCAGAGCAAAGAAGGTTAGTATCATATTGTCTCATTGTTTTGTGTAGGACAGTTTTAATCAATTATTGAAAACATTTTAACTTTGATGTTGTATGAGTTGAGAATGAGAAATATACTGATATATTTGAAGGTCAAAGTCAGCATGGAGGATGGGACATTTGTGGCATTCTGCCACTTCCTGTCAGACATTTTCTCTTACATCAGCAACTTCAGCCTGCTGCTCCAGAAAAACGATTGAATCCTACCTCAGGTAAAGAAGAGAGAAAAAGGGGGCGAGGGGATTACCTTTATCTTCCCCTTAATATGTTTCTTATATTAAGAATACAACTGTCTCCCCAGGCTGTTAGTGGCATCAAATCTCTCCTCACTACCATAGAAGCTATGGTAGCTAGACCCAAACCTGATGGTAAGCTGTCTGAGTTCCTGGCAGCCATGAAGAAGCAGCGCCAACAGAGAGGAGGAGAACCTGGGAGGTTCAAGTATCAGGTACACATTATATACTGTATATAAAATCAATTGTTTATTTCACGTTAATAAGATGTACTCAGCATTTTAATTTTGCATGCTTCACAGAAAGTTGCCCTTTCTAAAGGCGAAGCTGCAGAGCTGGCAGAAGGTCAACCAATCAGCCAGTGTACTCCCAGACTGCAAAGAGCCATTGAGCTGACCTGTGAGTTCACAGTGAAACACCTGAAGAAAAGATTTAGCAGCCTACTTGGTGAGTTGCATTTAAGCATTATACAGTATTATAAGCACAATGACATGTTTAGAGCACTGTTTAGAGGCCTAACCTTTTTCTGTCTGTCTTTTGCTGATAGAAGAAAATACAAAGGATATACCAACAGCAAAGGCAGTGAGGTGTTTCAGTGTCTTCAACCATGACTCTTGGCCAGATAATAGCCTAGAGCTCCTGAACCATGATGTAGAAGAGGTGAACTTTCTCCTAGAACACTTCTCCACTGTCCTGGGCAGGTGAGTTTTTGTGTGCTATCATATTTATGTTGACATGATGACTGAAATTATGTTGATACAGACCTTCTTGTCCATGCCATCCTTCCATTCCTTACAGGAATGGGTGTAGCAAAGAACAGGCCAAAGAGGAGTTCTAAGAGATGAAAATGACGATAAACACGTCATTCAAAGACAAAAGCTATCTTGGACTGTGGCAAGTCATGATGACAAAAGAGCCTTACTGCTCAGACTATGAGGTAGGTTCTGTTATCTGTAGTATTAAACATGACATGATCATTATCACTGTTGATTTAGTGAGTTGGTAAGTTAGGTTGATCACTATACTTGGTCTTTTGCAGAATATCCTACACCTGGTCAAGATCATGCTGGTGCTCCCAATATCTTCAGCAGTCTATGAAAGGGGCTTTTCGTCACTAAACAGAATCAAGTCAAATGTTAGGGCAGGCCTGCATACTGATACTGTTGAGGACCTAATACGTATTAGTGTTGAGGGGCCAAAACTGGAGGACTATGATGCCGGGGGGTTGTTAAGCAGCGGTTTTCCCAGGGGAAGAGGACCAGGAGGCCTACCTATAAGAGCTGGCCCCTCTAATGAGACGAATTGCAGGGAATAATTAATCCTGCTCTTACTTTAAGTTTATTTGAATTACATTGTGAATTAATGCTGCTGTCACTTTAAGTTGAATTGAATAAATGATGCACTTTGTTAGTTTAGTTAAGAATTTTCAATGCAGCAGTAAAAAGCTATACAAAGAGAAGGCAATGAAATTGCAGATTAAAATATTTTGCAAATATCAAGTTTGGGTCATTGTCAATCTTTACATCAAGGCAAAACTATGTTATGCAAATTAACAAAACTATCATTATGATAAGGTCATGTATTAATATTACACTATACGAAGAAAAAGGTGGCGCTACCTAATTTGGGGTGGTGCTACCAACTGAAAAGGTTGGTGGCACCAGTGCTACCTGTAAAAAGTTAGTCTGGAGCCCTGCCTCCATGGTGGGCACTGCCCTTTGTTCTCCTTCACGTTACCCATCTGGTGTCCAAGCATCTCGAGGATCACTGTTGCTGTACTGTATGTCAGCTCATTGGTCTCAGTGATGTTTGCAGTGGGAATTGTTTCTATCACTGCATTTACATTGGCTAGGATCTCTGGAGGTACTTAACTAATCCTCGCTAGTCAGTGTCGGGGTTGACAGGCGCTCATCTTAGCCATGATCTTATCTCCCAGGTCAGTTAGCTCTTCGCTCAACCCTGGGGCTTGGTAGTCAGTCTCAGAGGGGGAGTCAATGTTAACTCCCCCATCTGACCTATCATCCTGTCTCCCCCTTACCGTAGCATTAACGTGTTGTATCTCCTCAATCTGTAGTCGTGATAGCAGCTGCCGTTTGTGGATGTTGGAACACTGAGCTAATAGTTGTTTCGGCATTAGCATTGACTGTGGGTATCGAAGTAACCATTTCTCCCTCAGTCTGTTCGTGTAACCCCGCAGGCTAGGGTTACTGGAGTGGTAGCATTTCAACAGAGCCTTGTTCTCATCTCGTGTTCATTACCTTCTCCGTGTTGTTCCAGAAGCCCTCTTGTCATTACAAACCCCGGCCCCCCAAATATATATATCTATATCTATGTGTGTATATATATATATATCTATATATATATATATATATATATATATATATATATATATATATATATATATATATATATATATATATATATATATATATATATATATATATATATATATAAATATATATATATATATATATATATATATATATATATATATATATATATATATATATATATATATATATATATATCTATGTGTGTGTATATATATATATATATCTATATCTATATCTATGTGTGTGTGTATATATATATATATATATATATATATATATATATATATATATATTATGGCAATAGATGTGTTATCACATGAGATATTCAAAGTAGTTCACTTATCAAGAAAGCAGAGAGTCAAAGGATACTTAAAGTAGATCAAGATATAAAAAACTTGAAAAGCAACACATGGAGCAACAAGACTCAGATACATGATGTAAACTGAATGAGCTTAAATGCAAATTAATTGACATACTCAATAGACAATCTGAATTTGCTCTGTTCTGTTCTAGGCAGAAATATTTCGAACAGGGAGAGAGAGCTGGTAAAGTCCTGGCACAAAGGCTAAAACAAATTCAATCTCAAAGTATTATTCCATCGATTCTGACAAAGACAATAACCCTATCACAAATTAAAGAGAAATATAAATACCACATTCAGGGAGTTTTATCATGAACTGTATACATCCCAGGGTGGGATAGACAAAAACAAATTAGAAAGCTTCTTTTCCTCAGTTGAAATCCTAGTTTTGACAAGGATGGAAGAGCACTTTTGGAGGACGATATGTCCATAGATGAAATTAAAAAAGCAATCAGAAGCTTCAGGAAAGGCCCGCGGATACAATAGGTATCCAGTAGATTTCTATCAGGAATTTATTGAAGAGCTTGTCCCTAGATTACTGGTGGTATATCGAGATGCGTTCCAAAGAGGTAGGCTACCTGAAAGCATGAGACCAGCTGTTATTACACTACTGCTTAAAAGGGAAGAGATCCACAGCAGTGTGCCAAATAT
The DNA here is from genome assembly GCA_037902135.1 of Cetoscarus ocellatus. Lineage (NCBI taxonomy): Eukaryota > Metazoa > Chordata > Actinopteri > Labriformes > Labridae > Cetoscarus > Cetoscarus ocellatus. Next base: position 3,698 of record JBAMNC010002447.1, read on the forward strand.
CGCCCTATATCTCTAATTAATGTGGATGAAAAAATTCTTGCTAAAATCTTAGCAACCAGATTGGAAGAAGTGGTCCCATTTCTTATCCATCAAGATCAGGTGGGGTTTGTGCGGGGCAGGAGCTCTGCAGACAATCTTCATAGACTGTTGCACATTATGTGGATGACTAGAAATCATGATACACCAACTGTTGCCTTTTCATTAGATGCTGAAAAGGCATTTGATAAAGTGGAGTTCCCTTTTTTGTTTTATATGCTAGAAAAATTTAGTTTAGGCCCACTATTTAGGAAATGGGTGGAATTAATGTATTCTGATCCATCAGCCACAGTCTTAACTAATGGGATTATGTCACCTCAATTCAGGTTAAATCACGGCATTCAACAAGGATCTCCTTTATCACCTCTAATCTTTGCCATATTTTTTCTTGAACCCCTAGCTATAGCCTTGCAGGCTAATTCAAATATACAGGGTGTGCAGGTGAGTCAGGAAGAACACAAGCTTTTAATGTATGCAGATGATGTTTTATTAATATCCAGTAACCCCGAATCCTCAGTCAAAGAAATTTGCTCAGTTATAAATTTGTTTTTTGAGATTTCTGGATATACTGTTAATGGTTGAAATCAGAAGTTATGCCATTATCAAAGACTTGTCCCCCAGATATCAGAAAGAACTGGAAATTCAGATGGATGCCAGAAGGATTAACATATTTGGGCATCATATTAATGTCAGGTCTGGAAAAAATAATGGAAGCCAACATACTCCCAGTCATTCAGAAAACATGAATTTTGTTACAAAAATGGGATAAATTATATAATTCTCTGATAGACAGAATCAATTTAGTACAAATGATTTTAACTCCAAAGATCAGTTACATCACTTCCATGTTACCTCTTCATCTTCCTTCCTCACTACTTAAAACCTACAATGGGATGATGGAAAAGTTTGTCTGGGCAGGGAAAAAACCCATGTTTAATCGGACCAAGTTATATGCTGCAAGAGACAAGGGGGGCTTAGCACTATCAAGAATAGACTGGTAACACAATCCAAAAATCCAAAAACAATCCATATTTCTCATGCAGATCCTCCTTATGGTATAATAAAAATTGTCAGTAGATAGGAAGAGTTTCTTTTGGGAGAAATGGATTAGATCTGGTATCCATACTCTTGGGGACATGATGGTCGATACTGGATTCAGATCTTTTGATGAAACTCAAAATAAATATAATCTTTGTAACTCAGAATTTTAGAGATTTCTACAAATCAGACATTGCATTCTCTCAAAGAAAGAACATATTCAGCATGGTTTGACTGAAATTCAGGAAATTTCATATAAGATTGGAGATAAAATTAAAGGTGCATCCAAATTTCATTCATTAATTAGAACTACACCAGTGCCAAAACTGGATGGTCTTAAAATATGTTGGGATAGGGACCTGGATTAGAAGATCCCAGAAGATGAATGGAGGAAGTTATGTGCGTCATGGCACTTCTACTCTCGTGAAACACTATCACAACTCATTTGTCATAAGATATTAAATAGATCCTACTGGACTCCTTCTAAATTAGTAAGACTGAAACTTAGAAACAGTGATATATGTTGGAGATGTAATAGAAAGGCGGGAACTCTAGTGAATATATTATATGAGTGTGGCAAAACATGTGACATGTGGAATGCAATAATTATGTTCTTAAACATAAATGTTGGGGACACACTTGATCAAAAACCCCTTATTATGTCTTTTGGGGTTCCTACCAGATAATATCTATATGTCAGAAAATCATGGTGTCGTGTAGCTATGATAAGAGAGAGCAGGATAACTTTACGGCACTGGAAATCTCCCACCTCGTCCACTTTTAAGGAGTGGACAGAAGTGCTGAGCTCAATGGCAGGCTATGAGCGGATCACTTACAGAGTGGCTGTTAGGGAAGATCTGTTTAATGAAATATGGGGCCCATTCATAGCTCAAATGCTGGACGTGAAAGAATGACACTGCCTACCTCTGCATAATCGTTTTTTATTTGGTTTAAATACAGGATTTGTACACTATGTAAACTTTCTAGGGTGTTGTATTAGTATTTTTTCTTTCTTTGTTTTGTTTTGTTTTGTTTCTTTGTTTTGTGAGTTATGTTTTGTGGTGTAGGTCTGGCCTGTTTTCTACGTTGTTTCTGGCCTGCAGACTCTTAAGTTTTCTATTCAGATTTGATTTTCCTATTTGTAAAAGTAAAAGAAAAGAAAAAAGACATGACAGATTCTTTATTCTTATGTAACTGTAATAAGTTTACAGGCTTTTGTCTTGATGTGTCTGCCCAAAATATCAATTAAAAAAACTGTGTAAGAAGTCACTAAAGGAGCAAAGCTGGCTTCCTGGCTCTTGAAAAGGAGTTTGGCTGGCTGTTTATCTGAGTGAACATGAGAAGTAAAACACTAAGAGAGAACAGTACAATCATATCTATTGATTTGTTGTGTTGTTTTCAATCCTTACCTCTCAGTGAAAACATGAGTCTCATTACTGCAGGACTGAGGACCCTCCACAGAGCAGCCATCCTGTACCTCGAGCTTCCTCCTGATAAAAACACAAAGACATGTTAACAGACACCACAGCACCCAGACTTCAGTGAAACAGTGGTTATAATCTGTTTAACAAATTGGTTTAATCCAGATGGACCAAGCAGTGCATCACTGCACCTGTTCAGATACAATACAGACACAGGAATGACTTCTGTACTGCTGTCAAACACAAGCACAAACCACAGAGCCACTGTGCAGCCCTCTATAGGTTCTTCATATTTCTCTTAATCAATGGAAAGATTTCCAAGAAAACATGAGAACAAAGTTAAGGAATCTCATCCTGGCATTAGCAGCAACTGTAGACTTGAAGAATTGTTCCCTAAAATGACAAGTCAGATCAGTCTCTCCTCTGCTTTGGTCCCAAACAGTAATATCTTCTAGAACTGCACAAACTTGCCATGATCTAGTCTGAGTTATTTGGCATTTTTTTATGTTCTATGAACGACGGCTGCAAAAAGTCCTGAAATCTGGATCAGAAGAACCACTTCAGCAGCACAGAAACTACATTTAACACATATAAATACTCCAGTTTCTTTATATTGCATAAACAAAGTGTTGTGCTTCCCCTCCCATCCAATAATTTAGCAGTTTTCTGTTTCTAGTCATGAAGATTAAAGTAAACAGAAGCTTAGCTAACAGCCACTGCAGTTAAATCAATGTCCATTAACAGACTGAGAAAGTCTAATGAGTGATTAAACTGGATTTCATGATTTTCATACATCTATATCTATATATCTATTTATCTATTTACCTATTTATCTATATATCTATATCTATATCTATCTATATCTATATCTATATATCTATATCTATACATGTATATGTGTATATACTTATATATATATATATATATATATATATACACATTGGTAGACACGACAGTCTACCAAGAGAGGAAAAGGTCTACGAGAGACAGACTAGTGCACATGACAGTGGGTAAAATCTTCAGATAAGTGTCAGCAGACTCTACCACTGAGCCACTGTAGTCCCAAAAACAATCCTGAAGTCCTACTCTGTGACCCTGAAGGGTGGAGTGAGACACTACAGTCGACCAAGACGGGACGGCTGGCAGTGGAAACACAAACTAGGTCAGAGTTCACTGAACCAAACTGGAGAGCCTGATGGAAACACACCAGAATAAAACCTTGGTATGAACATTTTACCTCTTTGTTCCACGGAACAGATGACCTCTAAAGTCGATTAATCGATGATTTGATTGATCACTCTTCAAGGACACACAGCTGGGATCAGGTCCTGGTTCAGCAGAGGACCCTTTGCCTTTAGTCCTGTGAGACAAAGAGAGGACCACCAGAGGTTAACCTTCAGACACAGAAGCTTCTGGATTTAACTCTAGTTCAGTCAAATTCAGAGCTGAATGACTTCCTTGTGTAGCAACTGTTGACAGGCTACTCCAGTCCGACAACTTTTGTCTCAGCAGAGTCTTTCCTAATGCATTGTAGTAAAATAGCTATCTTAAATGTGTTCGTTCAATAAAATATTTCATCTAAATATTGATGATGTTTGGAGCTCAATTCACATTTAGTTTAAAAAAACTGGAGAGCCTGATGGAAACACACCAGAATAAAATCTTGGTATGAACATTTTACCTCCTTGTACCACGGGACAGATGACCTCTAAAGTCGATTAATCGATGATTTGATTGATTGCTCTTCAAGGACACACAGCTGGGATCAGGTCCTGGTTCAGCAGAGGCCTCTTTGTCTTTAGTCCTGTGAGACAAAAAGAAGACATCTGCATTATTTCACATTTTAGCAACCACAAAATAAAATGTGTAAATAAAAAATAAAAGCATGATAATAATAATAATAATAACAATAATAATAATAATAATAATAATAATAATAATAATAATAATAATAACAATAGTAAAACATTTATTAAAAATACAAAAGAAATATCAAAAAAATGAAGCAACGTAGAATAAATTAAAAACATTTAATAGACCAAAACAGTTGATCACACCTGTCTAACAGGAAACGGCCTGGGTGTGGCCCTGAAGGCAACAAGCCAAGTGCATTATAAGGGTTGGTGCATTTTAGACCTTTGGGCATAAAAACACCTTATTTGGAATTTCACAGGCTGTGAGGAACCGATTAAAAATGTTCTCCACTTTTCTTCTGCAAAGACAGACCAGTGCACATGACAATGGGTAAAATCTTCAGATAAGTGTCAACTGACTCTACCACTGAGCCACTGTAGTCCCAAAGACAATCCTGAAGTCCTACTTTGTGACCCTGAAGGGTGGAGTGAGACACTACAGTCTACCAAGAGGGGACGGCTGGCAGTGGACACAAGCCAGGTCAGAGTTCACTGAACCAAACTGGAGAGCCTGATGGAAACACACCAGAATAAAACCTTGGTATGAACATTTTACCTCTTTGTACCACGGGGCTGACGTCCTCTAAAGTCGATTGATCGATGATTTGATTGATCACTCTTCAAGGACACACAGCTGGGATCAGGTCCTGGTTCAGAGGACCCTTTGCCTTTAGTCCTGTGAGACAAAAAGAAGACCACCAGAGGTTAAACTTGATCTGTTTTTGGCTCTCTGATTGGTTTACTGACCAAACAACCAGAATTAGAAAACCCTCTCTCATAGCAACTGTTGACAGGCGACTCCAGTCTGACAACTTTTGTCTCAGCAGAGTCTTTCCTAATGCACTGGGGTAAAATAGCTATCTTAAATGTGTTTGTTCAATAAAATATTTCAAGGTCAGAGAAAACATCTTAATATTGATGATGTTTGGAGCTCAATTCACATTTAGTTTAAAAAAACTGGAGAGCCTGATGGAAACACACCAGAATAAAACCTTGGTATGAACATTTTACCTCTTTGTACCACGGGGCTGATGTCCTCTTAAGTCAATCAATCGATGATTTGATTGATCGCTCTTCAAGGACACACAGCTGGGATCAGGTCCTGGTTCATCAGAGACCCCTTTGCCTTCAGTCCTGTGAGACAAAGAGAGGACCACCAGAGGTTAACCTTCAGACACAGAAGCTTCTGGATTTAACTCTAGTTCAGTCAAATTCAGAGCTGAATGACTTCATTGTGTGTTTTTGGTTCATGTTAAAGTCAAGTTTGCACTAACTGTCAGCTCCATGTTCAGGGCCTCCTCATATCTTAAATAGTTTTTATTGTTTAAACACATGAAGAGTCTTAAAAGTCTTTTATTTACTCATATGAGGTCTGAAACTTCCCAGTGGCACTTTAAGAACAAACACATCTACACTGGCTGCTGACAGGCACACTGACCTCAAAGACCTCCTTCTGTCAGGGGCCCAGTGGTGGTTCTTACTCTGAGGCCCTTGAACAGGATCATGCTGACAACAGACTGAAGAGCTAAAGAGGGACAGACCCCCTCCACACACAAGACCAACGTCACACATGAGCCTCCAGATCATAACAGCTCACTCCATGACACTCAGAGACCCACCACAAATAACCAATCCTGTAAAAATAAATATATATTCTGTCAAATTATTGACTTGATGACCAGTTCTCAAACATATTCAGGTTTATCTGTGAAAACGGCTGTTCAGTAGAATCACAGAGTAAATGATCACAAACTCTGTGAATTAACTGAGCAGCACCTAAAAATATCCACGCTTTAGGGTAATTCTTCAACTTCAAGAATTTGTAAAAAATGAATCTCATGAATGGATGAAAATATTGATGTGATTTATATCTCCATCTTTGTAGAAAGTCTTCCTCAAACAGGTTGAGCTGTTTCTTTATTCATTATGTTTATTTTTTGCTGTTTTAATCTGAAAAATAAAGAAAATTGTCATTTCCATCAAAACATAAAAAAGCTTTATACAAAATGATTAACAAATTCGCTACGACAAAGCCAGAGGGAGGGAGAAGCATCAACTGGTTCAGGATGAGATACGTGCAGAGGTGGAGGAAGACCGCCGGACCAAGATGGTCAGCATGTACCAACAAGGCACCTGGACAAGGTGGGAGCACGCTGAACAGCATCAGATCACCTGGTCAGAGCTCTGGAGAGCTGAACCCCAGAACATCAAGTTCCTCATCCGCTCAGTTTGTGATGTTCTCCCAAGTCCAGCCAACCTGCTCTGCTGGGGCTTAGAGACACTCCAACATGCTAACTGTGCCAAAAGAGAGGCGCCTTGGAACTCATCCTCAGTTGTTGTCTGATGGCAAAGTCGCATCTATTTCACCTCTCCATGTCCCTACTCCCTACCTCTACACACACACACAATGTTTCTGCTCCGCCTCCCTCACTCTGTGACAACCCCCCATCCCCCTCCACTCTCACCACTCAGCGACAACATGGAGACAGAGTGCGACGCACAAGAGGAGTTGGTTAATAAACAACAGGCTCTATAATTTGGACATGGTTTGGTTTTAAAGTATCAGATGACCAGCAGCGAAATGTTTTCTGTAAAGACTGTCGAAAACTCATTGCAACCAAAGGCTCGAGCACAACAAATCTCCTTCACCACCTACAACAGCGCCATAAAGTGCAGTATGAGGAGTGTGTCAAAATACGTGCTACGACAGCGACTCAGGCCACAAAGCCTCCCCAGTCTTCCGCCCTGAAACAAACCCTGCTGCAAGCTTCAATCACCCATGGTGTGTCTTATGAAAGAACAAGTGACAAGTGGCGTGATATTACCAAAGCGGTGGCTTTCCATATGGCTAAAGACATGGTGCACTGATCAACGGTGGATCAGACCAGCTTTGTACAGCTGCTAAAAACACTGAATCTGAGATACCAATTGCCCAGTCACAATCACTTCGCAAGAAAGGCACTACCCAAACTTTGCACGGATGTCAGAGCCAGTCTTTCTGCCCCGCTTGCAAAAGTGTCTTACTACACGCTGACCAACAACATGTGGACCAGCAGGACCTGTGAACTGTACATGAGTGTGACGGTGCACTTCATGGAGGACTGAGAAATGAAAAGTGCATGTCTTCTGACCAGGTACTTTACGCAAGATCATACAATGGAGCATATTGCTGAATCCTGCAGGATGTCCTTAAAAGTTGGAATCTCAACCCTACTGGACTAGTTGCTGTACATCGGACAACGGGAGTAATGTTATCAAAGCGCTGCAACTGACAAAGTGGCCAAGGATGCAGTGTTTTGGTCACAGACTTCATCTGGCCATTGGTGAGTGCAATATTGAATTATTGATTGAAATAAGAAAATATATGACGGACAAAATGCTCAGAAAAACACTGTGTGTGTGTGTGTTGGTGTGTGTGTTGGTGTGTGTCAGTTGTAGTCACGGTAACAGTGTTGTTTATGTATTCTGTATGTCACTTTTCAATAGTATCTAATAAATTCCATAAGTGTCTGTAATCATACATATAATAATTCATAATTAATAACTGTAGAATACTTTGGTTGGTTTGGTTGACTGTTTTTAAGACGTGCTTTACAACCAACCTTTGACCTGACATACAGATAAATAATTAGTGATTTTTATAGGTATTTTTCAATTGTGTGCGTTATAGGACACAGTATGGATGATGTCCGTGTCACACAAGCCATTTCTTTTTGTTGAGAATTGTCAGCAGCTTCTCTTACAGCTGGAAGAAGAGAAGAGAACTGGGTGAAGTGCAGATACAGCTGGGTCTACCAGGTCACCAGCTCATCACAGAGTCAGCCACACACTGGGGATCAAGACTACAAATGACTGAGAGGGTCCTGGAGTAGGAAAGGGTACTTTCTAAAGTTTTGTCTTCTGACAAGAAAATCAGACCACTCACCTTCACCTGGCAGGACATAGAGGTCCTGGAGACAATCAAGAAAGCTCTGAAACCCCTTCACAGACGCTCTCTCGGGAGAGGAGTATGTCAGCCTGTCATACATCAGACCTGGGGCCTGTTGCACGAAAGCAGGATTCAGACATCCAGGATAAATGACTAAGCCTGGCTCATCAAATCCAAAACAAGAAGGTTCAGGCTTAATTGGTTGCACAAAAGACCAAGTGAGGCTGAGGGCACATGGATTCTTTAAGCCAGGTGTAACCAATCCTAGATCAGTGCATGCACGCAATTCCTTAAACAGACCCCGCGATCAATCACAGAATCACGGATTCACCATGACAACAAGAGCGGCGTGCTTCTCTCCATCAGAGCAAGAAGTCCTCATGGAGGTGCATGAGGAGATAAAAAACCTAATTAAAAAAGAGGAAACGCCGCCATGGCGATACAACAACGACAGGAAGCACTGCAGACTGCCTGAATGTGTAAGTAGTACACTGACACACACCCCACACTCCGCTGAAACATCACATTATCAGTCCAAATAGTTCATTAACGTCTCCGAAATCAGAGTTGTGTCTTGATTATGAATTTGTTGAATTGCACGTGAAACTGAAATTGAAATTGAAATGTCCATGTTTGCTCCTTATGCTTCATGCCCCTATGCTGTTGGATTGCATGTATCCAAGAGTGCATGAGTTTGTCTGTGCATGCAGAGCCGTCTCTACCCAATGTGGGGCCCTAGGCGAGATTTTAAATGATGCCCCCTTCCATCTGCGATTTACATATGCTTAAGCCTACATAAGAAATCAAATAGCATTGTTTTTACCATTGTCTTTGATTTATAAGAAAACGTGTCACCAAATTTGCATGCTCAACAAATTACAAATAGCCTACATACAAAAAATTTTGAAATACAATATTAATACCCTTACCACAAAATAAAACCCCTCTAAATTGGTGAACAAATAATAATAATTGTAATAAATTATATGTGCAAAAATCAACATCAAACAATTCAAACAACCACACAGTTAGCTCACAATAACTCTATACATAGGCTACATTTACACTATGCAATAACTGTACGTTAACATTTAAAGCTTTTCTATTTTAAGAGTTAATAGTAATAACTACTTTCAATAAAATTATATTGAAGGTGAATTTTTTCTCTGATTTTGGAGGCCACGATGCCTTTTGCCTGTATTGCCTAATGTGCAAGATGGCTCTGCATGCATGTGTATGCTGATAGGTCATAAAATAACCACTTAAGCCGTGTATGTAGTGTGTGTGTGTGTGTGTGTGTGTGTGTGTGTGTGGGTGTGTGTGTGTGTGTGTGTGTGTGTGTGTGTAAATTAAACATGACTGGGCCAAAGCTGACATGCAGCAGGTGCCATTGAGGGTGATTTTGTGAATAGGAAATCCTTTCACAGCATAAATGTTCAGGTGAACATGACTTTTTGATATTGTCAGTTAATGAACACTGTGCACTGCTTGTGATGTGCATGGAGTGGTTAAATAGTCTACGTCTTATAGTTTCAGGTGGTCTGCAGTGCTGACTGCCTGATCAGCAATGTTGTGGCAAACTGACCTCTGCAATCTACCAGCACCTATCACAAGGTTAGCGGCACAGCCTGTATTGATAACCACTTTAACATCATGGCTGTGTCAAGAATGTCTCTGTTTATGAGGTTATGATGATGATATTTTGTTTTCACAGGTGAATTCTCAGGTGTGTTGCTTGGGGACAGAGTGTATGCCTGTCAGCCTTTTCTCCTCACACCGTTCACAGACCCTGGGGGGGCACAGCAGCCATACAACCATGCCCATGACAGGACAAGGGCCTGAATAGAAATGATCTTTGGCCTCCTAAAGGCACGCTCTCACTGTCTCCACCACCTGAGGGACAGTCCAGACAAGGCAGGTGACATCCCTGCGGCCTGTGCTGTCCTCTACAATGTGTCCTGCCTGAGGACGGAAAGACCCCCAGAGTGCCTTCACACATAGACTGGGACAAGACTGTTAAACTTCCATGACAACAGTGGCTAATAAGTCTTAAATTGTTTTAGTTATGCATGCTGTTAAGAATAATTTGATCTTTGTATATATTGTACATATTGTATACAATATATATGTGTTTTCATGTATTTTGAACATTTCTATCCTGATCATTGTATAACCTTTTCTTTAGCAGCTACATCCTTTCCCCACACACACAGATACTACATGACATTCTTTCCCCACACACACAATCCCTCCATGGCCTTGTGCAGCACTCTCCTTGTTACTTTTTATCACCTATTGTTTATGACTCGGTGCATCACCAGACCAGCCTGAACAGACCCGAGAAGGAGACGTGAAGGCCACGACACCTCTCACCCCTCCCTACATGTTAAACACACACGCACACACATGCCTATATAGAGAGAAGACTTTTGTATTAGCTTCAGATCAACACCTCAGACTGCTTGACACTCTGTATTGTTGTTCTCCTTGCTGCAAGTAAAACTTCGCTTGATTGCATCCAGCTGTTCTCTGCATCTTCATTCTGAATTATGTCAGGTGTTGGTAAGAACCATTAAAGGCGCCACTGAGCAATCTTAGGACTGTGAAGGAAAAATCCTGACACATGCTGTAAATGTAAGTTAAATATGACCTGCAATGGCAGACAAAGGTGTTTAATTTTAAATCATTTTGTTCTATTATGTTCTTTGTGCTGTACACAGGCCTGCAGAGAGGCAACTGCATCATTCATGTCTGTTCATTTGTTGTGTTTGGATTTGTCCTGTATTTATTTCACTGTGCAGACATGTGGGGTGGATTATATACAGACCTTTGACTGTGCATTTATTCTTGTGTTTTATAATATGCTTTGATTCTGTGCTTTCTGTCCTGTTGAGCACTGTGTGACCTCAGTTTTAAAGGAGCTGATGGTTTACCTGCTCTGATTTATCCTTATTCAATAAAGAAACACCATGTGACTCCTTGACTTTTATTTTAACTTATATAGGATGTACATTTTATATACATTCTACAGATAACTCTTATCTAATGATTGCAAAATCATCTAAAATCATAATTTTATCTAAAATGACTGCAATAAATGGTCACAAATGTTTAAATAATGAAGTTGGCTCTTGTTGAATGTTTTAACGATGTGTGGTGGGCAGTGGAATAAATACTGGTTTCCATTTGTGGGGACTGCTGACTGAGAAAAGGGATGAAATTAAATAAATCCTGGAATTTAGCCTGGTCTGGAGCAGGCTAGCTCCAAAGAATAAATCTCCATGGTAACATATGTCAAAACATGTCCCACTCCCCCCATCCCACTTTTGTGCAACCACACCATGGATTAGTTGATCCAGGATAACCAAGATATCCCAGCTTGATCCCTTATCTTGGTTTTGTACAACCGGCCCCTGTGCTGCACCTGATCAACAACAGTCTCCTGGCACCTGCAGAGGGAGATACTGAGCTGTGCAACTCCATCAAGTCCTGCATTGTGGATTACCTCAACAGCAAATATGCTGACCCATCCACTAGTGACCTATTGGACATCACCTCCTTACTGGATCCCCGCTTCAGGGCCAGGTACATCTTAGGTGAAAAACTTGATGCACTGAAGCATAAAGTCATCACAGAGGCGGAGTCTTTGCCCAGTGACCAGGCCATTTGTTTGTCTGAGCTGCCTGACCCAGTTGTGACTGAGCCTGCAGACCAACTAGGAGAGGCAGCAGCGGCAGTACCACCCACAGATAAACAGAGGAAATCTCTGGTGAGCTTCTTTGAGCACAGCACATCTACAACAACAAGCACCACACGCACACAGAGGGACGCGGTATATGCTGAGCTATCCAGCTACTTGTTGTCAGTTTGTGTAGAGTGATGTTTACCCTCTCAAATGGTGGAGGAATCATCAAGTTAACTTTCCAGCATTGAGCCACCTGATAAAAAAGTACCTTTGTGTGCCCGCCACCAGCTCCCCTTCAGACAGGGTGATCAGTTGCAGTGGGAACATTGTAACTCCCCACAGGGCATCCCTAAAACCTGAGTGTTGACAGGTTAGTTTTCCTGGCACAGAATCTGTAAATTTTACATTATTATTATTTTTTGTTTTCATTTGTTTTTTCTCGTTTGTTATTTGAGATGTGCACAGAGATGCCCTTTCTATTTAACTGTTTGAAATTTGTACAGAGATGCAATTAAGTTTCTGTTTACATACTTTAACTGAAATGTGCATGAAGAAGGAATGCCCTGTTTACATGTTTGTTGAAATTTGCACAAAGAGATAAAGCTGACTTAAGGTTCTGTTGACATGTTATTATTTACAGAACAGTCAACCTCAGTGGAAAAGTGTTTATTGTTACTGTTAAAAATGTAACAGGATTGTATTTTTGAATTAATTACAGTATATTTTTGACATGCAGGAAAGGGATTTATTTTATTCAAAGAGCATTGTTTTCATAAATGAGTATGTTTTCTGTTCAGTATGATCTATTCAGTTTGATATTGTGCAGTGACCTCTGTTAATAAAGGTGCAGCATTAGGCATGGGGCTCACACTTGTTAACTGACTGACTTGCTTTAGTGTTTGCCTCTGGTAAAGAAATGAATCTAATATGCTATAATGCTTTGGAGGAACCCCAATTACATCACAGAAAAAATATCCAAATATATATCGAGGATCGCCATTCAGCTAAAAATATCGAGATATGACTTTTAGTCCATATCGCCCAGCCCTAAGAACAACGGCTGGAGAGCCTGAACCAGTGGAAGTTGGTCCCGGGGTTTCTCTGACCAGTCATCGTACCAAACCCTCAAAGTCCTTGGAGTTAAAGGTCAGATGTGCTAAAGAGCTGTCAAGAACATCACAGAGACTGCTGAAAAAGCATCAAGATGGCTGTGGATCAAGAGGGGGGATCATGGAGCAGTGGTCACTTGGACAAAAGTTGGGGGCTGATCCCCCCTGACTGGGTCGCCCAGGTGAGGGTGTCTGATGACCAAAGACCTGAAACACCCTATGACCCGGGTTCATCACTGAAGATGTGTCCAAGTAGCTCCAATAGGTGTATTTCAGAACTCATTACTAATGTTTCATAAATATTTCAGACATTTACAGATTTACAGCTCTGCCCTGATGTATACATTTATTATTTTCCATATTTTAAGATGATATTTTTCCATCTCTTAGGTGAAAAATGTCTTTCAAACTCTTTCTTAAATCTTTCAAACACTGGAGTACAGGGTAAAGTCAGGATTATTCTCCTTTGATACGCTGATTATTGAGCAGCATGACATACACAATGTCCAAAACTGAGTTCTTTAGTTGTGACTTCTTCTGTTTTTGGGGCTGTTTGTCTTCAGTGATGGCTGAGAGACAGTGGACAGAGTTAGGAAGAGGACAAGAGAGCAGGGCTGGAATCAAACCCGGGATGCCCACACAAGGCAAGAGCCTCAATACAAGGTCAACGCACAGATGGGACCCACTCAGCAACCTCCACCTTTACATCACTGAGTCCATGAAGATAAAATGATGAAGACATCTCTGACGTCTCTGAGCGGGCAGTCTTTATTTAACCAAACCTGAGCCTCTGTTACCTGAGCCAGGTGAACATGAACAGAGTTCTCAGGGTCACAGTGTGAGGATCTGAAAACATCTTTGATTGGAAAAGAAGAAGTGACAAAAAGAGCACTCATGTAGAGGAGTCTGGGCTCTGTCTGTAACACACACTGAGGATCAGGACGCTGTCATGGTCTGAATGGTTCTTTGTTTCAAACGCTGGTCTCACCTCAGATCTTTGGCTTCAGAGCGAGGAGCTCCTCCGTCTGCGTCCTCACACTGACTCATGTTCCTGTTCAGCTCACACACACACCTTCACCTGCAGAGGAAACATTATTATTATCATTATCATTATTATCATTATTAGCTTTGAATAACTATGTCTACTACGTTTTTCTATGTGATTATTATTATAATTCCTATTATCATTTGTTCATAATACCTATCTCTTATTATTATCATTGTTATTATTAGTTTATTAGTATTGTGATTATAAATATTACTATGATTACTATTACTACAATAGTTATTGTAATAATTTAACTTATTATTATAACTGAAAACGTTTTGTATAACTTTTGTTATTAATATCATTATAAGCCAATTATCAAGCTAATGATCATTATTACCACAAACATCATTTTTTTTCAAAATCATTATGATTAATAGCAAAATAACGACAAATAATATCACTTTTGTCGTTATTTTATTATTTTTAAAAATAAAAATTTTAAAGTACATATTTATTGTGTTGTTTTTATTATTACCATAATTATTTCATAGCTAAATTAATTATTGTTTTCTTTTATTGTGATTTTTATTATTGTCATCATTATAACTATTTTTAATTTTTATTATTGCTGTCATTGTTGTCAATATTAAATTTATCACATTTTCAAGCATAGTTATTTTCATTACTAAAATCTTTATTATGAGTACCAAAATTATTCCAACCATCATTATTTTAGAAGACATACTTTATTAATCCCTCATGGGAAATTCAGATTCTTTACACTCTGTTGTAACATGCTTTACACACATAGGCTGAAATACACAAACAGGTCCTATGATCATGCACTAATGTAGACATGTCAGAGTGATAGCATGCTGCTCTTGAAGAAGCTCTTTTGAGCAGTTTGGGGGTTCAGTGCCTCCAGCCTTGCTCAAGGGCACTTCGGCAGAGCTCAGGAAGTCAGCATCTCTCCAGCTACCAAACCAACTTCCACTCATGGTTTGGTCGGGATTTGAACCGACCACCGTTCAGTGCCCAGACCAAGTCCTTATGGACTGAGCTGCTGCTGCCCCATTTTATTATTATTATTATTATTATTAGTATTATTATTAGTATTATTATATTTTAAGCAATATTTCTCAGTATAGTTTTATAATATAAAAATGACATTACTATTGTTTTATTATATTGTAAATGCTTTATTTTATTTAAAAGTATTTTACTATTATTATTAGTATTAGTATTATTATTGTTGTTGTTGTTATTATTATTATTATTGTATTTTAATCAATATTTATCAACTTTGTTTTTTTATTATAATAATAATACTATTGTTAATATTGTATTGTTAATGCTTTAGTTAATATCCTATTGTCATTGTTATTATTAACAATTATTTTTATAATTATTATCATTTTGATCATTGTAATAATCATTTTTGGACTCATTGTCACTCCAGCTGATTCTTGTTTCTATCTTCAGTTTGCTGCTCTGTTTCTGTTTCTTTGGTTTTCTGCTTTATGTAATTATCTTTAGTCTTTTTAATCCTTGTGTTATTGTGCAGCACTTTGTCAGCTCTGCTCTCTTCAGCTTCTACATGAATAAACTTTACTCACTGATTTAATGACTCACTAACATTTAGAGAAAATCATCTTGGTCAGCTGCTAAAATCAAGCTTATTTCCATCTGATGGAGGTGATGAAACAGTCTGAACTGTTCCTGAACAGCCGCTTTAATCTGTTTGTCTTTAACACACTCAAACATTTTGAATCTCCAACATCATGTTTAGTGAGGACACAGTCTGATAACCAGTCCCTGCACTGCTTCAGAAACACTGACCAACCAACCAGTCACACACTGATGACATGAGCTCACACACCTCAGCCCACTGTTTCACCTTGTCCCTGTCTCCCCTAATCTGTCCTGTAGGCTCAGGACTCAGTGATCGGTGATTTATTGATAAATGATTGTTGATTATTGATTGTTGATTTATTGGTGTGTAAAGTCTCAGCTGTGTGATGTCAGCAGGAGCCATTTCATGTTGAGTTTGTCAGAGAAGCAGCTCGTCTGGGTCAAAGTTCAGCCTCTATAAAATCTCCTCTCAGTCACAGTCTCTGTGAAAACATCAGGATTAAAGTATCGGTCACATATCAGAGGATTATTCCCTTCAGATCTGATGGATTATTGATTATTAGTCAGTCCTCTCAGGGCCCTTTGAAAAGCTTGAATGTCATTAAAATGTCTGACTGTCCTCCCCGTCCTCTGAATGTCTCCTGCTGCTCTCTCATCGTTAAATCTGGAGAATCTCAGCGCTACATTTCTCCTCTTTTTCTCTTTTGGAGCTCAAACGGAGACACGCAGCTGCTTTTCAAATGTCGGACGGTCACCGTGTTTCTCCAAAGTTTACCGTAAAGTCGAAGTTTAGAGTTTGTAAAAAGAGCTCATTTGAGCTTTTAGTCGTTCACCTGAAATGAAAAGAGACTATTTGAGCCAAAACAGCAGTTTAGAGGAGTTACTTTACCTTCATCTGGAGGTTCACACCGAGGAAAACAACTGCGCCACAGAGTCAGAGAAAGTGAAACTAAACCTCGAAGTAACAGGAACAGGAACTCAGATAAAACTATCAGGACTTTACTGACAGCAAGGATCAGGGCTCGAGTTTAGGTTTAGTTCACAGGATTAAACCAGGTTTGGATTTTTACAGAGTCACTGATCATTGGGACAGACAGACAGACAGACTGACTGATGGCTCCACAAACGACTAACACCACTTTTTATGACAATCAGATTTTTAGTTTTTGTGCCTTATAAATGGGCCTCATGTCCTTTTATTCAGTGTGTCATGAACAATGACATTAGAGTTTATATTTGTAAGAAATATGTAAATCAGAACAATATTTATAACAAGTGTTATCTCCAGGCACTTACTCTTCATTTTATACACATATATGCACATGTATGCAGCCTGTAGCCATATTTTTTTATTCATATTTATTTAAATTTATTTTTATTTACACATTGTTTGTATCTATCTTTTTTATATATCGTTTTATGTGTTAAACTATTGGAATCCTAATTTCCCTGAGGAAGTTTTCCAAATGGATTAATAAAATCCTGTCTAATCTAATCTTATCTAATTTAATCAAATCTAATCTAATCTACAAATATACATATACATATATCCAGAAATGAATCCATCCAGGCAGAGACAAAGGGACTAAAAATAAGAATTTATGAGACAATCCCATGGACACACAGACCATAAATCTGTCTGAATATAGATTTATTTGAGGTTAGCCCCTTGAGATATGGCATCTCATTTTCAATAGGGTCCTCATGTCTATGTGGTTGTAAAGGTATTTATTATGGAGGTATAATCAATAACAACCATGGATAGAGAGATCATTCTAATATTAACATTAAACATCTATAATGATCATAAACATCTATAATGATCATAAACTGGAGACGACTGATGTTGATTAATACAACAGCATCTAGCTGAACTGTCATTAAATTGTGTTTAACTGGTCTAAAAGTACAAATTTATGTTAACTGATGTCATTTCTGTTGGTGGTTGATGCAGGATTAAACACTTGGAGCTGAGCAGGTCCACAGCAGCAGGTCATCCATGAGTATTTGTCAAGGTCGCACTAATATATGTGTGCTGTTTGCAGGAACTACCATGTATTTCATTTTGATTATCTCTCTAAAGTTAATATCAAGAACTGTAATGATGATGAAATGGGGCTAAAGGAAAGGACAAATATTTGTAATTGTTGTAACTGAAGCTTTGTAGGTCCACAGCATCAGTCCATCCACACCAAGGATCCCATGCTGCCTACAAGACAAGAACCAGAGACGAGTACAGGAGCAAACAAGGAGCAAAGAGAGATACAGAGAGAAGATGAAGAGAGAGTGTTAGAGAGACAGAGAGGGAGCAGCTCAGTGTCCAAATCCCCCGGCAGTCTGAGCCTGTTGCAGCTTCACTCTGTGCTGGTCCAGGCCTGAGAGCTGAAAGCTGTGCTGATATGTAATGCAATACCTAACTGTGAGCAGCAGAGAGAACCATTGGATTACAGGACAGGTTTTGGGTTAGAAAAGGACAAACAAGGGAGAGAGGCTACAGGCTGAGTGACATGTATGATGTTGGTGAGTTATGACATTAAAGTTTGAGCTAAAGCTTGTTGTGGAGACACTGTGTCTCATCCTTGAAGACACAAACAACACAAAAGCTTTATCAAAAAGAGTGTTTTAGGTCTAACCTTAATGTAGGGCTGTTGCAATACACCGGTATGGACAATAACTGTCCTTTTCAAAAAGACAGTTATCAAATGAGGCTGAAAACAGACATACGGTAACACCATGTGACTGTTTGTTCTTCACGGGGACTGTTTATCCTCACAGTCAGTGAGGTGTGAACAGAATGTGTAATAATATTATATCAAATAAGGTCAATGAATGAATGATGTGGTTTATTTTGAACCCTTTGGGCAGATATTAAAAGTAAATAAGTTGATTTTCTTCTATTTGTACCTGATGAAACTGTTCTCATTGAATAGAGGTAGAATGTCATTACACACTCTGTTCATTTATGTTGAAAAAGAGGCATCTTAGATTCAACTTTAAGGCAAGACTCCTGTTTTCACTCTTTGATGGATGAGACGAGATCGACACACGAGAGGGACTGATGTTTTTTATTTATGTTATTTAACCTTTATTTAACCAGATACACTACTGGTCAAAAGTTTTAGAACACCCCAATTTTTCTAGTTATTTATTGCAAATCAAGTCGTGCAAGTCCTATGAATAGCTTGAAATGTCACAAAGGTAAGTGCTGTACTGCCATAGCTTAAAAGAAAAGGTTAAGTTACTCAAAACTGAAAAATTATGTACATTTCAGAATTATAGAAAAAGGCCTCTTTCAGGGAACATGAAATGGGTTAACAATTTAAAGCTGTTCTGCAGCAATAGAGGTTGATCAAGGCTTGAAATCTGGCTCAACTAATTCCTACAGGTGTTCCAACTTTTCTTGATTGCTTACAGCCCCCTTCTGTCTGCATAAAAGCATACCCTGTGGTACCATAGCCTGAGCATCAGTTGAACAGCATTGTACTGCAGAAAGTAGGATGTTGCAACAAAAATGGCAAGAAAAAAGGCAATTAACAATGGAAGAGAGTCAGACCATCATAACACTTATAAATGTAGGTCTTTCTTACAGACAAATTGCAAAGAAAGTCAAGGTGTCAGTGAGTACAGTTTTCTTCACCATCATAAGGCACTCAGAAACTGGAAAACTCTGACAGGAAGAGGTCTGGCAGACCCAAAGCCACAACTAAATCAGAGGACAAGTTTCTGAGAGTAAACAGTTTGCGTGACAGGCGGCTCACAGGACAACAGCTTCAAGCACAGCTTAATATTGGTCTAAGTAAGCAAGTCTTAGTTTCAACTGTGAAGAGAAGACTTTGAGCTGCAGGTTTGACAGGACAAGGTGCAGCAAGAAAGCCATTGCTAAGACAACAGAATAAGACAAAGAGGCTTGCCTGGGCCAGAAAACACCGCCATTGGACTACTGAAGACTGGAAGAAGGTATTATGGACTGATGAATCAAAATTTGAGATCTTTGGTTCATCACGCAGGATCTTTGTACGCCGTCGAGTAGGTGAAAGGATGGTCCCACAGCGTGTGACATCAACTGTCAAACATGGAGGAGGAAGTGTGATGGTCTGGGGCTGTTTTGCTGGATCCAGGGTTGGTGACTTGTACAGCGAGAGGCACCCTGAACCATAATGGCTACCCCAGCATTCTGCAGCACCATGCAGTACCCTCTGGTATGCGCCTAATTGGTCAGAGATTCATCCTACAGCAAGATAATGACCCAAAACATCAGTCCAAGCTATGCCAGAACTACCTCAGGAAAAAAGAACAAGATGGTAAGCTTGAAGACATGGAGTGGCTGCACAGTCTCCAGACTTGAACCACATTGAGCTGGTTTGGGATGAACTGGACAGAAGAGTAAAAGCAAAACAACCTACAAGTGCCACACATTTATGGGAACTTCTGCAACAGATGTGGGAAGAACTTTCTGAAGAATATTTGATTTCTATTGTAGAAAGAATGCCTCGAGTGTGTTCAGCTGTTATATCTGCCAAAGGGGGCTACTGTGATGAGTCAAGAGTTTAGAATACATTTTAACCAATAAATTGTTTTCATGATTTCTTTTTTTACTCCAATTGCTTATTTGTACTATGCTTTCATTTCAAAGTGCAATGAGACATTAAACTGAATACTATTCACTAAAAAACTGGAAAAATTAGGGTGTTCTAAAACTTTTGACCGGTGGTGTAAGTCCCATTGAGATCAGGATCTCATTAACAAGGGTGATCTGACCAGGAGGCCTGCAGCAAACGTCAAATATAAATACAAATTCAAGAAAAACGTTCAGGCAATAAATTACAAGCAATAAATATGTAAAAATCAACAATTTGACAATGGAAGAGCAACAATTTTTGAGGACAGTAACAATTAAAAACACAGGCATTGTTCACAGGATTCCGTCTGCCTGGTGAGTAAAATGGAGCAAAAACTTTGAATGAAAGCAGTTCTGACATTTTCAGTTCAGTCTGTATAGTATTTCAAGCTGTGGGGGAGCATAACAAAAAACTCTTTTCCCCAATTCAGTTCAGACTCTGGGACATTTAAGTGATAGATTACACAAGAGCGTAAGGCGTAAGTGCTCTTGGATTTCTGCAGCAGTGAACATAGAGAGGATGGTACGAATCCCAGAAGAGACTTCTACATCAACAGCATCCAGTGGGTATACCTCAGGGAGCTGAAGGAGGGCCACTCAGCTTTGGTATAGAGCTCACAGTGGTGAGTGAGACGTCCACAACCAGTCACAGATCATAATGCACAGTGATAAACAGAGTCCAGAGTCCAGAGACATTTGGTTGAAACTCTCATACAAAACATCATCATAATCAATCAATGACAGAACAGTTCCAGAGACAAGATATTTCTGAGCTCTGAGGAAAAAACAGGATTTATTCTGTTAATAAAATCCAAGTTTCACCCTCAGTTTGCAGACCAGGTTGGCAATGTGAGCCTGGAATGAGAGCTCCTGATCAAGCAGAATCCCAAGATACTTATAACTGGTGACCAGCTCTATCTGTTTGCCATTGATCGTTGTAATGGTCTTGACAGGCTCAGTTATTTCATGTTTGTGTAAAAACATCATGATTTTAGTTTTCTCTGTGTTTAAAACCAGTTTCAGAGACTGAAGACGAGCCTGAACTGTATTAAAAGCTGTCTGTAAGAACTGAAATGTAAGCCAAACACTCCTCTGTATTCTGTGGTCATATCAGCCACTCCTGAATTTGAAGTGCTCATGTATTCGAACCTTTACGGTAAATGCTCCGTGTCGACGATCTGGAGATGACAGACAGACTGAGCGACTTAATCATGTTCATGTTTCTCCTTTTACCACCAAAAGTGTGAAACGAAGGAGTCTTCCTGACTGTTGGCCTCATTTATAACATAAACGAACAGAATGTGTAATAATATTGAATCAACTTTTTGAGTAATTTATTTTCAAAGTACACAAAAATAATTTTTAAACGTACACCGTAAAAATACTCCATACTGCTTGCACATATTGTCCAGGAGCTCAATGAGACCAGTTTCATCAGCAGACTTACGGTTAGGCATCTTTCCAGCACTATGGCCCCCGTCTGTGGAGCAGCCTGCCAGAGGACCTGAGGGCCACAGAGAATGTTCATGTTTTTAAAAGCAGCCTCAAGACCCACCTATTTAATTTGGCTTTTAACTTATGTCTTATTTTTATCTATATTTTTATTTTATTTTATTTTATTTATATATCTTAGCCCTCTTTTTACTTGTTATTTTTATTCTATTACTTTTGATGATATTTCAGCCATTTATTAGTATTTTATTTCACTTTCCTTATTTATTTAGTTTTATGATTCTCAGCCCATGTAGTTTTTGATTTGATCAGCTACAACTGGAAGAAAATGAACTTATTTCATTTTAATATCTGCCCAAAGTCCTCAAAATAAACCACGCCATGCATCATCGACCTTAATTTGATTCAATATTATGACACATTCTGTTCATTCATGTCGGAAAAAGAGGCATTTTAGAGCCAACGTTAAGGCAAGACTCCTATGTTTCACTTTTAGATCTATTTAAACCTTGTCCACTGTATTGAAATAGAAACACATTTTCAATGAAAAACATTATTACTGTATTTCACTTGAGATGCAAAGTGGGAACCACAGCAGTCACAGTTCACACACAGAAAAAACTGAAGAAAACATCAAACATTTGATATGCACTGACCGTGACTTAGTGGCTGACAGTGTGTGTGTGATTAACTTGTAGTGTGTGTTTGGGAGAATTGTGTTGTTGGGGGCCTTTTTCCATTACAAGTGCTGCTGATTGTGTGTCACAGGTTTAAGTGTATTTCTAACATATGTTGTGTATTTGATTTGTGTATTATGTGTCTTTTTTTTTTTTTTTTGGATACTTAAAGGTGAGGGACTAGTTCAAGCAGAGGTGAGGGAAGAGAGGAAGCAAGTTCAGGTGAGACAGGTGAGGCAGCAGAGGACAGGAAAGGGGAGAGGGACAGTGAGGACGGATCCCAAGCTGGTTCAGGAGATAATGAAACTGATCCAACACACAACTCCTGTCCTGAGGGCCTTACAAGTAGGCAGAGATACATCATTGAATTAAAATAGTAAAGGGTAAGAATGCATCAAAAAATATATGTTATATATATTTTCAAGTGTACTCCTCAGGATTAATGTCCCTTTTTTACACATCAGATGGAGATTTGTGCTACATTTGCAGGCACAAATAGGGCCCTGAGCACCTGGCAAAAGTCTTATCCTGCTCAGAGGTGGCTGCTCCATCTTGAGGAGTTTCACTGTGGAGCGGGAAAAAACACACAGTGCCATAATTACAAGGTATTATTGGCCTGGAGTATGACATTAGAAAGTGGGTGAGCTGGTAATTTAACCACGAATCATCTGTGTTTACAAATACATATGCTGTTGTCTATGAAATGAACAAATGGTATTTGTACACTTAGATCCAACAGTGTCCACAATGTAAAACATGTGTTTTTTACATCGTGGTAAAATATGAGAGACTTATGCAGCATTATTTTCATATGGGGTGTCGTTTGTAAAGCAGCTCATGCTAAAAATAACAGCAACATTTTGTCACATTTAGCTTCAAACCAAGTAAAAACAACTGGTGTGAAATTTTCAGGTGACCTTTTACACCATTTACAGCAATATTTGTCATCTTAGAAATATCTTAAATAGTTAAATGTAAATATTAAATGTCACATGTAAATGCCAAACATGTAAATGTTGAATGTAAATGTTAAATTTAAATCTAAATATAAATGTTAAATCTAAATGTTTAATCTAAATGTAAATGCTTTAATTGCTCCTGAGAGGTTTAGATTTAACATTTATATTTATATTTACCATTTACATTTGTATTAAACATTCATATTTTTCATTCAGATTTATATTTAACATTTATATTTATATTATGCATTTATATTTTGATGTAACATTTAGATATAACATTCATATTTATATTTAACATTTAAATTTACATTTAGCATTTATGTGTGACATTTAATATTTACATTTAACTATTTAAGATATTTCTAAGATGACAAATATTGCTGTAAATGGCGTGAAAGGTCACCTGAAAAGAATCACACCAGTTGTTTTTACATGGTTTGAAACTAAATGTGACAAAACGTTGCTGTTATTTTTTTTTAGCATGAGCTGCTTTACAAATGGCACCCCATATTTTCCAGTGATAACCTTTTTATTTCAGTTTAAGCTGGACCAAAAAGATACTCTGGTTGCTGCTGTCTGCAA
>JBAMNC010001317.1:0-120000 GCA_037902135.1 Cetoscarus ocellatus
TCTTCACGTGATATTGCCAGGGATCTGTCTTTGAGATGTCGTCCAGTGGTATGAATCAGCTGATAATACTCCCTTGTAAACTGATCTCTTTGAAAAAGCGGTTGAAAAGGTTTCGCAGGGAATGACTGACCATCAGCATACAAACTGATAAACTCTGTATCATAATGTTCAAAATTGAATGGGTTACGGTTGTAGCTCCCTGTGTATCCCTCGTTGTCGACAAATCCTACTATTATGAATTTAGGGATCTGTCCCATAAACAGGTTGTCCTGCGTGGACAACCTTGATCCTGCTGGTATAGAATGAGTTTTAATGCTCACTCTGTCAATAGCATATTTGGCAGTAGTGTGTTGTAAGGCTCTGCTGTGTGCCAATCTGACACCGGGTGCAACAGAAACCTTTTTTATAAACAGACTAGCAGACATGATCTGAGCACGGTACTGTACATTTCCAGCAGCCATTAGACAGAATTCATCTTTTGCCCGTATGAATTTCAAAGCAATATTAACACCGTTTAGCAAAAGTTTTTCCTGAAAAAACAAATCAGCATGTATAGGGGCAATTAACTCCACAGTGCGACTGTTTCGTGTATATCTCCCCCTTGTTGTTAGTCCATGATTATCTCCATCTAAAGCAACCGTGTTCAGATGCCCCGTAGTATCTTTACAAAATAACCCAGGGCTAAACTGGGTATCCAGTGTGTCCTTCTCATAGTTTATCAAACACTCGATTATACCCCTATCGGGATATGTGTTGGAGGACTGGGTAATGAGTCTGTCTCCTAGTGTAATATCAACCTGTGAGAAAAGTGTGCATCCAGGATAATTTATGAATCCCACATCAACAATCATTAGCCAAGTTTGTACCATCTGCATTTGTAATTTTCACCATGTAAACAGATAAGAGTAATTGAGATCGAGATAATCCTCTCCACTTGCAGACACGTAAAACTCCATAGGTCCTGTATCAGTTATGGCCGACACACGCGGTATTTCCACATATGTTAACTTTTCAATGGATGTCTGGGTGAATGGCACAGTAAAAAGATCCAGCTCTGTCTTCACACATTTCTGTGACTTGTCATGAATGAGGGACATGGTTTCTTCAGTATATTATTTTGTCTTGACTAGAATATATCCTTGGACAAAAATCTTCTTCGTATGCCAGGAGCTCTGTTAACCTTGCTGGTACGCTTCTTTTTGACAGTTTCATGTTTTTTAGACACAGTACGCGCATGCGATGTGGATGGAGGTCTTTTTATAGGTCTACGATTGTGTACGGGTGTACACAATCATACCATTTCCTTCCTGTTTGAGGTTAGATGAGGTTTTGCAATGTTAAATCCTCTTTTCAACAATGGTACAGCCATCCTGAACAATGTACGAAATATGCCTCCCAGTCCCTGACCATACTGTGTACTGGTACCAATAAATCCTGGCAAATCACCACCTGCCTGATTCATGTAGTATGACATCACGGTTGTAAGGACTTTGTGCCATTTTGGAAATCTTATCTCTCAGAAACCACGGCTCACAGGTCGAAAGTGTAGTTTAACAATTACTTTTCGAATTGAAATGGTATATGTTTGTTTTGGTCGTTTTTTAGGGAGATTTCAATGTCATCTATAACTGTCTTGGACAACGATGTGTAGTGAGGCTTGTCATAAGTGGGCATATGACGTTCTTCATCAGACACATTGATACACCTCAGTAGGGGTACATGACTTTTACCCACTAGTTGGTAATCCACAATATCGATATAAAGAAAAATATTGTAACTCCCTCCGTAAATGTCTGCAGGGTAAGGCGCTACAGACGTTTTTTTATAAATGGCTATGTCTTGCACAATGAAAGGGTTTTCAGGATCAAATCCCATAATTTCAGCAAGTCTGCCTCTAAATGTAAAGGCTAATCCTTCAGCGCCAGTGATGAAAATATGATTTGTTATAGGATTGTAGTGTAGATTTATACGTGCTGTCGCAATTGTGACGATGCATTTTGAATTAAATTCTTTCATTATTCTTTGTATGGTATCATAATACCCAGGGAACAATGTTATTATGGTTTCCTTTTTTGTTTTGACAACAGTCACCTGTCCATCACTTGGTGAGAATGTTAACCAATTCCTTGGATATTGAATCTCTATCAGGCCTACCTTAAATGGTTTGTTCAAAACAATTGGTTTTGCTGGGGGGCGTGGTTTGCTAGCCATGGAGTAAGGTGTGTTTCGTGCGAGCTCCCACTGAGCTTCTTTTTTCAATAGTCTTATACTGTGCATTTCTTTCAAAAAGACACGTATATATCTTTTAAACCTAATCCAAACGAAAGACAAGTCTGCTGGAGAGCAAAGATGGCAGCTAACCTGCGGAAATATAAATACACCTGATCTTCTAACACGAGGCCTGACGCCTCCTCGAGCCAGAGTGTTGCAAAGAGCCCGGATCAAGCGACCCCTCCCTCACCCATCGCTGGAGAGATGGACTTTTCAGATCTAAAGTCAGAAATTCTGCTTTCCTTAAAAGCTGATATCTTGGCGGTGATAAAATCGGAGCTGAACCAGGCCCTTGCCGAAGATTTTGACTTTCTGAAGAAAGAATTACGAGCGGTGAGGACTGAAATAATCAACAACAGCACCGCGTTCAAGTCAGAGATCAACATTGTGAAAGCTAGCATTAAGGAGGTGGAGGGAGGACTGTCGTCTTGGTCGGACGAGGTGGTAAATTTACAGAAAACAGTAAGTGACCTGAAGGCAGAGATGAAAGTCATGAAAGAGAAATCTGAGGATATGGAAGGCAGAATGAGGAGATGTAACGTATTAATCTTTGGGGTCCCTGAATCTCCCGGCTCTAGCTCTACTACTGCGGTGTCTAAATTGCTATAATGGAGGTGCTAAAATTGGACGAAGAGCCGCTGATTGATTGATCACATTGGAGCCTTGGCCCTATGAAGCCCAGTGGGAGACTTCGTGCTACTGTTGCCAAACTACACTACCACCAGGACTGTGTGGAGATACTTCGGCGCGCTCGCACCTGTGGTCCACTCCGCTTTAATGGGGATGCCATCACCATCTTTCCTGACTTTACTGCGAGTGTTGCAAAAGACTTCTTACCTCTCTCTTTAGGTGGAAGAATTAACTTGGTCAAGATGAATATACTTCCGAAGTTTTTCTATTTGTTTCAGTGTTTACCAGTCTTTTTAACTAAATCTTTTTTCTTTAATCTAAATAATCAGATCTCTTCCTTCATATGGAATAAAAAACAGCCCAGGATAAAGAAAAATATATTGCAGAAGTCTCGTACTCAGGGCGGTTTGGCTCTTCCCAATTTTATGCACTATTATTGGGCAGCAAATATCAGAGCTTTGCTGTGTTGGATGAAGTCCCAGTTGGACAATTTTGGAAGCATCATCCATTACCTCTTCCTACTTAGAGGCTTTACTTTGTTCCAAACTTCTATTTAGTAAGCCCATTTCAGCTTTGACCTCAAATCCTATCGTAATCCATTCAGTTAAGATCTGGAATCAATTCAGGTGTTATTTTAAACTTACTGACCTCTCACTTGCTGCTCCCCTCGCAAATAATTATATGTTTGTCCCGTCATTAATGGATAAAATTTTTGTTACCTGGTCAAATATGGGTATATACAGACTGTCAGACAATCTGTTTGCGTCTTTTGAACAACTTTCCAAAAAATTTAATCTTAGTAATTTATAATTTTTACCAGTATCTACAGCTCAGAAACTTTGTGTCATCCAACTCAGACTGTTTTCCTTGCTCTCCTCCAGCCTCTGCTAGATTTTATTTTTAAATGCAAAATGGATATGACACAAACAATAAGCAAAATTTATAATTTACTTAGTTCACATAATACCCCTAGCTTGGATGGCTTAAGGGATAAATGGGAAAAAGACCTGGGGGATACCTTTTCAAAAGCAATCTGGAATAAGATTATTCAGAGGATTTATTCCTCCTCCATATGTCTTCGACATATGGTAATTCAGTTTAAAGTTGTGCATCGCCTGCACTGGTCAAAAGAGTAATTGGCTAAGATTAAGACTGATTTTGACCCAACATGCGGTTGTTGTAAGTAGGCTCCTGCTACACTATTACATATGTTCTGGACCTGCCCTAAACTTCATAGTTTCTGGTGTTCCATCTTTGAGACCTTTTCTAGAATATGTGGCACAACAATTGACCCCTCTCCACTAGTTTTATTGTTTGGAGTTGCCCCAGTGAATACTTCTTGTAATGGGTCTCAAGCTAATATGATGGCTTTTTGTTCTCTTTTGGCCAGAAGGCTGATCCTATCTAAATGGAAGGACTCAATACCGCCAGTACATGGCCAGTGGATAAGGGAGGTCATGTACTTTGTCCACCTAGAAAAAATTAGGTACACCATTAGAGGTTGCATCAGAAAGTTTTTTGAAACTTGGCAACTGTTCATATTCTATGTTGAAGATATGGCAGCTACCAATATTATTCTGTAACCCCTTTGTTTCCCTTAGTTTAAATTTGTATTTGCGTTATCTGTGTACATGTGTATTTATTTACATATATTTATATGTGTACATTCAAATCAATTTAATTTTATTATAATAATTATTTATGCTATTATTATATATAATTCTTTTTTTTTTAAATTCATTTATTTTATTGTGACTGTATACAGTTTTGTTTGATGGTCAGGTTGTATGTTTGTTGAAGACCTAGGGCTCTAATTTCGTAGACCAGGCACAGGCGGGGCGCACCTGCCCTGCGCCGCGCCTGCACCGCGCCAACAGGGTGTGTCCAGGGCATTTTGCAAGTTTCGTGCACAGCGCAGTCTGGCGCAAGCAGGCGCACCCACGCCTCCGTCTCTCGTACCGGTGCAGGTAGCAGAGAGGGAGGAGATAAGACTTGAGTGGGTTTAAAACAGCCGAGTGTGATCTTCACCAATCAAATGAACGCCTCTCCTTGCCTTTAAATGCGCCGCTGGCGAGGCGCAGTGACAATTTCACCTCAGTGGAGAAGAAGGTCAGAGCTGCTGTCAATTTTACAGCAACTGGGAGAGCGCGGGGGCCACCGGGCAGCGCATTGAGCGTCTCTCTCTTTTTTCTTTTCTTTTGAATTTCATGAGATGAGAGAAGCTGGATACTCCATATCGGATGATGTGGCTGTTTGTGGTTGGCTGAGAGATGTGAACTCGTTAGTTATGACAAACGTCTTTGATCTGACATCAGATGTGACGGGACAATTAATATAGATACAAATGTATGTGCTGGTTCAGACGGTTACATTAAATAGTGGTTGTTGTGATTGTTATTGCATTGAAATATGCCTGACACTCTGGACACCTGCCTGTGATGTTTTGGTGACGTGTGCGCACTGTGCGCCTGTCAGTCAAATTACCACTGCCCCGGGTGCGCCTCGTCTGCGCCGAGAATAGACCAGGTTGGAGCTGGCGGGCTTTCAGCGCACCTTCCGCGCGTTTTTTTGGCACGAAATTGTCATTGCGCCAAGCTGGATCTGTGGACACCTCCCCCTGGTGCACCTTCACAGCCCATCTCGGCGCAGCCGGTCTACCAAATTGCCAAATTGGCTGCGCACGGCGGTGCGCCAGGACGAAATTACCTACTGCGCGAGGTGCGCCAGGCTGCGCCACCCTGAGTTGCGCCAGGAAATTAGAGCCCCTAATGTTCGGGGATTGGGGAATGGGACAGGGGCGGGTTTTTTTTTTTTTTATCCTTGGATGTTCTTAATTGTTATTGTTGTTCAATTTTGTTCCTCTGCTATCTTATTTGAAAAATAAAAAAGACTTTGATCCAAAAAAAACAATTGGTTTTGCTAATTTGGTCCGATAGTTCCATATTTTGTTATTTGGATATACGTTTGTTGAAGCATTACTAGGCAACGCCACGTAAAATCCATTTTTTGTATCCATGATGTCTTGACTTCGTCGTAAGATTTTACATATGATGTGTAAAGCCGATTACACCCTCCTTTTTAAACATCAATAATGTCGTCTTCACACACCCATGAGTTGAATTTCTCAGGCTAGCCCAACCATTTAACTAGGACATGGTTTTTGCCAGAAACTTTTTTTCTTGACAATATTGATTCTATTTTAAATAGTTTGTTTTTATCAATGATGACTCGTTGTAATTCATGCTCGTAAAATGACCCTCAACCCCACAGTCTTTTAGTTTGTATACAGGAGGATCTCTTCCTATACGGCTTGTTATTGTAAAATATTTATCTGTGAAAGTTTGTTCATATCCTTCTCTAAACACTCAACGAAGTTTTGATATTCTCACAGTATCACCTAAATTAAATTTAAATGATAGAGCTTTCCTTTTGTACAAGTTGTAAAAAACAGTCTTCTCGTTTTCCTTGTTACCTTCAAACGGTGTCATCCCAATAGATCTATGGTGAGAATTATTATATGCATGTACAAGGTCTTGAACTACATCTACGTATCTCCTCGAGTTGACTGATGTTAAATATCTCCACATCCGAGTCTTAAAAGTTCTGTTGAAACGTTCCACTACACTGGCTTTTGTTCCGGTAGATGTAGAAAAGTGGTCAATATTACACTCCTTCAATAACTTCTGAAACACTTTGTTATAAAACTCTTTACCTTCATCTGTTTGGAGTTTCTCTGGCACACGCCCTTCCCTCAAAATATCTTTAAAAGCATTTGTAACAACTATGGCCAACTTGTTTTTAAGACATCTAACCCAGGCATATTTAGAAAATACATCAATGCATGTTAGAAGGTACCTTGAATTGTCATTTTCTGATGCATATTCACTCATGTCAACTAGATCTGCCTGAAACTGTTTATCTATCCCATTAACCAAAACTCTATTCCTTGGGAAATTCAATGCAGCCTTAGCATGTAAAGTGTACACATCCTGACCCAGTAAAAACTTTTTCACCTCAGGTAAAGATGGTGTAACCCCTGCAACCTCTTTAACAGCCTTGTAAAGGTTATACACACCCCCAAGACCTCCGGGGTGTGCTTGATCATAAAAAAATTTCTTGAGAGTTGTTTCCATGATTGCGTTAAAGTAAAAATGAACACATGATAGTTTTGACAACGTCTTTTTATTGCAATTAAATTTTCTTAAAAAATCATTGACAAGAACAATGAAACATTTTTTTTTCTTTTTGAATACATACAAATATAAAAAAAGCATTACATTAGTTTTACTACTAAGTCAACAAATCAATTATAACACAATTACATTCCATCAAACACATCACCATATTCAAAATATAATGTGAAAAAAACCCAAACCTATGAAGCGTGGTTCACATCAACCCTCTTCCTTTTTCCATGCAAGAGGCACAAACTTCAAATTAAAAAAAATTATGCTGTCATTAGCTTAGAGGTGAATGACTAGCAATATATTCAAGGATAACACTGCTGCACAACTATCAAAATGTTGTTAAATTAAATTAATTTAAAGCTGTGTTTTACAAAATTAAGCCCTCATGTGTACACATAGTATACATTGAATAATGATACTGATATCACAACAGGAAGACCTGAAGTACTCAGGTCTTCCTGTTAAAATATTTCCTTATGAATTTTGTTTTCAAACTGCTATTGGCATTTTTCTTACTATCACAGAAGGGACCTAGATCATCTTTAATTGTTTGGTATTTAGGACTTGTTTTGGTAAACATTAATCTAAGTTTACACAGCAGGTTCTGAGAAACTGCAGTGGCTCATTAAATCAGTTACCATTCCTTCAGTCACTTCATTGTTACTTGAATAACTGTTTAAATTCTAATAATAATGATGATAATAATAATAAATTTGTTTTTAAAGCACTTTCAGCCAAAGTGCTGTACATACAGAATAAAATCCACAGTCATTTACAAACATGGTGAAACAGTAAAAGAGAATCAGTAAAACAAACAATTTAAGGCTCATATGCAGCATTAAACAAATGGGTTTTCAGCTTCGCTTAAAATACATCGATGGAAGAAGCCTGCCTGATTTCAACAGGTAAACTATTCCACATAGTTGGTGCAAAGAAAGAAAAAGCCTGTTCCCCCCCTCAGTCTTTTTATAAACCTTTGGGACACTCAGAAGCCCAGTCCCCTGGGAGCACAGAGCATGCGTAGGCACATACCAGCTCACCAAATTAGACAGATAGGATGGGACAATTCTAGAGCTAACACATACTGACAACTGCTGACCTATGGGGACCCATTTATCAGACCTACAACCAATTTAGGATCTCCAGTCAACTTGTGTGTATGCTAGTGTCAAAGTTGGATAAATATGCAGTTTGAAAATAAAGTTTCAACTGACATGACCAACAAACAAAACCAACAGTGGCTCTGGCTGCACTGGCTTTAAAGCTAACCTGAATAATATCAAATAACTGGAAGCTTGCAGCTTAACAAAACTGTTGGGGCCTTTTCGTTACGTGGTGCAGCTCGGGTCAGCTCAGCTCGGCTCAACAAGGCAGTTCGGCATAGCAGAGGGTTTGCTTTTCCACACAACAGGGCCACCAGAGTTTAAGGGTGTGTCCAGAGATGATGGTCAGTATTGTGGGCCCTCCTTGATCTCTATACTTTGTCTGATCTGGATAACTTTACATTGTGTTAGAGTGAAAATTAACATTGCTGCAAGCTGCTCTTTTTACATTCTCTCTCTCCCTCTAACTCACCCCCGTACCTCTCCCCTATGTCTCTATCCACAATCACCAATAAACAATATTTTGCTCTTAACGAGAGGATTTTCCTGCATATAAGTGAAAGAACAGGCTCCTTATTATTGATTTATTGGTCCCCAGCGAGCAGAAAATGAAGACAATCACATTTCTTTGGATGGGCAGTGAGAGCTGTATGCTCAAAGCACCAGAATATTACACAGACAGACTCCGTCCTCTGTGAAATATTACCATCTCCAGCATTTCTAGAAGTCATTTGTGTATAAGAAGGGGACAGGGTCAAACTTTTGTTGTGTAGAAGTTAGTGTGAGAAGCCGAGCGTAATCATGTCATACATATTTCAGTCATAAAGTGAACGCTGAGACGCTGTAACAGAGTTATGAACAGCTGGAGCAGAAACAAGGATCAGACTCCCTGTGCCCCCTGTGAGGTGAAAACTGATCACTGGGGGTTATCAACAGCAGAAGGCACAAGTCTCCCAGCAAATCAGGCATCTTCGACGTCTGTTTGAGAGTGGAGACAGGCTCGAATGGTCCTGCTCTTGAGTAGGGCCATTCAAGCGCGGCTCTGTGTGGCCAGACTCGGACAAAAGCTGTATGACAATGCAAATGAGCGCGGTGCAGCAACAAGCCGCAATGGAAAAACCCAATATGGCTGCTCTGTTTCCTAAATAAAGATATCAAATTCATTATTCACAAAACATTCTCACCTTGGATCAGAACATCATATAAATTCTTCATCCTTTCTAGACATGCTGTTGAAGTGTCAGTCAGCTGGCAGCCAGGCATATAGACTGGAGAAGTCCAGGAGCCTTCTCTTTTTCCTGGCCTTGACAGGAAGAGGGTTGGCCTGAAACCGAGTGCCTGCAATTTCTCAATCTGACATAACAAAAACAAACAGCAGACAATTATATCAGACAAATTCCTTTCATTGATAAAGAGGAAAAAAGCTAAATCTAATGCACCACAAGAACAATTAAAGCCATAGCATATCAACAAAAATGCCTCATCCTGGACGTGGGATACTGTCAGATTTTTTTTTACATTGTTGACCCACTTTTCTTTTTTTTTGTAGAATTTCTCTAATTCTTCTTTTAGCCTAAACTTGCGTTCCTGTTTCGCTTTGCATGTGAGTCTTACAAGCCACATTTATAAGCTGCTGGCATGATGGACATGATCTTGTGGTTGCTCCTGAGCCAGGCATTTCTGTCAGAGAAACATAAGAATGCAAACAAGGTTATTTCACCAAAAGCAGCTGTCAAGAATTTCTCAGAGTATAAAACCTGTTCTAGAGCA
This sequence comes from Cetoscarus ocellatus, assembly GCA_037902135.1. Taxonomy (NCBI): domain Eukaryota; kingdom Metazoa; phylum Chordata; class Actinopteri; order Labriformes; family Labridae; genus Cetoscarus; species Cetoscarus ocellatus. Next base: position 9,962 of record JBAMNC010001317.1, read on the forward strand.
TTTAAAAAAAAAGATTACTGTGTTAGGTGTGGTTAAAAAATAAGCTTCCTGGAAAGTCACATTTAATATGTAAAGTTACAATTTTGTCACACTGAAGTTCAGGAGCTATTTAACTACACAAGTAAATATAAAACAGCTTACACTGGCTATCAGGTTGTATGCATGCTGTAAAACACAAAAGTTTACATCATGTCAACAAAAAAGACACCATGGGGCTCTAATTTCGTAGACCAGGCGCAGGCGGGGTGCACCTGCCCTGCGCTGCGCCTGCGCAGCGCCAACAGGGTGTGTCCAGGGCATTTTGCAAGTTTCGTGCAAGGCGCAGTCTGGCGCAGGGAGGCGCACCCACGCCTCTGTCTCTCCTACCGGCGCACGTAGCAGAGAGGGAGGAGATAAGACTTGAGTGGGTTTAACACAGCCGAGTGTGATCTTCACCAATCAAATGAACGCCTCTCCTTGCCTTTAAATGCGCCGCGGGCGAGGTGCAGTGACAATTTCACCTCAGTGGAGAAGAAGGTCAGAGCCGCTATCACTTTTACAGCATCTGGGAGAGCGCAGGGGCCACCGGGCAGCGCATCGAGCGTCTCTCTCTTTTTTCTTTTCTTCCACGATGCGCGTCACCGTGTGGACCACCTCGCGGGACAGATGTAATCTGTTCCTGTGTCATAAATACAAACAAAATTAAGTGATAATTACATTTAAACACAGCAGCAGGCTAATCCATTTATCATGCTTGTGATCCACCTGCATTACTGGTCTGTCATCGCCAAATAGCAGAACCTTTGGTGAAATTATGTCTCCTCCTCATCCTCCTTGCAATAATGTTCTCCATCTTTTTAGATCACGTTACGAATAAAGATTTAAATAGAGAAATATGGGCAATCACAGGTAAATCCTTAAGACACTGAGTGACTTACATTTATTCAGCGAGCGTTTCTCTCTTTTTTCTTTTCTTTTGAATTTCATGAGATGAGAGAAGCCGGATACTCAGTATCGGATGATGTGCCTGTTTGCGGCTGGCTTGAGAGATATGAACTCGTTAGTAATGACAAACGTCTCTGATCTGACATCAGATGTGAGGGGAAAATTAAAATAGATACAAATGTATATGCTGGTTCAGACGGTTACATTAAATAGTGGTTGCTGTGATTGTTTATTGCATTGAAATGTGCCTGACACTCTGGATACCTGCCTGTGATGTTTTGGTGACGTGTCTACCAAATTGCCAAATTGGCTGCGCACGGCGGTGCGCTGGATGAAATTACCACTGCGCGGGGTGCGCCAGGCTGCGCCACCCTGAGTTGCGCCAGGAAATTAGAGCCCCATCTGTGCAAAACGTCATTATGTAGAAGCGTATGGTCACCTTTCTGAGTCTAAAAGGTAGAAAACATATAGTATACATGTCTAAACTTGTTCGTATTATCAACAATTAAAGGCTATAATGCTTCAAAAAGTAAACACGAATCAATTGGTGTTACGGTGTAACCCACAACCGTGTTAATTGATGACTGACATCCGAACGCGATTGCTGGCGTGCTGTTTACCAAGACACTGAAACGGAAGCTTCACCAATAAGAGATTTCTGCTCAAAACTTACATTCCGAAATAATTCCTAAATAATTCAGAGGATTCTGCAGACAGTCTCCACAGTTGTCAGATACCGTACTGCGCCTATTAGCACCAGTTTGAATGGTCGCGGGATACACCGGTACACCGCGAATAACTATGGTCAGTGCTTAGACCGTAGCAGATCCAAGTACTGCTTGTTTCACTGCTTTCATTCATCATATATCAGACAAAGTTTAATCCAGGGGCGTCACTAGGTTTAAAGGACAGGGGGGGGCTTTGCCCCCAGGAGACGCACAGGATGTGAGCAAACGTAGGGCATGACCACAAAATTTCCCAAACAGCTGACAAAGACTCATAAATTATTTATTATTACTAATTGGAACATTTTGAAGTTTCTAAAAGTATACTTTAAGTTTACGTTATAAAGTCATTTTAAGTTTACAAAAGTACACTTTCAAGTATACAATAAATACACTTATCTTTAAACTACACGTGTACTAGGTATATACTTCTAGTCCACATTTTAGATTACTGAAGTATACTTTAGGTGTACTTTTATGAACTAAAGAATACTATTTTTTGCTATTTGACTTGTTATACTTTAAGTATACTTGCAAGTTTGCTAAGTGTATTACTTGTTGAATAGTATTATATATATGAAAAATACTTAAGTATTCTTGAAGTACTAGTGTACTGTATGTACACTAGATTGCAGTGTATTTACAAAATCACAGGACAGAATGTTGAGAACAAGTTTGATATATTTAACATCTTTAAATACAGTGCATTTACAAATACCTATTCAAATTATTTAAGATGTGCATTTCAAAAACAAAGAGCCTCTTTGAAATCAAGCCCTTCTTTTTCAAAAATGATAAAGGATAAAGTGCACATTTGCATGTAAAAATGTAAAAATAAGTCTCTCCAAGATCAAGCTCTTCTTTGTCAAAAATGGATTCACAGATCATTGTACAAAGTAATATATGAGGTTAAAAAAACAAACTGTTAATGCTGTCTGGCCTGATATGATTGAAACAAAATGTGTTCTTGTTGAAAAAGAGGACGTTGTGTACATAACACCAGTGCCAAACCCTTATGAAAGGGACTAGAACTTGATCAATAAAGTCTAACCAAATGTTCCTCTGTTTATGTTTTTAGGTATATAAAGATAATGACATTGAGCACACATACTGTTTACTGTCAACTTTTAAACTCCAGCACTATGATGGATTTTATGATCTTGAACATGTAAGTTTATAACAGGGGTAACACCTCAAAGCAAATGTGTGAAGTGAAATACAGTTTTATTCGTTTTATTCTGCTAAATTAAATGTAAGCACCATGACTTGACCTTATTCTGAACCTGGACCAAGATCTACTAAGTATTAGTACTTTGTGGCAAAAAGAAGTAAAAAGTATACTAAATTACAAGTTTTAGTATTGAAGTATAAGTGTACAAGTCTAAGTAATTATGTACTTCGTCTAGACTTTTCTTTATACTCTTCAGTACGAGCCAAGTGTACTTCACTGTACTGTTCTTAAGTATATAAAATATAGAATATAAAAAGTAAACTTCAAGTATACTGCCTCAGTTCTAGAATAAAATAAGTATACTCATAGTACACTTGAACAAAGTACTTTTGCTAAGGGCTTCTCCTGCCTGACCCTTCAAGATACAATGACACACAATGAATTGAATAAATAACTGATCTACATAGAGGCTAATACCATGACTTTCGCATACAACACTATATATACATGTATATATATATATATAATATATTTTAAAGTCACATTAGTAACATTTGGGCACATTTGTGTCTAACACTGTTGTAAATTCAAGCCCTGAAAAATATTACTAAATTACTTGAATTAAAGTAATATCGAGGTACTCTTGAAAATTTTTGGGTGAGCCAAAGATTTATCATCTTTGCATTGACTAGTGTATTTCATGAAAAAAGTTATTAATTGTTAAAGGAAAAAGTTGTAAAAAGGAAAAAATTGAAAAGCTAATGTGTTTGTCTTTATGTGATCCTATTTTTTGTTAATTAGGAGCCCATATACTGCTTCTGAAAAATGTTGATTTAGAGGTCTGCTCACAAAATATTACATGAGGACAAACAAATTAAGCAAAATATTTTCTGTTTTAAAGTCTGTTTTAAAACTTTGTGACATCAGAGTGTGGTCAAGAGCTAAAAAAGATTGACAGCAACAGGGTTAATATCTATACAATCTGAAACTGTGGGGGGAAAGGGTGAGTACACTTACGTGTGCAGGGAATCGGCTCCCTCCCAGATTGGTCCACTCTGACAGTGGGCCTGAAGACTTCCAAGGTTGTTTCCTCACTATAAGAGGATGTAGATGAATCAAAGTCCGAGGATGGCAGTGGATGCTGTGGTGCTGATTGAGGAGGTAGAGGAAATGTGGACAGTCCTGGAGGTGGCAGATATGGAGATGATGGACAAGGGACTGGCGAGGACATTTCAGTAAATGTGTGATCAGGAGACGGACAGTCATAGAATGAGCAGAAGGTGCAGCATAGGAGGACGACCCTGGAGGGGGTGGTTGTGGAGGAGAAGCATGGGAGGATGACCCTGGAGGAGGTGGTTGCGGAAGGGCAGCATAGGAGGATGACCCTGGAGGAGGTGGTTGTGGAGGAGAAGCATGGGAGGATGACTGTGTAATAATATAATTATTAGTTTTCTTATTTGTTACCAAATCCCTTCAAAACTCTGACAGGATGCCTTGTACAGTTCTGGCCTGGTGCTTCTCCACACCGCGCAGCTTTGTCGACCCGTACATCACTTGTATAATTTGGCCAGAAGACTTCATTGTCGTTGTACCGTGATTGAGGTACCACAGATACAGACTTTTTTGCATCGAAAAGTTGTACAACATAGAACATTCTGTGAAAAAAGGAAAACAGAACATGTCACATTCATAAAGCTACTTTAACATAATGATTGCTGGCTTGTATAGGAAATATTTACTTTTAGTGAGTACATTTTTAAGTGTGGCCCTGTGTTGTATACATGTGTATTAACAAATGTTACTGTTGAGAACACATACTTACAGTGTTATGACATCCATGTAACTGTAGATTGATGATGCCAAGATGACTCAGCTAACAACACCTAGCAACTAAACCACCTAATCTAGTGTTTTAGGGTATGTAAAATTGGTATGGATGTAAAACCTCTTCTATGGGGGAGTAGGACTGCAGAAACTTCAGCACACATACGTTGTTCTAATATCCCCTTGAAGCCTAATGTTGCGAATTTGCCTCAACCCCTGCCATTCAGAATGCATCCAGGATAGTGTATGTGTTCCTCCAATTCTGGTTCATGGGTATCCAATCATAGATACACATAGAGACTAGATAAGTCAGTGGGCTGTAGGAGCACGCTAAGCAACTTGCCTACGTGGCGGCCATCTTGGGTAGGTCAACGTTCCCATTAAAGGCAATTCATGTACATTGGAAATAAATCATAACTTGCTCATTTCTAAACAGATTTTTATGCAGTTTACTTTACTGTAAACGTCACTGTTACTACATTACATTTGATTTAAGGAAAAAAAATTCTACCAATGTTAAGATTTCAGTCTAGAGGCCAGGAAATCTTTTATGTTCAGCCATTCTATGTAAATGTATATACATAGATATATTGTTATAAGTATCAAAACCTAAAGATAAACATATATAGAACCTATGTTTTTGGATTGAAAGACTTAATGGTAAAGGTAATAAAGTAATCATATCATCATTTATATTTATTTTCTCTCTCTCTCTCTCTCTCTCTCTCTCTCTCTCTCTATATATATATATATATATATATATATATATATATATATATATATATATATATATATATATATGTTAGTTTTGGAATGATATTACCAAATAAAAATGATGAACTCTGTTGCAATGTAATCTTATGTCTTGCCAAATATTTCATCCATAAGAATTAAGTTATGAGATCATCCCCTAGATTTATTGTTTTTCAGAAACAAATTTAAAATGTATTTGAAATCTCTTAAAACGTTAACTGGTTTGAAGGAACAAAAGTTATATGATAACTTAAAGAATTTTCCCACTGATATGAACAGCTAAAAATGTTTAAAAAAGAAAGAAAACCCTTGTAAAGTTTTTTAGTTCTTCACTATCTACCTCATTTTATTGCCCTACTTTTTCCCTTTCTAAACATGCATTGTCGCTTTCCCATATTGTTAAGTATTTCTCACTGATATATTATTTCAGTATTGAAATTATTGTATTGAACTGATTCTGCTATGTTTGGAATTGTAATTTTGTTAACTATGAATAAAGCATTTAAAAAAAAAAAGTAGCTCTAGGAAAAAATACACACCAGCTTATTGTTTGCTTCTACAGCTAAATATCGATATAGACTACCTGTGATGGATATTTTTGAAGTTATTTGAAGTTTTCGTTTTGTCGCAAATTAGAGACAACAGGCCATAATGGTTCTGTTGATACGGCTACTGAAAGCCACACAAACACACCCACATCCACAGGTTGTCATTACTGGGTTTTCACTGTTTGTTTCAGGACAGAACTGGATTTTCATCAGATTTATACAGATTTTTATGCAGACTGATACACTAGGCTGATGAACTCCATAAGTTTATTCTCTAAGCTTTACAGAATAAGCCTTTTTCCCATAGGCCTGGATTGTAGGGAAATGTTGCCACCTGATGGCCAACAGTAAAAATGACCAATTTGATCTGTTTCCCACAGGGGGAGCCACTGACATTGCAGAATGCATGAACATTTTCTGTCATAGTGGTGCAATAAAAGTATATTATTATAACAGCTGTAAATGGGGAAATTTCATCCACCAACAGAATATAGGGGAGAAAAAGTAAAAATCTGTTACTGAACAAAAACTCATAATGCATCGAAATATATGTTGATACTAAACTTTGATAAATTCAAGCCTGTGATAAAAGGAAAAAAAATCTCCAGTCTCCAATCATTCCATCAAAAATAAGTTATGTTGTGTGTTTTTCCTTCCCAAAAATGTTAACATCATTTAATAAACTGGCCTTTGGAATATTGAAATCCTGATTTTTTTTTAAAATATTTAGTAGTTTTGATTCAGACTGAGGTTGATTGAAAGATTAGAGCAAAAAACATTTCAAAAGTATTTCTGACATATTTTTAAAGCAGTATATTTTACTGGATGTTTTCATACCCAACAAACTTAAAGAATGAGATTTTTGACTAAAGTACATTATTGACATATTACATTCTTTTAGTCTTAACTGGTTTTTCACTGTTTCTTTCAGGACAGAACTGGAATTTTCATCAAATTTATACAGCCATACCTGGATTTTCAAGGGTGTTTCAGAGCCAAGTTTTCAATTGTTTTGTCTGTCTAATAGAACAGCATTGATTTTTCAAATGCCATACCTGCCATTGCACCGATTTCATTTATTCAAAACTGGGTGTGAATTATATTTATGAAGTCATTACTGGGTTTTAGCCTGTTTAAAACTAGAAAAAGTGCATTTTCACTGGATTCATACAGCCAAATGTATGTTTTTAATTCTACTGTGTGGTCTAAGCGGGCTGCATTTATGTTTTGTAGCCATACTTGGAGTTTCACTGGTTTTATGAAGACATAACTGGGTTTTCATTATTTTGATGGAGTGATATCTGGGTTTTCACCCATACCTGGTTTTTATTGTCCCAAGTATGTTCTCAGTTGTTTTGTGTAGTCATTGCTGATATTCTAAATAGTAGATTTTTAGGCACCCATCTGCAGCGCATACCAGAAGTGCAGACCTGAAGTTGCTCTTCTTTGTGTATTTTATTACTTACTCAGCACTATGACGCCACACAGGAACTTGGGCCAGAGCCGTGGAAAGAAGAAGTACAAACCCTTACTTAGTCTTTTCTTGTATTTTATTACTTATTCGGCTCTACAGCAATCTATTAAACACTACCTCAATATATATATTTATTTATCCCGTGCTATACAATCATATGTGACATATAATCATCTGTAAATACTGTAAATACTAACCACCATTTGCACTATAAGTATCTGAGAAATATAAAAACACATCTAAAAGACGGAGAAAAAGAGCAGGCACATTTCAGAAAAATCAAGTCGAAACCGACTCAGCTATCCTGTGCAATACATTTCTATGTCCTGTGCAATACATCTCCATATACAACTGAAATATTGAGAACCAGAAATAGGACAAGATTCAGAAATAGGACTGTTTTCATTCTTGATATCTATCCTCTACCTCATATTTACATAGAGCTCCAATTTCGTCGTCCGACAGGATTTTATTTCATCTTGTACGTATCTTGTACATTTAAAGTATTCTGACAACCTTTTTACCAATCTCGTTGTACATTCTGTATAATGACAATAAAGGCCATTCTGATTCTGATTCTGATTACAATCATTTAATAGTTAGACATGAAAATGAACACATCTCCAGACCCAGGGACTCCCTGTTCTGTCGGAGTCTCACTTGTATGGGGCCACCAGTGGCGGCTGGTGCTAAAAATTTTAAGGGGGGTTCAGCTTTGGAGGAAACAAACCAAAGAAGTGCTCCATACCACAGTAAAAAAAAACTAAAGACAAAACATAATTGCAATGCAACGTACTTTGAACAATGCACTATTTGAACAGAAGTTTTTGCCCTCCTTTCCTTCTGGACTGCAAATTTCTCAGTGACCCTCTGACTGAAGTCCATCATATCTGTCACCAGCCTCTCTTCCATTGACAGCATGGCCAGTGTATTCAGCCTGTCCTGGTTCATGGTGTTTCTCTGGAAAGTTCTGATTCTTTTTAAGGTTGAGAAGCACCTCAGCTTCTGCAGTGGTCACGGGTGTGGTGATGAGGATCTTTAGCAGAGTGACAGTCTCTGAAAATACCTCTAAAGATTATTTTCCATCAACAACAGGGTAAGGTCCACAGTACCACAGCAGGCCTTGAACTCCTCCTTGCTGTACATAAGCCTGGGCTCTGTCTTTAGCTTGCTTTAGTTGAGCACTGGGTCGGCCTTCAAGGAAATCTTCAGAAAACATGGCGTGGTGCAGCAAAGTGACACTGATGAGATGGTCAGTGAAGGAGAATCGTTCCCTCAGTATGGTGTTGGAGACCTTCAGAAGAGGAATATAAAAATACATCAAAAGTTAACATCAGTATTTACTGAAAAAAAATCAATAAAACAGCCAAAGTTTAACCTGCTCCCAGAAAATAAAGCTGTGATTTATGTCATTTTCACCATTTTAAGAACATTTCTTGTGTCACCTGAACAGTGTCTTATCTTATACATGATGTCTCATGGCTCAAGATTGTAAACACAAACAGAATCTTATGTACCACTAAACTGATGCTTTAAAACTAAAGGTAATACTACGTGATACAGTTTTTGGTATGGATTAACAGTAAAAAGTACAAAACAAAAAACAAATAGGAAAAACAACTTCAAATTTTAAAAAGTCAAAAAAAAAAAACTTTACATTACCGGAGTCTGTTTCCATCTGCTGGAGCGTTTGGATACGACATTTACTTTGTACTGTTGTGTGCAGTATTCAGTCAGCTAAAACACCAACAGAATGTATAATTTCTGTATCCAAATAGAACTTTTTATTATAGCAACTAAACATATGATATACAATTATATAAACAAAACAATATTGTATATATTTATATTGATTTTTATTATTTTATATCACATGTTTAGTTGCAATAATAAAACTACTACATTTAGAGGCAGGATGATACATTTTCTTGGTCTGTTTTCATTGATTTTATTCTGTGCACAATGGTGCAATCTGAAAAGGTACAAGGTAAGTGTCAAATCCAAAAGCTCCAGTAGATTAAAAAATACTTCTGTAATGGACATACAGTTCATTTTCAGACAGAATTCACTGAAAGTGGAAAGTAACCTATTTGGCACAGATAACAGAATTGAAAGGGTTTATTTAAAATTAAAATTTGTAAGATGTAAGAATTCATCGGTGGGGTTATAAACTCTGTGAAACACTTAAGAGGTAAATAATGTGTTGTTTACACTATTGGGACAAAAAACATTATTTTAACCAGTAAATTACAACACATAACTTGATAGCATTATCAATTCTTCTTTTTTGTAATTTTTTAAAGGCTTTCACACAATGTAACAGTAATATTTAAGAGCAGTGCAATAAACCGCTGCAATTTCTGCATGCACTTGTGTATAATAAAATTACAGTTTGTCCTTTCTTTAGTATGTTTCTTTGGACTGAACACGTTGTGTGTTAATTTTTACTCTTCATTAGTATGAATTCTTCCTGCTTTGCCCTGATTTTTTAAAATATTATTTTTTCAGGTCCCTTTATATAATATTTTCAACAAAATAATGTCACAGTTTTGTCAGTTAAAATTTAAAAGGAATTTCTAGTGGGGTAAAAACAAACAGCCACCGCTTAAAAGCACCAATTCCTTCTAAAATTATTTTGTTTTTGTAAAAATATGCAAGAATTAAAAAACGATATAGATTTTTTAAGAACTTAAGTCTGCAAAAGGATAATGTTCTACTGAACAAAGAATTTATATCCTCTTGGTAAACTCATTTTGTTTCTCCTAATCTATATGTTTAGTGACATAAAAAGGAAAATTTTGCCCCTGAATTCTGTTATGTCTCAGACACATCCGGTAAGACACATCCTAATCTAATCTTCAGTGTAGCCTCGTAATGATTTTCTTCTCCAATGCAGTCTCACCTCTTCTGTGATCCTCTGATGGTTCTCTGGACCATGCCTATTTGGAGCGTGGGAGCGTTGGTGGGACACGTGAGATGGTTGCGCATGAGTAAACCATATCTGCTGCGGTGAAGTGTTGATATGATTGACAGCGCTCATTGCAGAGGCGTCACTAGGTTTAAAGGACAGGGGGGCTTTGCCCCCAGGAGACGCACAGGATATGAACAAGCGTAGCGCATGACCACAAAATTTCCCAAACAGCTGACAAAGACTCATAAATGATTTATTATTACTATTTAAGTCTTTTTTTTATCTACAGTATAACACAGTTTAACAATAAGTGTATGTTAAAACATTAACAACAAAAATACTTAATACTTCTTTGGACTAAATTGGAACATTTTGAAGTTTCTAAAAGTATACTTTGAGTTTACGTCATAAGGTAATTTTAGGTTTACAAAAGTACACTTTCAAGTATACAATAAATACACTTATATTTAAACTACACGTGTACTAGGTATGTACTTCTAGTCCACATTTTACATTACTGAAGTATACTTTAGGTATACTTTTATGAACAAAAGAATACTATTTTTTGCTATTTTACTTGTTATAATTTAAGTATACTTGCAAGTTTGCTAAGTATATTACTTGTTGAATAGTATTATATATATGAAAAATACCTAAGTATTCTTAGAGTACTAATGTACTGTATGTACACTAGATTGCAGTGTATTTACAAAATCACAGGACAGAATGTTGAGAACAAGTTTGATATATTTAACATCTTTAAATACAGTGCATTTACAAATACCTGTTTAAATCATTTAAGATGTGCATTTCAAAAACAAAGAGCCTCTATGAAATCAAGCCCTTCTTTTTCAAAAAAGGATAAAGGGCACATTTGGATGTAAAAATGTAAAAATAAGTCTCTCTGGGGTGCTGGTTTGGCGGAGTGGTTAGCAACCAGGTACATCCAATATATGTACTTGCAAATTTCCCTGTGTGGGACGAATAAAGGTTTATTCTATTCTATTCTATTCTCCAAGATCAAGCTCTTCTTTGTCAAAAATGGATTCACAGATCATTGTACAAAGTAATATATGAGGTTAAAAAAACAAACTGTTAATGCTGTCTGGCCTGATATGATTAAAACAAAATGTGTTCTTGTTGAAAAAGAGGACGTGTACATAACACCAGTGCCAAACCCTTATGAAAGGGACTAGAACTTGATCAATAAAGTCTAACCAAATGTTCCTCTGTTTATGTTTTTAGGTATATAAAGATAATGACATTGAGCACACATACTGTTTACGGTCAACTTTTAAACTCCAGCACTATGATGGAGTTTATGATCTTGAACATGTAAGTTTATAACAGGGGTAACACCTCAAAGCAAATGTAAGGAGTGAAATACAGTTTTATTCTGCTAAATTAAATGTAAGCACCATGACTTGACCTTATTCTGTACCTGGAGCAAGATCTACTAAGTATTAGTACTTTGTGGCAAAAAGAAGTAAAAAGTATACTAAAGTACAAGTTTTAGTATTGAAGTATAAGTGTACAAGGTAAGTATTAATGTACTTTAGTATATAAAATATAGAATATAAAAAGCAAACTTCAAGTATACTGCCTCAGTTCTAGTATAAAATAAGTATACTCATAGTACACCTGAACAAAGTACTTTTGCTAAGGGCTTCTCCTGCCTGACCCTTCAAGATACAATGACACACAATGAATTGAATTAATAACTGATCGACATAGAGGCTAACACCATGACTTTCGCATACAACACAATAATTGTTGTATATTTTAAAGTCACATTAGTAACATTTGGGCACATTTGTGTCTAACACAGTTGTAAATTCAAGCCCTGAAAAATATTACTAAATTACTTGAATTAAAGTAATATCGAGGTACTCTTGAAAATTTTTGGGTGAGGCTAATTTGGCTATATACATCTTGACTTTCTCCACTTTCTAATCATTGCAATTGATAGAGAAAATGTTAAATTGTTGATCTAGTGACTGTGAACTGTCTTCAATGTAAATCCAGAGCTTTGGAATGCAAATTGTCTTGAGTCTGGTAACTACACCCCATGAGTCCTTTCCCTATCAAAAGATCTCCCAACACCTTAAACTCAGACGGACCCCCCATCCTGGCACCTTTGATCAAAGAACTTTGTATGCATACTGGCAAAGGAAATAACGTCTACCTTCTGTTACTGTTTCACAACAGCTTAATTCACTCAGACGTCTGTCTTCCATTTTAATTGATTTACCATGTCTGTTTGATTCAGCATGTCTGGTCAAGGTACACTCCCCTCTCCCCCTTTTGGTGTATCCCATTGTTTCCACACTGTACTTAACTCCTGCTCCTTCCTCAGTCGTGGTCAGCTCACAGACACAGACCTGCACTCTGTCTGTCAGTTCACCAGCTTGCCGGCATGCTTCAATAAAGTCACCTCACCACAGCAAACCATAAACTGGACTCTGAGAACTTTTCTTCAACACACTCCTAAATAAAAGCTCAAGTTAAATATGTCTTACAAGGTGCTTCTTGACTGAAATGTTTCATATTTCATATTATTCATATTGAGGTCCATAAAATTCCAAGACTGTCTGCATCACAAATGTCTCTGTCCCGTGAAATCGTTAGACTTACCTTTCCAGTGGAGGTCTCTCCCCTCTCACTCCCTGTGCTCCTCTGCCCTGACTCCTACAGATCAATAGAGGTGGTGGAGTGATATTGTTAGTGTATTATTAATAATATGATAATAATCATATATGAATGAGCTCAGCTCCTGTTTCACAGTGTGCATCCATGTGTAAAGTGAGAAACACAGCTGATGCTCCAGAAGAAAGTCACCCCAAAGATAGAATATGGTAAAAAAAGACTGCACTCTTAACTCTATAAACAGCCAGGGCCTTCACAATGCATTTCAGACTCACTAGCTAGCTATGTAGCAGCGTTCTTTTAGAGCTAGAATGTAACTTTTGTCCACAAAACACCAAAAATAAGACGTGTGCAGAGATGTCTTGTGTGCAATCTAGGTTTTTATTTGTCAAACAGGGAGCATTTGGTTAATTAAAACATGGACCAACTGCTGTTATAGCTGGGGGCTGGAGATAATTGTTACTTCCAGCAGTGATGAATACTTACTTTTTTTAAAAACTCTCTTATATCTATTTGCGACCGGATGCCCTTTGGGGCACCCCAAGCCATTGTGTGGAGCTGCGCCGGGGACTTGAGGTGCTGGTCGGTGCGCGCCTTTAAAAGGGTGTCGTCACCAAACCGGTCCCCTTTTCCCTGGTCCTGGCAGTGAGCGTGTGTGGCGTGCTCGAGGCGGCTATGTTTGGCGTGGGGCAGTGATGGAGCTGGTGTGAGCGCAGCTTGGCCTGAGCTTCTTTCCAGTAAAAGAAAGGTAAGTGGCCTGCTTTCCCCACCTGCCTGATTGTTCATGGTGCATCTTGCTTAGCCCCTGATTTGTCCCTGTGCAGCGTAGCTGGTGTGGCTGCGGGGGGGGGGGGGGGGGGGGGGGGCAAGTTGGCGTGCTGCAAGCGGGAACCTGGTTGCTGTGGTTAGCGTGGCTGGCGGGGTGGTGCGTGTGCCACGCTTTGGATTTGGGCTTCGTCCTCCCGTGGGTGTGTGCCTGGAGCGGCGTGGGTAAGCCAACTCAATTGTCTCGCCCTTGCGTAAAAGCATGCTGACATCGGACTGACTCATCCTCCTTTTGCTGCTGTACCCGCAGATTCCTCCTCTTAAGGTGCCGCTTTTCCGGTTCTATTATTCATCCACCTTGGCATCAGCTGTGGGGGGACGTGGCTCTAAACAGCCGTCAGGAGACGGGCACTGCTGTTTTACTGGACCGTGTTTTAAGCTGCACCGCTGCTGCAGTTATGATTTCTGTTATGGTTTAGTTTATTTCAGTTTTCGTTCCCCTAGATTTCCTTTTGATTTAGTTTGGTTGTAGTTAGTTATAGTTCTGTTAAATTCATATGGTTAGGCATTCTTAATTCTCCTGCTTTTGATTTCACTTTGAATCTGTTACATTTCTGTAGTTTTGGCTTTATTAATCTTTAATCTTTATTTCGTTTGCTTTGGTTACTTTTATTTTGTTTGTTGTTTATTGGGGAACTTTAGTTGTAAATTTGATTTCTTGGTTAGTTATTTTGTTGTCTATTTATTTTTTTGGTATTTACTCTATTTCATTTCAGGCCGGGAGGTTTTGTTTTTTTTGTGTGTGTAGGCTCTGGGGTGAGGCAGGCTGCCACCCTACATGCCTTTTAGGGCGTCGGGACACATACTGTAATTATTTCACTTGGGTTCTTGGTTTTTTCCTTTATTTTATTTTGATTAATTGGTATAATTGAGTTAATTAAATTGGGTTCTTGGATTTTCTTATGATTTGGGGTGCTGTTTTGCATTAAATTTAAATTGTATGTTCACGAGAGGCAACACAACTAATAATTTTTTTTCGTGTGTTACAGGCGCTGCGGGCCAAAGCGAGCGGCAGTTCCCTTCCCTGGTGGTGGTGTTTTCCACAGTTCAGTATTTGGTTTGCTTCACGGGTGGTGTTTGAGTTGGATTTTTACCCCTGGTTTCCCTGCCGCCGTGGTAAGCCCCAGCCCTGAACTGGTTTGGTTGCCTCTGTGTTCCCCCGCCTTTTTATTAATAAAGAAAAGCAATATTGTATTTTAAATTAGAAATAAAGGATATATTTTTATAGGTGAATCTCGTCTCTGCCCTGTGTTTGTGGTGAACCTGTGTTGCCCTTGAATAAGTTCTGTCTAATTAAAGGTATATTCCCAGGGGTGAAATTCCCCTGGGTGGCGTTATCGGGCTTTGTACCTCTAACTTATTCATCACCCCGTCACATATTCTTGATTGATGGTTTAATGCTGCTCCAGTCGGCTTTCTGTGCTTCAGTGCAGATACACACACGCTGCATGTACCGAGAGTGCAAGTAAGGTTGCTGGGAAAACGTGGACTGGATTTTGAGTGATGTGGGCGTTCTCCATATGAACAAGTGGAATGGACTGGATATCGCACTGCAGGGACTCTCTCTACAAAGTGAAGGGAAACTGACAGATTTATGATTGTATTTATGTCAGTAATGTAAAGTTATATGTTTATTTAATTTAAACTCATATTCTGGCCACTTTATATAGAATTTGAAGGCACCTTTTTGTAACTTTTCATTTTTTTTTCTTTAAAGCAACAAATTATTTAGGGGGTCTTAGGCCTATTTTAGGGGAGCTTCAGCTCCCCTAAAATAGGCCTAATTACGCCACTGCTTCATACCTTTACCTGCACGAAAATATCAAGCAGCACAAAAGCTTTTTTTTCAATGACTTTAAATAGTATTTTGGAGTTTGTTCACTTTCTGGAAACAAATTAAAAATTTCAATGACTCAACCTATGCTCGGGGGCATTATTAAATATTTGTCCACTGAACGCTTTCCTAATTTCCTGACGCTACCATCAATGTATAAAAACATCTCAATCAGAGTGGTGTTGTACCTTACTGGACCTCAGATTACTGTTGTGCATACACGGCTTTAAACTTGTTGAAATATACCGTAACTGTGACTTTATTTGGTGATTTGTATGAAACTGGTTATTGTGTTTTGTGGAGAACATAGGATCTGGTTGGTCTGGCTGGTCCACTGCAGCCTCAGCTTTAGCTGTACTAATTAGAAAGCCCAATGCGTTGCCAAGCAGCAGATAGACAGGCTAACAAATTACAGCTTTTGACAACTCATGACAGAGCAGCACGCAGCCTTCAATAACAATGACAGAGATAATTTACAGTACTGATGTCATTTCTGGTGGACTGACTTCGACAGCTTTGTTGCTAAAGTGACAGCTAATGTCAGTTAGCATTGTGAGCACTCTTCTTCCCTGACTCGGCTCTGATTTGCTCTGAGCCAAAACTGGCTAGAAATCCACCTCAGCACCGTATTCCCTTGACGTCAAATTAACTGTCGTTGTTGAAGGCTGTGTGTTTTTCTGTCGTGTTCATCCACAAGTGACAGCTGACTCGTTGTGGCTGTAGCTTCCATGGTAACCACAATCACAAACAGCTCTGCACCGGAGTAGGGACGGTGCCTGTTTGGGAGCATGGAAACTGACCATTCAGAGCAGACTCAGGAATTCAAACGGGTAGCTGTCTCCCTAACAGATTGTATGATATAAAAATGTGAATAATGTGAGATCAAGTACCCTAACACAGGCCGTTCAAATTGCCAAAATGTCCAACAAACCAGCTAGCAAGAGGCAAAAAACCTGGCATTCATTTTTCAAAACAAACCATGTAAGTTGAGTGATTCTGTTTTTGATAACGTTAGCTAAATGATGACAATTTAGCAATTTCAGCTAATTTTGGCCAGTTAACAAGCATAATAACCGTTACTTAAGATAGCTGGCTTGCTAGCTAGCTTTTTGGTGGGAATTGAAACATCCTCTCCTCAAGCTGTGCTCTGAATTTCACTGTTGCTTTGCACATAGCTTATTTAATTTTTTGTTTATTTAAGTATTCATTTTAATCTGTATTATTGCAATAGAAAGAGAAGGAAGATGGCTGTTCAGGGGGCAGCAAAAACTGTCATGGAGAGGCTTCACAGGTCAGGAGAGATTATCACTGGTTGAGGAAATATCTTTTGGATAAGAGTAAATGTTAAATTAATTTCCACAGCTTTTTAATAACTCCTCCTCCTAATTTGTACTCTAAATTTAGATTTTCTTGAATTTTTGTCTGTATTGCTATAGACAGATCAAACAGAAGGCAGTTGTGAGGGATCAGAACAGGGACCAAGCAGCAGCAAAGGCTGTCATGGAGAGGCTTCACAGGTCAGGAGAGATTATAAATGGTTACGGTGTGCCATATCATACTTTCTAGAATAATACCAGTATACATTTTTTGATCATTAAAATTTGTTAGATTGTGATATTTACACTTTAGGGACCTACTGAGGTATGACATCCCTTGTGCATACATAACAAGAGCGAGTCGGAGAGCGAGAGAGGCACAGCAACATCGACTTCTTCCTCAAATGAGGATCTAGTCCGGGGGCGACATTAACAGTTGCCCGAATGCCAAGGGCAACTTTAAAAAGCTGATGGGCAAGAAAAACTTGTAGGAACATGCCTGATCAGGCAAGCACAACTCTGAGCTTTTCAATTCGTTAAGCATAAAGGATTATGATATCCATGGATTGAACCGTTCCTAATCGATTCTTAACAGGAACCAGTTATCGATACCCATCTCTAAACCTAGTGAAAGGCACTGGGGATAGTGTGGTGTCCTGACACATGCTGCGGCAAATGTAAATGGGTCTGGAGAGGCCATAGGATTATATAACTTCAAAGGTTTTGAGAGTTGTGAAGAGTTTTAGGTCAAATCATTTGACCTTTTCTTCATTGTTGCACATTTCATAAAATACTCACTTTCGTGCTTTCCCTAGTCATCAGGTGTTTCCAGTTGTTTGGTGCAATTAAATGGAAGAGGATCTTTCAATAAATAATTTAATAAAAATCATCCTGCTCCTGAACAATCTGTCCCCCTCACTTCTGAAATGAAGGCTACGCCCCTGCCTGTACTGGCATATTATGACCCCAAAAGGCCGACAGCTGTGTCAGCAGATGCCAGTAGCTATGGGCTGGGAGGGGTGCTCCTCCAACAACATGAGGACTGTTGGAAACCAGTCGCCTACTGCTCTAGAAAACTCACATGTGCAGAGACACGATATGCACAAATTGAAAAGGAGTGCTTAGCTGGAGTTTGGGCATGTGAGCGCTTCGCAAAATATCTGAGTGGCATGGATCGCTTCAAACTGATAACCGACCACAAGCCCCTGGTCCCCTTGATCAACACCAAGGATCTGGACACTGTACCGATAAGGTGCCAAAGATTACTCCTCCGGCTAATGAGGTTTAATGCAGCAGTGGAGTATGCACCTGGTAAACTCTGGTCTGGTCTGGACTCTGGTGGCAGACACGCTGGACTCTAATTTCCTGGCGCAACTCAGGGTGGCGCAGCCTGGCGCAACCCGTGCAGTGGTAATTTCGTCCGGCGCACCACCGTGAGCAGCCAATTTGGCAATTTGGTAGACTGGCTGCGCCGAGATGGGTGTGACGGCGCACCAGGGGGATGTGTCAAAAGATTCAGCTTGGCGCAGTGACAATTTCGTGCCAAAAAAACGCGCGGAAGGTGCGCTGAAAGCTCACCAGCTCCAACCTGGTCTATTCTCGGCGCAGGAGAGGCGCACCCCGGGCAGTGGTAATTTGGCTGACAGGCGCACAGTGCGCACACGTCACCAAAACCTCACAGGCAGGTATCCACAGTGTCAGGCACATTTCAATGCAATAAACAATCACAGCAACCACTATTTAATGTAATCTGAACCAACATATACATTTGTATCTAATTGTCCCGTCACATCTGATGTCAGATCAGAGACGTTTGTCATAACTAACGAGTTCACATCTCTCAGCCAACCACAAACAGCCACATGATCTGATACGGAGTATCCGGCTTCTCTCATCTCATGAAATTCAAAAGAAAAGAAAAAAGAGAGAGACGCTTGCTGAATAAATGTAAGTCACTCGGTGTCTTAAGGATTTACCTGTGATTGCCCATATTTCTCTGTTTTACTCTTTATTCGTAACGTGATCTAAAAAGATGGAGTACATTATTGCAAGGAGGATGAGGAGGAGATATATTTTCACTGAAGGTTCTGCTATTTGGCGAGGACAGACCAGGAATGCAGGTGGATCACAAGCATGATGAATGGATTAGCCTGCTGCTGTGTTTAAATGTAATTATCACTTAATTTTGTACTCCTATAATGACACAGGAACAGATTATATCTGCCCCGCGAGGTGGTCCACACGGTGACGCGCATCGTGGCCTCCTATGCGCGGCCTCCTATGCGCGGCCAGTGGCCCCTGCGCTCTCCCAGCTGCTGCAAAAGTGACAGCGGCTCTGACCTTCTTCGCCACTGAGGTGAAATTGTCACTGCGCCTCGCCCGCGGCGCATTTAAAGGCGATGAGAGGCGTTCATTTGATTGGTGAAGATCACATTCGGCTGTGTTAAACCCTACTCTCCTCCCTCTCTGCCATTTGCGCCGGTGGGAGAGACGGAGGCGTGGGTGCGCCTCCCTGCGCCAGACTGCGCCGTGCACGAAACTTGCAAAATGCCCTGGACACACCCCGTTGGCGCGGCGCAGGCGCAGCGCAGGGCAGGTGCGCCGCGTCTGCGCCTGGTCTACGAAATTAGAGCCCACTGTCTTGAAGTCCAGGAGACAGCACCACGGACAGCGACAATGAGGCTGACGTTTGCTGTTATGTTGACTCCATCATGAGCACTTCACCTACTTCCAGGAGAAAGCTGGATGAGAGCCACACTATCTGACAGTGGACTACAAGCGGTGTTAAAGCTGGTGAGAGACGGGTGGCCAGATCACGCTAGTCATCTCCACCCCTCGGCAAAAGCCTACTTTCACCACAGAGAGGCGAGTTCTCAGCGAGTGACGGGCTAGTCACTAGAGGAAGCCGAGAGAGGAGATGCTGACCAGGATCCACGAGGGGCATCAGAGCCTCTTCCAAGTGCAGAGAGAGGGCACAGGCATCAGTGTGGTGGCCTGGCATATCAGCGGATTTGAAACACTTGAGAGATGTGAGTTCTTCTGTGAGAATAAGAGGACACAGAGAAAAGAGCCACTAAATCCTACCTCACTACCAGACAGACCCTGGCAGCGGGTTGGGATGGACTTGTGTGAACTCAAAGGAAAAAATTATTTGGTAGTTTCGGATTACTATTTTCGCTACCTGGAGGTACTGGAGCTGCCTCTGACAACAGCTGGCCAAGTGCTACCCATTGCATCAGCTGGGGTTAAATAACTTTGTCTAGTTAAATCCAGGTGGCTACTTTGTTTTTGGCCAGGCAGTGTATATAAGTGTGGAGCTATCAGGACATACCTTACAAAAACATTTTAAATGGTAACATCACAATAAAAAAAACTAAAATTAGTGTGTGTTTGATTCAGGCACACTCTATCATGTTTATATGTAAACTGCTGAAATAAATGTCAAATGTTTGTCCATATTTCAATTGGTTAACCAAATGCCAAAATCTGGGGATACCTAAGTATTACATTTAAAGTTGCAACTTTAGTGACACTGAAGACATGAAATTAGACAAACATTGTTCATTAACCTTACTAGAATGAAACCAGAAAAGATAAAGGTTACTTACTCGTTACTCTTTCCTCGACAGCTTTTTAGCTGATACCACCACCACTGCATTGTGTCAGGGAGAGGGCATGTTGCAGTGGTTCTTATAAACAATAATGATTGAGAATCATGATGATGTTCTGAATAAGTTGCACTATTTATTTTGCTTAAAAACAGAAAAATCAGTATAATCAACATTAAAAAATGTTGCTGTTTTGACTTCAATGTAGAAACATTGAAAAAGGTTAAAAAATGAGAAACCTGATATTCACAGGCTCCCATCTGAAGACCTGTCCCTTTTTTTATGTCCCAGATGCAATTTTGAAATTGACTTTAAAAACAAGGAACATATTACAAATAAGTCATCATTTATATTAGTCAAAGGAAGTCAGATTATTCTTCATCAGTTTGCTGGCCCACAGTGACATTCAGTGTGTTGTGGAAAAAAAGATTTCTAAAAACTTTGTACACAAATTTCCATGTTTAGAAGATCACATTTTACAATCAAACAACAATTCATTTATCAACTACAAAGATAAAAACACACGTTTGGTCAAAAATGATGAATTTATTAGAAAATGAAGTTTTATCAGCGGTAAAGTCAGAGGTGATTGGTGATCATTGTCATAACCTTTCAGTGGTGAAATGTTCCGTGGTAACTCAAACGAGTTAGGGTAACAACATGTAATTATTACACCAGAAACCATGAGAATTACCGCATGTGGTCATTGCAAAAAGTTCAGTACAAGAGATGGAAGCAGAAAGCTTTAGATTTTCAGATCATTTCACCTGCATATGTCATTTCTATCATTTACCAAGCAGCTTTTCAGCTAACCAGCTAGCATCTTACTAGCAGCACTAAAAAGAGCTTTCTGCTCAAAGAAAAAAGCAGACATTATTTTTTAAAAGCATACACTATACATAACGAGAACCACATTTATACTGCAATTAATAATGTTAATATTATTCTTATTACTAGTATTACTTAACACTAAAATGCAGCCAGGCATTAAGCTTGAGGCTGAGAAGTTCATCAGAAAGAAATGAAAATAAAGTGACATGCAAACGTTCTCATATTCTCCTCATCTTCATCGTCCCATCTTGATAAACAGTGCAGGATATTTATTCAAACGCCAGCTCATACTCACAGTTGTTTGTTCACTTTACAACAGAGAGCACTTCAGTTGGCTCAGATCTCACTATCAGCAGCTGCTATTGGCTGAGCATGGATAACTCTGTTTGGCTCTGTTTGGCACATCATTTCGTTGGCGTCAAAACTCATTTGGCAATAATCTGTGCATGGATGCGTGCAACTGTTTGGGTACAAAGATTTGCTCATAAGATAGTTATGTAAACAGTAACTATGAATTTAAATCATCTCTAAAATATTTATTGTTATAAATATATCAATATTTATCTGAATAATTATGATGTGATGTGATGTTTTTGTTTAATAGTTTTAATGTTTGTAATAATATCATTGTTATTTCTTTTTATGTCACTGATACAGGACTTTTAAGGAATATGTTTCTATGTTAGTGTTTATGGGGCAGGGATGGGCAAAATCACACATTTTAATTCAAATTAAATATTAATGTGATAGTTAAAGGCAGGGTTGGTAGTCACAGAAAACTAGCATGAATTTGAACGTAGCATATCCTCAGGACTCTGTCTAGGCCCCTCCCCTCCTCCCTGGAGCTCCTCCAAAATGACGCCCCCCGCTCACATGGACAAGCGCCGCTGATTCGCGACCATCTGACAGATTCAACTCAAAACCGGTCCTCAGCACATCATTTTAGTTTTGCACAGTTTTGCCATGTCATGTCTCAGTCAGCGGTAAGAAAACACCAAAACATTACCACAGTAAAGTTAAAAAAACAAACAAACAAAAATGGCAACTTAGTTAGCACTCACAACCTGATGTTGACTTTCGTTTTTGCCCTGGTTTTGTCCAAATTCTTTTTTGTTTCAGCCTTCTCTGCCTCCATCTTTCTGCTCTTCCTCTGTTTAGCAGGAGGAGTGGTTGCCAGTAATCGGGGTATAGGTAGTTTCTCTGCTATGCTCCAGCGTACTTGGATCCCTCTCAGCTTGGCTACGCGCACCGAATCAGGGTCTGTGCACGCCGACAAAATGTACGTGCAGAAGGTGGGCAGAACGGCATTACGGGATTTGATTGGTTTAATAAATTTAATCCGAATTGCTGTGATTGGTTGGTGTTTTCCCTGCTTTACTCCTGCTGTAGACAGCAGCTATTTTTCGCTCTCTTTTAAGAACACATCATGCATTGATTGCCATCAGGACATAACTATCATTTTAAACAGTATAACAAAAAGTACATCTAAATCAACTTACCAACCCTGCCTTTAATAAAGAAGAAATAAGTAATTAAATGAGGGTAAATGACCAGGGAGCAGGAAGACTGAGCAGGTGAGTATGCATTATTTAAAAAAAAAAAAATAACAGAGTAAAAAAATAATAACTGAACTAAAGTGAAAAAAAAACAAGTCTCAAATCCAAAAACCCCTGCAGAACCCAGGATCGGTCTCTGAGCCACTAAAAACTATTTGTGCTGACAAAGCCAACCAAAAGGTAATATTGAAAATAAAATTTATATCAAACTGATTAAATACCTTGAACGACACTTTAAATTTCAGACGGATAAGAGATGTGTGCTTTGGGAAAAGCCATTCAACCTGAATATAGACATAAACAAATTAGGGATAAGATAAAGCCATTAAGAGTCAGAATGAGAATAAACTTCATAAACAAATTAAATAAGAACTATCCAGTCTCTGCACACATGATAAAAATCAACTCATTAAATATGCCATTTTTCTTCAAATACTTGTACAGTTCTGGAGTTTCACCCTTCATCAGTGCTTTATTGCATCTCCATGACAACACAATTTGAATCAATCAATTCAATTTTGAATCAATCAATCAATCAATCAAATGATTGATTGATTGATTGATCAGTGCTTTATTGCATCTCCATGACAACACAATTTTTGTTCCTATTGTGTTTTTACAAAAATTACTTTGACTCTGTGTCTTGGACTCACATTTGTAAGAGTTTGTTGATTCTCAGCTTTGCATTAAAAGGTTGATAAAAATAAAAAGCCTTCGAATAAGTTGGATATTTTGGACATTTTTCTGCCCATCCCTGTGTGTTGATTGGTCGCAGTGTTTAGTGAATGTGTGTTTGCCAGTCCATGCATCTGTTTAAGTTTCTACTAATTAGGGATTTCAGGCTTAAATAAGGACACGGTCTACTTACACTAACTCCTTAATGCTCAGACATTCTTTATGATGTCTAATATAATAATAAATTGTTTTTTATTTTATGGGTGTGGTTTTCAGGACAACAGATTTTGTGTCGTAACACTTTTACTCATTTTCACTCTGCTCTCACATCCCTGATGAGTGTTTATTGCGTAAAGTTAGCTTCACTCTGTCCTTTCATGTCTATACAAGAGGAGTTGCCATGGCAATAACAAAACAAATATATACGAAACAATAAAGTGAGTTTTTAGAAAACTGTCCACTGTGCTTGATTGTTTTTATGAATAAAATGTAAGTGACCAGCTGTGTTTCTCAGCGGTCATCAGTGATTGACTTTGCAGTCGAGTGGTGAAATCCGTTGAGTGTTTCAACCCAAAGTTTTTACGATGAGATCAGAAGTCCTCAGACAGATATGATTGGCTAAACTCTGGATTAGAGATCAGGAAAGATCACACACCGTTACTGGTGATTGGTCACCTAGATGACAGACAGAGTGTGTGTCCATTGGCTGTAAGGCACTGGCTGGGGCGTGGTCAGGAGAGATCAGTCATGCTGAGGCTCATGGGTAATCCTGGACGTAGGTAAGCCACTGGGACACGGCCATTTTCACTGGTCGACCCTGTGATGGACAGACGAGCTTTGGAGCGCATTGCATCAGTGAATTTCATCTGTGCAAGAAAGAAACAACGTTATTTAAAAGTCAAAACTAGAATGAAAAAGGCAGGCTGTACTGTCCTACATTAAACAAATATAATGTATGATTATATTTAATATGGTTTTATTTATGACAGCAATGTTACACAGCTGATGTTAATAAAGTATAACTTAGGACAACTATCTGTCCTTCAGAGCCAGTGGTGGGTTCTCATGTGCTGAAACATGAGAACCTACCGTGTCGTTTCATAATCACTGATGCTCTTCATTGTAAATGATTGAAATGTTATGCAGTCTGTTACTACAAAATTTAAAGGTAACTTTAGTGTAAGGTTTGAAAAAAAGAAGAAAAATTAAGAATACAATTCAACCAACAGTGAGAAAAAAATTGGGTAAATGGTGTCTACTTTTGTTGCTATGGATTTCTAAAGACTGCCATTGGCTGCGGCAGGCTGCTATAGGTTTATATAGTCTGCTAAAGACTGATACAGGCTGCTGTGTGCTATACTGGCTTGTACAGGCTGCAATCAACTTATTAAAGATGCAACTGGCTGGTACAGGCTTATATAATCTGCTAAAGGCTGGTATAGGTTACTGGAAACCCTTACAGCAGAGGTTACCAACCACCGTGGCCATGAACTGGTACCAGGCCACAGAGAGACAAAAATAATAAATTACCATTTGTTAAATAGTGGACATCAAAGGGATTTTGAAATAATACCCAGATCCTGAAACCTTAGTAGCTTGACTGTGCAGATTTACACTGAGGCCCTGTGACTCTGTCAATGCTCGAAAAAGTTACGCTTAAGATGAAGTCACTATGAAACCTTGTGCTCGTGTACTCCTCCACCTGTGCTCTGGACATAGTTGTAAATATATTTGACTCTGCACGATGTGTGAAACTGGAGGACAGTCTAAGCACATGAGACCACTCAAGTTCCTAAAGTGAAAGGATTCAATTTATGTGAGGTCAGAACATTTAAATACCATCAACAACCAATATAGACATTAGAACAGCTAAGAGTGATGACCAATGGATGAAACTAACCTTATCTTTGTTCAGATTTTTTATCCATTTCTAGCCATTTTTTTTTAACAAGTTATAACTTTTTCTGATCCTTCTACCTTTTTTTTGCCCATCTTACGGAGACATTTTTTGTTTTATGTTTACCCTATGGATATATTTGACTAAACACTGCTACCATGAGCTGGCTCCAACAACAACAGGAGACAGCCTTTTTGAATAATGCTACCAAGAGTCAGGCCTCCTACTTATTCAAGAGAGGAACTTCTGGCTCTGAGGACAGAGGGACGAGCCGGAATATGACACCCCATCCCAGCTGAGGTGAGGAGGAGATCCAGGGGCTGTAAGGCCGGGCTAAGCTAAAGGCTAGGCTAGCAGAGAATCGGAAACGCTATTAACCATCGATTCCCTCCGTGATCATGGGGAATGTGAACTCGCTGCAGAACAAGATCGATAAGCTGTCCGCACTGACCAACCAGCAGATTTATCAAGAGAGCAGCTTGTTCATCTTCACAGAGACGTGGCTAACCCACCTTGTACAGGATGCTAACGTGGACCTGCTGTGATTCACTGCTGTGACAGCTGACAGAGAAACTAAAACATGCGGGAAAAGCAAAGGTGGGGGACTCATCATGTACATCAGCAACCACTGGTGTAACCCAGGACATATCTCCATGAAGACAGTCTTGTGCTGCAGAGATCTCAAGCTACTAGCTGTTAGCCTGCGGCCATATTATCTTCCGGGGGACCTGAATCACGTGATCACAGTCTATGGCTGAACCTCAATCTCCTCCCTAAACCCTGAGCCTTAGGTGATTGCACCTGGAAAGTGATTGAGTGCATGAGGCTGCAAGGGCTTGAAGTACTATATATAGGAATGGGACAGCCCTTTGTTTTTGTTTTTTTGTTGACAGCAATGCATCGTGCTAGAGAGAAAATAAACCGCTAGCTTTTTTTTCTTTTACCTCCAACATTTTTTTTTATTTATGTGAAACACATACACCCATATGCACGGATTTACAACACCGTGTATATATACAAGCTTTACATTATATACATATTAACATAATATACATACATACATACAAGAGGCATCTCAAAAATGGTTAACATATTAAGGGATTCCATAATGTTCAGAGTTTTTTTTGCTCTTTTGTCTTCCATTCCTTTAAGTGAGCTCATATAATATTTTATTTCCTTCTTGAATTGTTGTATTTTTGGTAATTTTTGTGTCCATTTACACTTATATAAATATATTATTTCCTGTATAATAGAAGTAAATAAAGAAAATACATCTCTTGTCATCTTGAAGATTCAAAAACAAGGCAACTGGACTCAACACAGTCCAGTTGCCTTGTTTTTGAATCTTCAAGATGACCATGACCTGGATGAATGAGAATCTACACAGACACATCTCTTGACAGTTTCTATTTTCACTGTCATAAAAAATAAAACATCCTTTTCTGTAAGTTGAACTTTGGACCTGGTCTGTGCATTATAGAGTTGCTCTACATCTAACAAAAACACATGACTATGAAGACATTCAAAAAACAAGTGGCAAATAGTTTCAGTTTTATAGTTACAAAAAACACAGCATCTCTTCACAACTCCAAACCTATCAACAACTTGAGTAGTTGGATAAATCAGGTGCATTATTTTGAAAGCCACTTCCTTGATTTTATTCGTGATACAGTATTTTTGATTGAAATTCCACACAATCTTCCAATTAATGTTATCAAATTTTGAATTCCAGATGGATTTTGATAGAGGCGTTGAGATTTGGTGGTAGAATTTCTTAATATGTTTATTGGTACATTGTTTGCTTATTAAGTGTACACCTACAGTATGAGCTATGATGAATATTGTATGATGTCCTCCCCTCCCTCTTGCATTATGTTAAAAGACCATCAGGAACTGCATCAAACACAATTGCGAACTCTTTAGGAGTGACCGCCAGCTGGTTGCTCCAGGAGATTCCTGCCATACGTCACAATGCAATGAACTATGGGTAATTCCTTCACGCTGAGTCTGCAGAGATGCTCACTTGCGGAAAGGTTGCATGAAGGGCTCAAAAAGTCAGCAAGAGATCCCTCACACACTTCATGATTTGGCAGTGGGACAGCCCTAAGCCCTCACGGACTTTGCAGGAGCGCGCCTCTAAGTCAGTGAGTGTGTGAGTGTGGACATTGGGATTGGGCCTAGGTTTACATCCCTCTGAGGGCGGACACAGTCTCTGCATGTCCATGAAGATCATGAAGATCCACTCTGTCACAGCAAGGCTGCAGACCCAGCACCCTGAGGCACTGATGATCATTTCTGGGGACTTTAATCATGCTACTTTGGACTCTACTTTGGCTGCTTTCCACCAGGTTGTGGACTGTCCAACAAGGAACAACAGGATGTTGTTAATGTATGTTAACGTGATGAATGCATATAGAGTCACACCTCTCCCCCCTCTGGGGAAGTCTGACCACAACCTGGTCCATCTACAGCCAGAGTACACCCCCCCTGGTCCAAAGGCAGCTGGTAACCACTCGCTCCATCAGGAGGTGGTCCCTGAGATGGAAAGTGCCCTCAGAGACTGCTTCAGGACCACAGCCTGGGATGAGCTGATCAACCCCCACGATGAGGACATAGAGGGGCTAACACACTGTCTGACAGACTACCACAGCTTTTGTGCAGGCATGGTCTCCCCTGCCAAGACTGTCCGCTGTTACCCCAATAACAAACCATGGGTAACACGGGAAGTCAAAGCTCTCTTCAACAGGAAGAAGGCCGCCTTCAGGAGCAGAGACAGGGAGGAGATAAAAGCAGCACAGCAGGAGTTGAAACGCTGTGTGAGGGAAGCGAAGGACAGCTACAGGAGAAAGGAGGAGCAGAAGCTGAAAGAGAATAATCTTGGCCTGTGGCTGGACAGCAAACTGAACTGGACGATCCACACTGACCACCTGTACAGGAAGGGACAGAGCAGGCTGGACTTCCTGAGGAGGCTGAGGTCTTTTAACATCAGTGGGAAACTCCTGCAGATGCTTTACCAGTCTGTGGTAGCCAGTGTCCTCTTCTACTCTGTGGTGTGCTGGGGGGGCAGCACATCCAAGAAGGACACATCCAGGCTGAAGAAACTGATCAGGAGGGCTGGCTCTGTGGTCGGCATGAAGCTGGACTCTGGTGATGGTGGCAGAGAAGAGGACACTGGACAAACTGCTGGACATCATTGACGATGCCAGTCACCCTCTGCACACCGTCATCAGCAACCAGAGGAGCCTGTTCAGCCCCAGACTGCTCCTTCAAGGTCAGGACCATCAGACTGGGAAACTCCTTTGTCCCTCAGACCATCAGACTGTACAAGTCCTCACTGAGGAGGAGGAGGAGTAACAGGAAGACAGAGGATGGGAAGGAGCAGTAGTGGGCCAGTAGCAGTATATTTTTTTTATATATAGTTTTATTTTTTATTTTATTTATATTTATGCATATTTATTAATAGTTTTATTTAGATCTATTTATTCTTTTTATATATTTTTTTATCTGTAATAATCAACTGCTACTGAATCTCAATTTCCCTGAGGGAGTTTTTACCAAAGGGATTAATAAAGAACTATCTCATCTAACTGAAACAACCGAATTTCCCCTTGGGGAGGTATTTCTGATTCTGAGTAGGCTTATGTGAGCTCCTATAGACTGATGTCATCTGCTGTTGGTTCAAACAAGTTGCTATAGACTGTTATAGGCTCATATGCTGCAGTTATAGGCTGCCTTAGGTCCCATGTAGGCTCTTTAGGCCTGACATCTGTTCATGTGGGCTCAAATAATCTTATATGGGCTTGTGTATAGTCCAAAACTGACAAGTAGGCCTTTATAGGCTGTCATAGGCTCACAAAGGCTATGACAGGCCCAGACCAGCTGCTATATGACATCCTAAAACTTGACAGAGCAAGCTAAAGTACAATTATTAATTAAAGCGCACACACACAGGGACAAAAAATGTGATCATGAATGTAATTAAATTGATAAACTTCCTTAAGTCAGTGAATGCAGCAGAAGCTCATGTGATGAAAGCAATATGAATGTTTATGTTCTCAGACTGAAGTTTTTATGGAACATCATTCAGTGTGAAATGATACAAACATTAAAAAGTATGAAAATAAAATCATGCATAAATTAAATTCTGGTTTGATTTGTTGTATCCTTAGTTAAACATCCAGAGTAAACATCTCAGGTCAAAAATGAAGGACAACTTTAAACCTCTCATTGCTGTCCGGCACTGATACATAATAGGGCACATATATCAGACTGGATCCATCAGCAGCTTTTAGTTCAGTCAGATGTGTTAAATAATCGCCATGAGGTTGAGATGTTCTGCAGTCAAGCCTCTAATGTTAAGAAGAGTCATGTTTACCACACTATAAGGGTAAATACATAAATCAAATTAATTGTGTATAATGATATATAAATCTACACAAGCACATGTATGAAGTGATTCCATCATAGACTGCCCGATTATAAAACGGATGCAGCTGCCTAGATCTGACTGAGCCATTACAGTATATCTTGCCCTGTATAACTACTGCATAATTGTACTAATTAGTGTTAATTAAACCAGCAATAGAGATGGAACAGTGTCAGCGAAAGATGCTGTCCTAAATTTTTGGGACAGACAAAGTCATTTAGAGACAGTGGTGCTCAGGTTTAGTGAAATCATGTTGAATATTCAGGTTTAATTGAACCTAAGCTTTAATGAACTCTTTAAATAAAGAAAAGAAAACACTCTGATATCATTGGTGTCCATAAAAACAAAGGCTTGGAGAAAAGTCTTTTCTGAGTCATGCTGTAATAAAGGACTGTAAGGAAATTCCAAAACACGAACATACTGTGATTAAACGGCGTGATACTTAATCAGTGCTTTGCGGCATAGTAGTAATAGTTAGTGCTTTAGAATTCATATGAATAAGCTACAACCTGTCTTGTAGTTCAGCTTATTCCCACTACTTGGCAGCAGAAATGCTTTTGTCCTTACTGAGGTTTTAGCAAAGCCTCAGGTGATTGATAGCTTGTGTTCTCGAGAAGAACAGCCTTAACTCTGAATATAAAACCTGCTCCCCGTAAAGCATGGCAAACTGAAATGTTTTAGTTCCTTCTTCCTACTATTGCCCAATCTGCTTTTCTTGTTTTGTTGATAATAACAATTTTAACGCAATCAACTCTTTGGAGCTACAGTCAGTCCAGCCAACACATGATGATATGGTTTTGTCCACACAAAGGTTAATGATGGTGCTGCAACTCCAAACCAGTCCATCTGTAACAAGAAATCAAAGGGCCTCAAAATGAAACGCTGACAAAGAGATGGAGCATGATTGGCAAATGAGTCAGGCAATTGAAGAGGATGATTGGCTAGAAAAGCTAAACGAACCTAGGAATGGAGGTCGGATTAAAAAAGAGAACTAACAGGTGGAGGACGAGGAGACAGGAAGAGGAAATTAAGGAAAGACAGATGCTAAAGGGATGTATGAAGAAGGAGACAAGGAGCGAGGGAAGAAGAAAAGGAAAAAGGGTTGAAGAAATCAGAGAGGGGCATTTACAAGACAAGGCTTGAAGATTAAGGAAGGAGACCAGGAAGAGGGGATTATGACAGAGAAATAATGAAGAAGGTACAGAGGATTGAAGAAATCAGAGAGAGGGACATAATGCATACGAGGACAGACGGTTAAGGAAAGAGACAAGGACAAAAGATTGAAGTAAGCTTTCAGGGAGGAGGAAGGAGACACGGATGAAGGGATAAGGAAGGATATGAGGACAAAGGGATAAGCAGGATATTTCCGCCACAGGATGAAAAGACAATGAGGAAGCAGGTTGGTTATAGGAAAGGTCACAGCCATAAAAGTCAGCTTTATTAATTTAAATTTGTTTATAAATAATTAATGTAAACTCCATTATCAACTGTCAACAATCTGATTTATTAAAATGGGTCCAGACTCAGTTTATGGCTGTGAGGTGAGAAATGTTTAGCCATCAATCATCACTCTCCTACCCGGGTTAGATCTTGACGCTCTCAATGCCATAAACGTTGTAGCCCTCTTTATAGGTGGCGTAGTTTGGCTGGTGGCTGGGGGACAGCAGGTTGAAGTTGGGGGCGTGTTGAGGAGAAGTCAGAGTGTGTGTGTAGTTTCCTGTATGCTGAGGAGACGATAACGTGTTGGCCGCCACCTTCACAACAGAAATAAAGTAGGAAAAGAGAGTTTTTACATTGAACAAGTCAACAACCATGACCCTCTCATCATGTGACCCTGGAAGGGACTGTGCTCTTATGTTTCTCTGCATTTGCTCATCATAAAACATCAGTTTGTGTCTCACAGACTACATGGTCAAAATAAAACGATAACTTGGACTGTTTCTTTTTTGTTGTTTATTGTTTCACTATTTGTCCTCATTGGGCTTCTTAATGTCCCTATCTTTTACCTAATTTTTCCAGTTCTTGCTTAAAGTGTCCATATCCATTTTTAGGTCTTTGTGCCCTTTTTTAAACTGACCTGACTGAATTTACCTGTCTCTTGCATTCAGCCTATGTCCATTCATGGATTTTCCTTCAGATTACCTGTGTATGTTTTTATTTTCAACGGTTTCAGTTGACCTTTGATGGACAATCTAGTTGGACAGTTTCAGAAGATAGAATGTTTGCACCTAAGCCAGACCCTTGGTAAAACACATTTTTAGCCATCTGCATTATCATGCACTTTCTGCTTGAATGGACCATTGTCATGGCAGAAATAGCCTGAAGTACTTGCAGCATGTGCATGTTGGCTAATGTGATGCTGTGCCGAGACAAAACTAACGGCCCTCACTGAACACACTTATACAATAACAAGACAGAAACCCATCTCCAAAGGATTTCATGTCTTTTTTTTGGGATAATGGGTCTGTTAGATAAGAGTTAGGGTTAGGTGGGAGTTCCAGAAACAAAGAAGGGTAGGTCTGGGTGAGGGTATCTTAAATTATTTACAGAGACAAAGTTAGATAGGGTTTGTCTTTTCAGAGACATATATACACTATAGTCACAAATAATAACTGAATAGGGGAAAAAACATATGGAGGCAATCAGATAATAACCAGAAAACTCTCCATAATGATTGGAGTTAGAAAAGGGGGAACCAAAACTCAGCTGCTCTGCAAATGACTATTAACTAAACTCTGTGGGAGACCTTAAAAACAATTCCTGATAACCAACAGAGCAGACTTAAAGTGGAATTAAAAGCCAACTGTACGTCAATGACAAGGCTGTGAAAATACAACACGGGAAGTGCTTTGGCAGACCCTGAAGTTTCAACAATGAACCAAAACCACATAGATGTAATAAATACTTCTGATGGTGAGCTAATGAGTCAGCACAGGCAGCGGCAACTAGCTTACTATGCTTATTTCAGCTCAACACCTGGTCCAGATCAACAAGATGCACACACTTGGTCCAGATCGGCCAACCACACACACACACCTGAACCTATACTAAGCTGATAGTCTCGCCAAACTCAGTGATGTCCAAATGTCTGGGATGTTGTCCCCCTCATGGAGGACATGGGGGCACAAGTCCACACTCCCATTTAAAGTCAACTGTCACAAAAGTGTAGATATTGACAAGGCGGGTCATCCTGCAGCTACAAACATTCATCAAGACATTAAGGTCTGACATTTTTACTACTTGTCAATAAGTAATTACCAAGTATAACCATCACTGGCACTGGTTGATCCTGTTCTGTAGGAGGTAGGGGTTTTTCCTGGTCTGATCTGATGGTCAACATTTTCATTTTTTAGAATGAAAGTTGCAAAGGTCACTCCACTTTTTAAATCTGGTGATAAACACTCATTCACAAACTATAGGACCAGTCTCTCTGTTGTCACAGTTCTCAAAAATTCTGAAAAAACTTTTCAACAATAAACTGGACAAATTCATTGAGAAAAATAACATTTTAAGTGAAAGTCAATATGGATTCAGATCAGGTAGATCCACCTCCCTTGCTTTGATTGAACTAATTGAGGTAATATCCACAAGTTTAGATACAAAGATATACACTCTTGGAATATTCATTGATTTGAAGAAGGCATTTGACACGATAGACCACGGCATATTACTGGAAAAGGTGGAGAAGTACGGCATAATGGGAGTGGCTCTAAACTGGCTGAGGACAGGCTACATCAGCAACAGAGTTCAGTTTGCTCAGATGGGTCACTACAGGTCTGGGCAGTGCTGGGCCCTAAATTATTCATTCTATATATCAATGATATAGTTAAAGTGTCTGATTTTATGAAGTGTGTTGTGTTTGCTGATGATACCAATATTTTATGTACTGGAGATAACCCAGAGCAGCTGTTAAACATGGTCCAGAATGAATTGTGTAAACTTAAATTCTGGTTTGACAAAAACAAGTTATCACTAAACATAAGTAAAACAAACTTCATGTTTTTTGGAAATAGAAAAATTGACAGGAAAATTGAATTAGAAATTTACAATGTAACTATATATGAAAGGGTCTATGAACGTAAGGTCCTGGGTATTCTGATTGACCATAAGCTCTGCTGGAAACCACACATAAAATATCTGTGCTCAAAAATATCAAGAAGCATTGGTATGATCAGTAAATCTAAGTATTTATTACCACAAAAATCATTACGCACACTCTACTGCTCCATGATCCTTCCATACCTGGCTTACTGTGTAGAAGTCTGGGGAAACACATACAAGTCCCATCTACAAAAGATCTGCACATTACAAAAAAGAGTTATCTGGATCATAAATCATGCTGGATATAGAGATCATACCAGTCCTCTGTTTCAAATTCCAAATTGTTAAAATTTTATGAGACTGTAAAATTGCAAACAGCACAAGTGGGATATAAAGCAATTAGAAAATTGTTACCTGGTAATTTACAAAAGATGTTCAATTCCAGAGAGGGGGGCTATAATTTAAGGGGTGAACATAATTTCATTTGTCCGATGGTCCATACAACTCTTAAAAGTAAGTGCATTTCTGTTTGTGGTGTCAAACTCTGGAACAGCCTGGATGTCACTTTAAAAATGTGCAATAATAGGCAAATATCTAAATTACATTGTAGAAAAGTATTATTAGATCCATACGATTAACTGAACGATAACTTGGTTCTATACATAAATAATTTGTAACCATATAATTAATTTTAAGTATATATATTAGCACTGATCAATAATAACATATGCAATTAATTATTGTAAGTAACATAAAATGTTAGTTTAGAACAGAACGATGAATCTGATTTGTAAGGAAGGGGCAGGACTAGATAAGCTTTTAGCTTTATTCTGTCCCTTCTCAAACAGGGCATTGTGTGACACATATGTGTATGTATTCTCGTGTATAAGTTTAGTGTAGTACATATTCAGATGTCCGATGTACATATGCATTATGTTGCCTTGACTAATTGTTGATTGTTTTTTTTTTTTTTCGTTTTTTTTTTAAGTTTGAGATGAATAAAAAAATAAAAAATAAAAATAAAAAATCTGTTTTATTTCTAAAGAATCACTGTGACTGACACAAAACACATATATACACTGCCTGACCAGAAAAAAGGTCACACACACTCTAATATTTCATTGAACCGCCTTTAGCTTTGATTACAGCACACATTCTCTGTGGCATTGTTTCAGTAAGCTTCCACAGTGTCACAAGATTTATTTCCATCCAGTGTTGCATTAATTTTTCACCAAGATCTTGTATTGATGATGGGAGAGTCTGACCACTGCACAAAGCCTTCTCCAGCACATCCCAAAGATTCTCAGTAGGGTTAAGGTCTGGACTCTGTGGTGGCCGATCCATGTGTGAAAATGTCTCATGCTCCCTGAACCACTCTTTCACTATTTGAGCCCCATGAATCCTGGACAAGCCCGTGCCATTAGGGAAGAAACAATCCATTGATGGAATAACCTGGTCCTTCAGTATATTCAGGTAGTCAGCTGACCTCATTCTTTGGGCCATAATGTTGCTGAACCTAGACCTGACCAACTGCAGCAGCCCCAGATCATAGCACTGCCCCCACAGGCTTGGACAGTAGG
This sequence comes from Cetoscarus ocellatus, assembly GCA_037902135.1. Classification (NCBI taxonomy): domain Eukaryota; kingdom Metazoa; phylum Chordata; class Actinopteri; order Labriformes; family Labridae; genus Cetoscarus; species Cetoscarus ocellatus. Next base: position 45,527 of record JBAMNC010001317.1, read on the forward strand.
CACAAGGCAAAATGGGTGCATCACTTCACCTGCCTCTCTTCTTACCCTGATGCTCCCATCACTCTGGAACAGGGTAAATCTGGACTCATCAGACCACATGACCTTCTTCTAGTCCTCCAGAGTCCAATCTTTATGCTCCCCTAGCAAACTGAAGCCTTTTTTCCAGTTAGACGATGGTTTCCCTCTATCCTTCCAGTTTTTAATAATGTGTTGGACAGTTCTTAACCCAATTTTAGTAGTTTCTGCAATCTCCTTAGATGTTTTCTTGGCTTGATGCATGCCAGTGATTTGACCCTTCTTAAACAGAACATTGTTTCCACGACCACAGGATGTGTCTTTCCACATGGTTATTGAAGAAATGAGAAGCTACTCATTGCATCAGCTGGGGTTAAATAACTTGTCGCCAGCTGAAAGATAATCGCTCATGCAGTAATTATCCAAAAGGAGGCTCATTTGCTTAGTTAAATCCAGGTGACGACTTTTTTTTTCCAGGCAGTGTATTAAAACAGTAATTATCTTTTGATGGAACTGAAGTCTTGTGATACAAATATAAACCACAAATGAACTTTTGGTATTAAAAAAATGAAAACTGCAAAAAGATCACTGAAGATCCTCATTTTAACTCAAGCCACAGCTGGGTTAGGTTAGGAGAAGGGGTTTGGTAGAGGTGCCTAGTTACTGGGACACCTCTGGCATGGGCTCACGTATTCTATTTCATAGCTTATTTTATTCCTACCCATTTATTTCATTATGTATGGTGGCCTCAATTTCTAAATGTACACTAAAAGTTGAAGTTCAGGTAAAACGGCTAAAAATTAATATGGAGTCCATGGGTCAGTGTTTGGATTGTTCATTGTTGTGCAAAATTATTTAAAAAACAATTACAAATGATAAAAACTACTTAAAAAATAGAATCTCCAGGAATGGGGAGGTCCTTTGGTGTTTAAAATTCTTTTACAACTCCATCCTTCAAGTGGTTTCTTGTGGGGGCTCTTCAGGTTAGGTTTAGGCATGTACCAAGGATTCTGGTTATGTTTAGGCATATATCCAGAGTCAGGTTAGGTTTAGGCATTGATAGCATGAATTTGAGTCATGGACCAATTCATGTATCATTATTTAAGTTATGGATCAATCCTATCCATATATAATTTTAATTTATCTATGCATCTATATCTTTTAAGTTATGTATGTATTAATCAATACATACATAACTTGTATTGATTAATACTATTAGTGCGCATGCGTTAACAGCGCAAGCAGCCTGTGGAAGTTGCTCCTACTAGTTTTCCGTCTTTTCTTGGAAAAAGACTACTTTTACTACCTCTTACTTGTTTGTTTTTTCCTGATTTTAACTGGTGTAGTGGTGCTCTCTCACTTGCCCTGAAAGAGAGTATTTTATCTTTTCTCATTCTATAACTTTTAATCATGGGACCACTATCGCACACTTGGACTACCGTACCGCTGCAGCCCCGCTTTGTTTACAGCAGGGAACAGCTGATCGCGCTGCAGCCGGCCGGCTCAGCGATCTCAACACCAGACATACAGCCAGGTATGCTCGCGGACATAAAGAGAAAAACACACAGGGGGTGTAGAGGAGGAAAAAAGCTGCGAGGGAAAGGAGTGGGACTGAGACGACGGAAGCTTATCAAGAAGAGTTATAAGCCGAGTCTCCCCTCTCTCATCATGGGAAATGTGAGGTCCCTGGGGAATAAGATAGACGAGCTGACGGCGCTGGTCAGGAGTCAGATGGAGTATCGTACCTGCTGCCTGATGTGCTTCACAGAGACGTGGCTGCAGCCGGAGACTCCTGACTTTAACGTCTCCATCACCGGCTTCCAGACTGTACGGGCCGACCGGGATGTCACCGAGAGCGGTAAGAGAAAGGGCGGGGGACTTGCCGTTCTTGTAAACAACAAGTGATGTCACCCCGGTCACATCACGGTGAAGAAACGCATCTGTAGCCCGGATATAGAACTGTTAGCTGTGGGACTCCGACCTTATTATTTACCTCGGGAGATTTCTCATACCATCCTAGTGGCTGTTTACCTCCCCCCCTCCGCGAGCCCCGCGACGGCGTGTAACGTCATACACGCCGTCATATCGACACTGCAAACGGACAATCCGAGTGCTCTCATCATGATCTCTGGGGACTTTAATCATGTCACCATGGGGAAAACACTCCCAACTTTCACTCAGTATGTGAGCTGCACAACCAGAGGGGAGAAGACTCTGGACCTTCTGTATGCTAATGTGAAAGAGGCATACAGCTCTTCCCCCCTCCCCCCTCTGGGACGATCAGATCACAGCCTGATTCACCTCACCCCCTGTTATGTGCCCCTGGTGAAAAGACTGCCAGCCACCACAAAGTCTGTGAGGAACTGGTCAGATGAGTCCATGGACACACTGCAGAGCTGCTTCGAGGTGACAGACTGGACGGCACTCTGTGAGCCCCATGGAGAGGACATCAACGAGCTCACAGAATGCATCACGGATTACATAAACTTCTGTGTGGACACCATCGTCCCAACAAGGACTGTCCTTTGTTATTCAAATAACAAGCCGTGGATAACAAATGACATTAAAGACTGTCTAAATGCTAAGAAGAGGGCCTACAGAGATGGACATCTTGAGGAGGTGGGGGCAACACAGAGGGTCCTGAAGGTGAAAATCAAAGAGGCCAAGGACAGCTACAGGAGGAAGCTGGAGAGAAAACTCCAGCAAAATGACATCAAAGAGGTCTGGAGTGGCATGAAGACCATCACTGGATACAAGAAGAGCAGCAGCAGGGGAGAGAGCTGCAGTGTGGACAGGGCGAACGAACTAAATCTGTTTTTTAACAGATTCAACTCAGGCCCTGTCCTCCCTGCTGCAGGCCAGCAGCCACTCCAGGGACACCTCCCCCTCCTGGGAGCCTTCTGCCTTCTGACGTGGGAACCTCACCCCCCTCCTCCTCCTTCTCCCAGACTGAAGGACCTCACGTAGCATCTACACCTCCACTCACCTCCCCGATGTCCTTCACCGCAGACCAGGTTAGAAGACAGCTGACAAGACTCCACACAGGCAAAGCTGCAGGCCCTGATGGTGTGAGCCCGAAGGTCCTGAAAGCCTGCACCCCCCAGCTCTGTGGAGTACTTCACCATGTCTTCAGCATGAGCCTGAGTCTCCAGAGGGTCCCCGTGCTGTGGAAGACGTCCTGCATAGTTCCTGTACCGAAGACGCCATGCTCAAACAACGTCAAGGACTACAGACCGGTGGCACTGACGTCCCACATCATGAAGACCCTGGAGAGACTTGTTCTGGAGCAGCTCCGGCCTAAGGTCAGGCCCCACTTGGATCCACTTCAGTTCGCCTACCAGCCCCGACTTGGTGTTGAGGACGCCCTCATCTTCATGTTGAACAGGGTCTACGCCCATCTGGACAGGCCTGACAGCACTGTGAGAGTGATGTTTTTTGACTTCTCCAGTGCCTTTGACACCATCAGACCGTCCATACTGGGGGAGAAGCTGACAGCGATGGGGATGGAGGCTCCTCTGGTGTCCTGGATTGATGACTACCTGACTGGCGTATGTTCATCTGCAGCACTGTGTGTCTGACAGGGTGGCCAGCAATACAGGGGCTCCCCAGGGGACAGTCCTGTCCACCTTCCTCTTCACCCTGTACACCACGGATTTCAGCCACAACACCGACTCCTGCCACCTTCAGAAATTTTCTGATGACTCAGCTGTTGTGGGGTGTATTAGCAAGGGTGATGAGGAGGAGTACAGGGCTGTGGTGGGGGACTTTGTCACATGGTGTGAGCAGAACCACCTACAGCTCAACGTGACAAAGACCAAGGAGCTGGTCGTGGATCTGAGGAGGACAAAGGCTCCAGTGGCCCCTGTTTCCATCCAGGGGGTCCAGGTGGACATCGTGGAGGAGTACAAATACTTGGGAGTATTTTTGGATTACAAACTGGACTGGACCAGGAACACCGAGGCCGTCTACAAGAAGGGCCTGAGCCGCCTCTACTTCCTGAGGAGGCTGAGATCCTTCAACATCTGCAGGACGATGCTGAGGATGTTCTACGAGTCTGTGGTGGCCAGTGCTATCCTGTATGCTGTTGTGTGCTGGGGCAGCAGGCTCAGGGTAGCGGACACCAACAAGCTCAACAAACTGATCCGTAAGGCCAGTGATGTTGTCGGGGTGCAGCTGGACTCTCTGACAGAGGTGTCAGAGAGGAGGATGCTGTCCAGGCTGCAGGACATCATGGACAACACCTCCCACCCCCTCCACAGCGTGCTGGACAAACACAGGAGCCCATTCAGTGCGAGACTCATCCCCCCACGATGCACCACAGAGCGCCACAGGAAGTCATTCCTGCCTGTGGCCATCAGACTTTATAACTCCTCCCTCTAAAATCACTGCTCCCTCAGGTCCTGGAGAATAAACTCTCACTGTTTTTACTCCTGTCATATTGTTGATGAGTAAATCTTCGGACAAATGGTGCTGTCATGAATACATTTAAATTTTTAGTGTAAATATTGTTAATTGTTAATACTGTGTATACCTCCACCTCATTCGGAGCCTCATGTCCACTTCATTTTACTTACTTATTCTACTTATTTCCTTCATAAGGAAGTTTTATACTGCTTAAAGACTCTGCACGTTGCAAACTACTTGCGTAATTTTTATGCTCTTTTCATTTGTTTTATTTTGTATTTATTTTATCTTTATTATTTTTTAATGCTACTGTTTACTCTAATGTCCTCATCTGTTGTTTCCAACTGCTATACTGTGTATAAGAGCAACTGAAACAACCGAATTTCCCCATGGGGATTAATAAAGTATTTCTGATTCTGATTCTGAATACAGATGAATCTAAGCTGAGCTGGAGCTAAGTAAGGATAAACCTCAGACAGAACATCTAGAACTCAACTGAATATAGCATGACCATATATAGAAAGCAGATACCAACACAGTGGGCTCTAATTTCCTGGCGCAACTCAGGGTGGCGCAGCCTGGCGCACCCCGCGCAGTGGTAATTTCGTCCGGCGCACCGCCGTGCGCAGCCAATTTGGCAATTTGGTAGACCGGCTGCGCCGAGATGGGTGTGACGGCGCACCAGGGGGAGGTGTCCACAGATTCAGCTTGGCACAGTGACAATTTGGTGCCAAAAAAACGTGCGGAATGTGCGCTGAAAGCCCGCCAGCTCCAACCTGGTCTTTTCTCGGCGCAGACGAGGCACACCCCCGGCAGTGGTAATTTGGCTGACAGGTGCACAGTGCGCACACGTCACCAAAACCTCACAGGCAGGTATCCACAGTGTCAGGCACATTTCAATGCAATAAACAATCACAGCAACCACTATTTAATGTAACCGTCTGAACCAGCATATACATTTGTATCTATATTAATTGTCCCGTCACATCTGATGTCAGATCAGAGATGTTTGTCATTACTAACGAGTTCACATTTCTCCAGCCAACCACAAACAGCCACATCATCTGATACGGAGTATCCGGCTTCTGTCATCTCATGAAATTCAAAAGAAAAGAAAAAAGAGACGCTCGCTGAATAAATGTAAGTCACTCGGTGTCTTGAGGATTAACCTGCGATTGCCCATATTTCTCTGTTTTAATCTTTATTCGTAACATGATCTAAAAAGATGGAGTACATTAATGCAAGGAGGATGAGGAGGAGATATAATTTCACCAAAGGTTCTGCTATATGGCGATGACAGACCAGTAATGCAGGTGGATCACAAGCATGATGAATGGATTAGCCTGCTGCTGTGTTTAAATGTAATTATCACTTAATATTGTACTCCTATTATGACACAGGAACAGATTACATCTGTCCTGTGAGGTGGTCCACACGGTGACGCGCATCATGTCCTCCGATGCGCTGCCCGGTGGCCCCTGCGCTCTCCCAGATGCTGTAAAAGTGACAGCGGCTCTGACCTTCTTCTCCACTGAGGTGAAATTGGCACTGCGCCTCACCCGCGGCGCATTTAAAAGCGAGGAGAGGCGTTCATTTGATTGGTGAAGATCACACTCGGCTGTGTTAAACCCACTCAAGTCTTATCTCCTCCCTCTCTGCTACGTGCGCAGGTAGGAGAGACGGAGGTGTAGGTGCGCCTGCCTGCGCCAGACTGCGCCGTGCATGAAACTTGCAAAATGCCCTGGACACACCCCGTTGGCCAGGCGCAGGCATGGCGTAGGGCAGGTGCGCCCCGCCTGCGCCTGGTCTACGAAATTAGAGCCCAGTATCTTAGCCTTATTGGGAATGTATGCCAAACATATAAGCAAATGTGAAGACACATCCTACAGTGAGCACACAGACACTCACTCAGACACACATCATGTAGTGAGCAGAGACACCCTCACTCACGGACCCTCACTCACTCAAACACCATGACACAGACACACACTGCATCCACTTGCATCTATGTCTATTTGTACCGACTATGAAATAAACTATGATAATCCACGGTCTGGTATTGAGAATCCTCTATTCAAACATCTCATACTATAAGGCATATATCCAGAGTCAGGTTAGGTTTAAGATGGGGTTATGGGGAGGGCACAGGCTCACGTATGTTTATTATTTAGTTTCTTTTATATCCCAATGTCCGTCTTGTTATTTGATCGAAGTTTATTAAAATTGTCATGGTAAAAATATAAAAGGGAGCTGTGAATAGGGTATCGGGGAATGGGAAGGTCCTTTGGCGTTTTAAAAGGATTTCATGTCCAGAATCGGTTCTGGAAGAGGGAGGGTTTGGTTTAGGTGTGTGTTTGGTTACGGTTAGGTTCAGGCAAGTTCTTAAAACTAAGGTCAAGTTTAGGGTAAGGAATGGGGCAGGGTTAGGGACCCCCTATCCCACCAGATGATGAATCCTGGGGGCACTATAGATAATCCTATTTACAACATTGTACACTCATTGATTCAGATTCAGATTCAGATTCAGAATATTTATTGTACCCATGGTAAATTCGGTTTACAGTGAGTGAGTTCTCTCGTAATTGTGAACACAGAACAAACACATGACAAGGCAAAGTGACGACAGTGCTTAGGCTAAAAGAACAAGGCTAAAAGAACAAAGAGGACGGCGCCAAGATAAAAAAAACAAGAGAAGTTAAAAACATCAGTACACCTAAAAATACAAAAAACCAAGCCAAATGATAAAGGATGTGCTATTCATAAAAACAAGATAAAAGAAACAGTAAAATGAATAAATACATCATCTCTCACATGTTAATAGCACGAATGGCCACTGGTACAAAGCATAGCAAGTCAAAATTCATAAAAGAGTGTATTTATATACACTACCGGTCAAAAGTTTTAGAACACCCAATTTTTCCAGAATTTATTGCAACTCAAGTCGTGCAAGTCCAATGAATAGCTTGAAATGTCACAAAGGTAAGTGCTGTACCGGCAAAGCTTAAAAGAAAAGCTTAGGTTGCTGAAAACTAAAAAATTATGTACATTTCAGAATTATACAAAAAGGTCTCTTTCAGGGAACATGAAATGGGTTAACAATTTAAAGCTGTTCTGCAGCAATGAAGGTTGATCAAGCCTTGAAAGCTGGCTCTACTAATTCCTACAGGTGTTCCAACTTTTCTTGATCACTTACAGCCCCCTCTGTCTGCATAAAAGCATACCCTGTGGTACCATACCCTTGTGAGCATCAGTTGAACAGCACTGTACTGCAGAAAGTCACATGTTGCTACAAAAATGGCAAGAAAAAGGCAATTAACAATGGAAGAGAGACAGACCATCATAACACTTAAAAATGTAGGTCTTCCTTCCAGACAAATTGCAAAGAAAGTCAAGGTGTCAGTGAGTACAGTTTTCTTCATCATCAAAAGGCACTCAGAAACTGGGGGGAACTCTGACAGGAAGAGGTCTGGCAGACCCAAAGCCACAACTAAATCAGAGGACAAGTCTCTGAGAGTTAACAGTTTGTGTGACAGGCGGCTCACAGGACAACTGCTTCAAGCACAGCTTAATGGTGGTCGTAGTAAACAAGTCTCAGTTTCAACTGTGAAGAGAAGACTTCGAGCTGCAGGTTTGACAGGACGAGTTGCAGCAAGAAAGCCATTGCTAAGACATCAGAATAAGACAAAGAGGCTTGCCTGGGCCATGAAACACCGCCATTGGACTACTGAAGACTGGAAGAAGGTATTATGGACTGATGAATCAAAATTTGAAATCTTTGGTTCATCATGCAGGATCTTTATACGCTGTCGGGTAGGTGAAAGGATGGTCCATACGTCAACTGTCAAACATGGCGGAGGAAGTGTGATGGTCTTGGGCTGTTTCCCTGGATCCAGGGTTGGTGACTTGTACAGAGTGAGAGGCACCCTGAACCAAAACGGCTACCACAGCATTCTGCAGCACCATGCAGTACCCTCTGGTATGCGCCTGATTGGTCAGGGGTTCATCCTACAGCAAGATAATAACCCAAAACATAAGTCCAAGCTATGCCAGAACTACCTCAGGAGAAAGAAGAAGATGGTAAGCTTGAAAACATGGAGTGACAGCACAGTCTCCAGACTTGAACCCCATGGAGCTGGTTTGGGATGAACTGGACAGAAGAGTAAAAGCAAAGCAGTCTGCAAGTGCCACACATTTATGGGAACTTCTGCAACAGACGTGGGAAGAACTTTCTGAAGAATATTTGATTTCTATTCTAGGAAGAATGCTTCGAGTGAGTTCAGCTGTTATATCTGCCAAAGGTGGCTACTTTGATGAGTCAAGAGTTTAGAACACATTTGGGCCTATAAATTGATTTTATGATTTCTTTTTTTACTCCAATTGCTTATTTGTACTGTGCTTTCATTTCAGAGTGCAATGAGACACGCCTAGTGGCTGTGACCTCCCTCCAGTGTCTGCTGCTACATCCCACGTCCCCGGACCTGCCCCCATCATATGTGCTCGTCTTCGAGTTTTTGTTGTAACTGTCTTATCATGTTGCTGTTATGTGCTGAGGTGTTTTTTTTCCCGATCGCGGCTTTTTTTCCCCTCCTCCTCCTTTCTGTTTCTCACTTTTCTCATCTAAAATGGGGCGCTGCTCTGTCGGCGACCCGACAGTCTTCCTGCTCCTGTACCCCATGTATGTGACTGTCTTTGTATGTTCTTGGACGGGTTGAACTGAAATGAAATTTCGTTGCTCTGTACTTGTGACATGTGCAATGACAATAAAGATTGATTGATTGATTGATTGATTGACATTACACCGAATAATTTTCAGTAAAAGACTGGAAAAATTGGGGTGTTCTAAAACTTTTGATTGATAGTGTATATTTACACAAAGAGAGAGAGTGAAGAAAAGGAAGGCACACACACAAATCTGAGATAATAGAAAAGTTCTCCCCCATCCTAAAATTTCATTAGGGGGATAGTACATTTATCAAAATTCATACATGCATGCAAGCCTAACAATAGTACTTTCTGATTTTTCAGGGATGCTCCAGGGTTTGAACTGATGGTTTATTTTGGGGGCAGGGGCCTACATAAACCCCACCCCTCCCCAGTCTCACCCTATTTCGGTATGTCTCACCTCTATTCCTTCACCCTCCCTCTACCTACTCTTCCGAAGGTCCCAATTAGTCCCCTTCAAAATAGGGAACGGGGAAGGATACTCCACAGCCATACCTATTAGGGGAAGTGCATAAGTCCATCCATAAATAAATAAATAAATAAAATTGATTTACACATCTTCTCCTCTCTTTAAGGGAGGATTTTGTGTGTGCTACCTGCTGTTACCATGGAGAGTTTGGGAGAGCAGAAAGGCCATACATGACAAATGAAGTTTGAGGCCATGGAGTTGGAGGCAAATGAACACACTTGCAGTAACCTTTTTTTGTTGTCTGTCATTTTGACGGACAAGGTCGTCACTGTTCCCTCATGCCATATTTGTATCCATCATTTTTAATTTTCCTTTTCTGATTCCAATTAAACATAATCTAAATCACAGCATTCACATAGTTACACAGCTCCATCATCAATAACCTCTCGTGTGAAGAGCAGTCTTACAGTTACGCACACACAGACCACGTGGGTATTCTTGCCTTTTACGCACTGACAGCGTCACACTCTCCACGCACTGACGGCCTTTAAACTCGCTGTCAGTGTGTGGAGAGTGTGATGCAGTCAGCTCTGAGTGACAAACGAGTGATCTGGCTATGAAGGGTTTTTTTTCCACAGGTTAAATGACCTCCTCCACGATGTAGCGCGTAAAACAGAGAGGGTTTACTTTATGCGTGCCTCTGCATAAGTATGATGGCACACTAGATCGTCCCTCTTTTTCCGTCATATTGACGGAGCCATCATTCATCAAAAAATTCACTCAAAGATGGAAAATATTTGGCTAATGCGACCCCTGTTCCTTGCCACAATGACCGCAGCCCTCTGTGTGTAATGCTGTGTCTGTTTAGCACCTGCCTTTCAAACATGCTAAATTTAGAAAACACCACATGCAAGCAGTTAAAGGGTTTGATAAATCACATTGTGGGTGCTAAATAATCACATTGGCATCTTCTCCTCCTAGTATTTTGCACGTTCTGATCATCTGCATGTATTCTGCATTTTCATGAAGGCAAACACGCTAAATGAACTGCGCGTGCTATTTTGCTTATTTGACAGACGCAATCCTCGGTGCACCCTGTTAGTAGATCAGCTTTGTGCGCGCTATCAGGTTTACACGTGTTTTTATACACGTAAACCTTTAGTAGATCAGGCCCATAGTGTTAATGTAATTAAATAATGCTAAGTCCTACTTATTGGCTCTGGTCATGCTCGGGTTAGGGTTAGGCGTTTGAAGATGGATTTCATTTTGAGGATTAGGATTAAGCCTGGACCAGTTTTAAATATGATTCAGTGTACAGTCTAAACTCGTGTTGAGTCTTGACCAGCGTTTGGTCTGTAGCAAAATTTGGCCAAACTGTTATTTAGTCTTTAGTCTAGTTAGATGAATTACCGTATCGACCCAAATATAGGACGAGGTTTGTTTAGTTGAAAATAATGTGAAAAAGTGGGGTCGTCTTATAACCAGGATCTAACCATTGACACATGCTGATAGTTGTCTGGGGTTGCTACTCAACCGCAACAGCAGAGGGCGCTACCTTTTTGCAAAGCCAGTTACCTCACTGTCCTCACAGCAGAGGAGATGAAAAATGGAGAGGCGATTGTCCAGAGCAAAGTGGATCAAAAGTGGGACAAGTTAACAGACTCAGGCAGAGTTATGACGCTAATTTCAAGGTAATGGTGGTCAATGCAGCAGAAACGTCAAACAACTGTCGGGCAGCCAAGAAATATCGAGTTACGGAATATGATGTTCGGAGGTTGCGTGTTGAAAAAGACAGTCTGAAAAATGCTAACAGTAAGAGAAAAGCTTATCGCAGTCCTCAAAGCAGCCGCTTCCAGGAGATGTGAGTTTGCTATTGAGAACGTAACGAAGGCATGCCCATTACCAGAGCTATCATCCAGCTGAAAGCCTGCAACGTTACCAAAGGAGTTAAACATACTCAGTTCAGAGCCAGCATCGGCTGGTGCAGAAGGATGATGCGCCGTAGTGGCCTGGCATTACGGCGCAGAACCAACCTTGCTCTGTAACTTCCCTCAGACTTTGGAGAGAAACTGCTGTGTTTTCAGCGCCATGTGATTGGCTTGAGGAAAAAACACTCCTACTCCTAATTGAAGAAGATGAATGGTGACATAGTCATCATACCAGGGGGATGACAAGCCAGCTACAGGTGTTGGATGTGGTGGTTAACAAGCCTTTTAAGGATAATCTGCGCAAGAGGTACACGGGCCGCAGCATGAGAGTGAAAGTGACAGTGGGCACAGCGAGGCAGAGGACGTCTGTGAGTAAAAGCCTCATGCAGACATCTCATGAGCAAAGTTCTGACAGTCTGCATTCTAGTTGCAGTGTTTCAAGACTTTTAAATGAAGCGTTTCATTACAGTGTTTTTTTTTTGCAACTGTTGAATTCAGTATTGTTTAATTGCACAGCTGGTTTAATACAATGTTGTGTTATGGTTAATGTATTACTAGTATCTAAATTCTAAATTGCTCATTGAGTGGTTCGTTTACATTTAGGTATAGCATTTGAAGTACGGTACAAATCTTAGTGATTGTAAGATATTTATAGCCAAACATGAAAGCAGTCTGGGATTTATTGTTTCAATGATTTTCTCAGAATTTCAATAAAAAAAACTGTTTCTTTAAACAAAGTAAATTTTGGTTATCAGAGTCTTTTTCTGAAGATTAGTCTTGAAAAGAGGGGGGTCGTCTTATAATCAGGGTCGCCCTATATTCGGGTCAACACGGTAGTCTGCACAAGCACTAAGTCAGGATCAATATTTGATCAAGACCAGGATTTAATCCCAACCAGTGTTTATTTTCTTACCAGTTTACAGTCTGGACCAGTGCAGAGTCTGGACTACTATTATTTCTATAGACAGACTGTTTTCATTAAGAAGTGTTTTTTTTTTTTTTTGTAGTTTGAATATTCAGTTGTGATATTTTAAATTTCAGACCCTAACATGACAACCTCACTGTTTGAAGATTGTTTCTGACTGGAACATTTTCAGAGTTTAAAATAAAAGGCAGAGTTGCAGCCCTGCAGAAAAGTCCACGTGATTTCATAAACATACCTTCATCTTCTTGGCTTCAGCTCGGCTCTTATAGCAGAACTCCACCAGGGCCACCATCATGGCAAGACCCAGACCACCCACCAAGATGTAGAAGACCCCTGCCACGTTACTCAGAGACAGAGCGCTCGTCTTCTCCTGATGAGCACAGTGGAGGGTAAGGAGAAAGGAACGGGACATGGTTAGTTGGATGGACATGTGATCTATAACTAATTTTTATAACAAATTAACAAATAAATGCATCCACTAACATTTCAAAACTAACCCTGACCCTTTGAAAAGCCTCTGAGTTTGACGTTTCTCTGTTTCTTAGTGCACACTCAAACACTCTGTCTATGCCCTCTCCTAATGACATTCTGGGCCTGTCCAATAACCTCAGTGAAAATCCAGTATAAACTGACTATGCCAAAGATATCACTGCACTACACAAAACCTGCTGCAGATCTGTCATATAGTTTGGACAACAGGTAATCAGCATGCAGGACCCCATCATGTTCTCGAGGACAAAGTTTAACCCCCGTGTCCTCCAAACATGAATGCAGATACACCAAAGACCCCCCTATAATAAACAGAGGACATAAATTCCTTCCAAAAAAAACCTTGCATTATCAAACTCTCTAAGAACCCTGACTAACTTATTCTTCATGTAGACCCTCTAAGAACCCTGTCTGTATTATTCCACATGTAGACCAGGGGTAGCCAACAGGGTACCCTTAAGCACCTGGTAGCCCTTAAGGAGCCTCTGAGGTGCCCACAGGGACAGGCTGAAGAGAGCATAAGTCCACACCACAGCGTCTGAATTAAAACGCCATTTAGGAAATTTAATTTCTATGAGTTTTGCAGATAAGTCATACCTAACTCTATACAAAAACCAACTAATTTAATGTGTGATATGTTTCAAATCTGCCTGTTTTCCTTAGCTTTGGCCTGTACAGAGTGAGTTTACTTTGATGCACTGACACCACACCTTCATCACCACTAATGCTAGCAAGAGCCCTTACAGTGTTTTTTATACTATAAAAAATCATAAATCCATAAGTAAAGTTTTACATAAATCACATCATAAAAAATATAAGTACAATATTCTCATATTATTTCTTAATCATGAGTAATATTGTCGTCATTTAAAGTGAAAAGTAAACATTCAGTGTCACATTTAGCCTTCTAAATGCACAATATGAATTTGTTGGGGTGAACTATGCAAATTTAAATCACTCAGAAGTCGCAATTTAAACAGGTAGTCCTCTGTTGTACTCCTCATTTTTGGGTAGCTCTCAGGACCAGAGAGGGCAGCTACCACTGACGTAGACCATGTAAGACCCCTGTCTGTCCTGGTCCTTGCAGACCAAGTTAGAACCCTGACAATGACTTTCTCACAGAGAAAATTTGGAGTCAGACGTAAACCACAGTTTCAGAAACGACTCCACTTAGAGTCAGGGTCAAATCACAGTTTCAGAAACCAGTCCGTTTGGAGTCAGGGTTAAATAACAGTTTTATAAAACAGTCCGTTTGGAGTCAGAGTGAAACCAAAGTGTCTAAAACCAGTCCGCTGAGAGTCAGGGTTAAACCACAGGAAACCAGTCCGTTTGGAGTCAGGAATAAACCACAGTTTTTGAAACCAATCTGGTTGGAGTCAGGATTAAATCACATTTTCAGAAACCAGTCTGTTTGGATTCAGAGTGAAACCATAGTCTCAAAAACCAGTCCGTTTGGAGTAATGGTTAAATAACAGTTACACAAGCCAGTCTGTTAGGAGTCAGGGTTAAACCACAGTTTCTGAAACTAGTCCGCTTGGAGTCAGGGTTAAACCTAAGCTTAATAAACCAGTCCGTTTGGATTAAGGGTTAAACCACAGCTTTATTAACAAGTCCATTTAGAGTATGGGGTAAAACCACGGTATCATAAACCAGTCTGTGGGGAGTAAGGGTTAAATCACAGTTTTATAAACCAGTCCGTTTGGAGTCAGGGTGAAACCACAGTTTCTGAAACCAGTTCGTATGGAGTCTGGGTTAAACCATATTTTCAGAAACCAGTCTGTTAAGAGTCAGAGTTAAACCACAGTCTCAAAAACCAGTCCGTTTGGAGTCAGGATTAAACCTAAGCTTAATAAACCCGTCAATTTATAGTCAGGGTTGAACCACAGTTTAATAAACCAGTCCGTCTGGAGTTAGAGTTAAACCACACTTTCATAAACTTAAAAATTTAGAGTCAGGGTTAAACCGCAGTTTCAAAAACCAGTCTGGCTGGAATGAGACTAAAACCACAGTTTTTGAAACCATTATGTTTAGAGTCAGACGTAAACCACAGTTTAAGAAAAGAGTCCTTTTGGATTCAGAGTTAAAACCACAGTTTCACAAACCAGTCCGTTTGGAGTCAAGGTTAAACCACAGTTTCTGAAACCAGTCCGTTTGGAGTCAGGGTTAAACCACAGTTTCAGAAATCAGTCCGTTTGGAGTCAGGGTTAAATCACAGTTTCAGAAACCAGTCCGTTTGGAGTAAGGGTTAAACCACAGTTTCTGAAACCAGTTTGTTAGGAGTTCGGATTAAACCACAGTTTCTGAAACCAGTTTGTTAGGAGTTCGGATTAAACCACAGTTAAATAAGCCAGTCTGTTTGGAGTCAGACTTAAACCACAGTCTCAAAAACCAGTCCGTTTGGAGTCAGGATTAAACCTAAGCTTAATAAACCCGTCAATTTATAGTCAGGGTTAAACCACTGGTTCATAAATCAGTCTGTCTGGAGTTAGAGTTAAACCACAGTTTCATAAACTGGTCCTGATGGAGTCAAGGACAAAACGCAGTTTCTGAAACCAGTACGTTTGGAGTCAGGGTTAAAACAAAGTTTTATAAACAAGTCAGTTTAGAGTCAGGGTTAAACCACAGTTTGTGAAACCCGTACAATTTGAGTCAGAGTTAAACCACAGTTTCTGAGACCAGTCCGTTTGGAGTCAGGGTTAAACCACAGTTTCACAAACCAGTCTGTTTGGAGTCAGGGTTAAACCACAGTTTAACAAACCACTCCGTTTGGAGTAAGGGATAAACTACAGTTTCACAAACCAGTCCGTTTCGAATCAGAGTTAAAGCACAGTTTCATAAACCAGTCCGCTTGGAGTCAAAGTTATACTACAGTTTAAAAATCAGTTAGTTTGGAGTCAGGGTTAAACCCTATTTTTATAAACCAGTCTCTTTGAAGTCAGGGTTAAACCACAGTTTCCTAAACAAGTCCAAATGGAGTCAGTTTTAACTTACAGTTTCTGAAACCAGTCCGCTTAGAGTCAGGGTTAAACCACAGTTTCATTAATCCATCCGTTTGGAATAATGTTTAAACCACAGTTTCATTAACCAGTCCGTTTGGAGTCAGGGTTAAACCTAAGCTTAATAAACCAGTCCATTTGGAGACAGGGATAAACCACAGTTTCATAAACAAGTCAATTTGGAGTCACAGTTAGACCACAGTTGATGAAACCTGTATGTTTGTAGTCAGAGTTAAACCACAGTATCTGAAACCAGTCCATTTGGAGTCAGGGTAAAACCATAGTTTTACAAACCATTCTGTCTGGAGTCAGGGTTAAACCACAGTTTAATAAACCAGTCCGTTTGGAGTAAAGAATAAACCACAGTTTTATAAACCAGTCCGAATGGAGTCAGGTTTAATTTACTGTTTCACAAACCAGTACGTTTGGAGTCGAGTAAAACCACAGTTTCACAAACCATTCTTTTTGGAGTCAGGGTTAAACCACAGTTTTGTAAACCAGTCTGCTTGGAGTCAGGGTTCAAGCAACAGTTTCATAAACCAGTTCATGTGGAGTCAGAGTTAAACCAGTTTCAGAAACCAGTGCGTCTGGATTCAGAGTTAAATCACAGGTTCCAAAACCACCCTTCAGTTAAGGAAGATACAGTTTTTGCATGTTTCACATTAAACACCAAAGACAAACAGAACAGTTGTTCACATAAATGAGAGATTTTTGTTCTTAACCGTACCAACCATGTGTCCTACAGAAATAGACAGACTTTAGGACTAATGTGACTTTATTTGTATGTTCTATATTAAGCAAACAGGAGTTAAAATCTGATTAAAGTAAGTAAAAAGCAAAATTTTGGTTTCAGAACAGTATCCTATATTTTTGACATTCGTGATAAAGTTTGAAAAATTAAATCAAAAGCAGTAATATGATTTTAGAAGACTGTCCTATACTTTACAAATAAATTAACTTTGATTAAACATATTTTTTAATGTTCTAAACAATACTATGTGATGTTATTATAGCTGAATTATCACTGAGCAATAATGTAGTAATGTTGTGATGAGATAAAATCTGTGTAATCCTTTAACAATAATATAAAAAATAATATTTTGATGTTCTTACAGCTGTATTATCCTTTTATAATAACAATTGCCATAAGGATGTGATTTTAAAGTGCTCCAGTATTCCTAACACAAACAGAGCTGACAGAACTGAGCATGCTCACTGAACACATAGCATTTGATTAGTCCACAGACACAGACGACTAACCTTATTGGTGGAGTCCTTGAAGCCACACTCGCCTTTATCGTACCACCACTTGTTTTTCATCTTGTCTAGGGTCCCTTGCTCATTCAGTTTCAAAACGGCAAGGTTTACTGGTACTCTTTAATAAAATAACATAAATAACATCATTATCAATGTTATCTTATGTTATTAGAGGGCAGCGGTTCTCGAGATCTGGTCTGCAGCCCATGATGGACCCACAGAGGGACCCCTGAGGGTCCCTCACAAAATTCAAAGATATTAAAAAAAAAAAAATACAATTAAACCCATTATCACAGTATTTCACATTTTTTATTGATGTATAGGACTAGGCTCATTGCTAACATGGTTAGCCTGTGATCACAGGCCCCTCTGATTGGCTGCTGACCAGAGAGTGAGAGGCGCTGCAGTGAAAACCTTTCTGATTGGACGAAACAGGTCAGAGCTGAAGATAAACACAGTTTGGCAGATCCCGCAAACTTTTTATCAACAACGTTTCACCTGTTTACGATTTTTCTGTTGCTGCCATCTGGTGTGAGGTCACCTGACCCTGCTGTGACCCTGACCATTGTCCCTGACCTTTGACCTTGACCTCAACCAAACAGAGTGCAACACCATAAGAAGAAGCATCATGCAGAATGGCGCTGCCTGTGGGGGGCGCTGTCTGGCAGCTGAAGCATCAATAGCAACAAAAATAATAATTCTTTCATTATTATTATTTTTACTATTATTATAGTTGTTACTACTACTGTTATTATCATTATTGATGACACCATCAACATATTTGTGATTAGCATTAAATGAAAGACATTGATTTGTTTTTTGATGTTAAGGACCTGTTTTTAGCATACTGACCACAGGCGGCGCTGTGGCTTGATTCTTCTTCTCTTACCCGTTTGTGTGCACGTGTGTGTGTTGTGTGTGCATGTGTGTTTGTGTGTGTGCGTGCATTAACCTTGCTCTCCCCTCCGCCGCTGCCGCACTCGCCCTTGTCATACCACCACTTGTTTTTCAGTTTGTCCAGCAGCCCCTGCTCGTTGAGTTTTAACACGGCCAGGTTCACTGCGTTTCTATGTAAACACAGCTTCTGTTAGAGCTCACTCACGACCCCTGCTGGTGTGCACCGTAACATGTTAGCGTAGCATTAACAGCATACACAGAGCCAGATGATGGTTGTGGCAGTTGGCGAACATTAGGTGGGACATGTCAGCGACTAAGCTCTTCCTGCTAAATGAAATAAAAATTAAATACAAATTTAAAAATAAATCAATCAAAATTTTGAGTTAGAGTTGGTTTAATGTCAAACTGGTTTAGAATATCATTTAAAAATATTTTTATGTGTAAAAATGCAGCTCAATAGTTGCCATGGGGCTGTAGAAAAATGGCTGCCTTTCCAGTAGCTCTCTACTAATTTTATCCCAGTTTTAAGATTTTTTTAATCCAGGTTAAGCTTTTATTTAATCAGTTTTTAGTTTTTTCTTATCCTTTTTACTTTTCTGCTCTTTTAATGAAGACTTTTTTTTAGTTTAAAGTTTATCCTGTTGATATTTTTGAGTCTACAGTGCTACCAGGAAACAGTTTGGATGATGCCAGGAGACCGTGTTTTTGCCCAACTTATTCTAGGGGGAACCGCTGGCTCTGGTGCCAAAAGGATGTACCGGGATAAGACACCACATATTGGCTGAGGTGAGGAGGAGATCCTGGGGCTGTAGGGCTGGAGCTAAGCTAAGGCTAGGCTAGCAGAAAAGAGGAGGCCGATACAAACCATCGATCCCATCTGTGATCATGGGGAATGTAAACTCACTGCAAAACAAGATTGACGAGCTGTCCTGCACTGACCAACCAGCGGATCTACCGTGAGAGCAGCTTGTTCATCTTCACGAGACGTGGCTAACCCACCTTGTACAGATGCTAATGTGGACCTGCAGGGATTCACTGCCATCAGAGCCGACAGAGACACTGCAGCGTGTGGAAAAAGCAAAGGTGGGGGACTCATCGTGTATGTCAACAACCGGTGGTGCAATCCAGGACATATCTCTGTGAAGAGGTCTTGTGCTGCAGAGATCTCGAGTTGCTAGCTGTTAGCCTCCGGCCTTATTATCTTCGAGGGAGCTGAGTCATGTGATCACTGTCTGTGTACATCCCTCGAGGGCGGATGCAGTCTTTGCATGTGAGAAAATCCACTCCATCACAGCAAGGCTGCAGACCCAGTACCCTGAGGCACTGATGATCATTTCTGGGGACTTTAACCAAGCTTCTTTGGACTCTACTTTGGCTGCTTTCCATCAGGTTGTGGACTGTCCAACTAGGAACAACAGGACCATTGACTTACTCTACGTGAATGTGGGGGAGGCATATAAAGCCACACCCCTCCCTCCTCTAGGGAAGTCTGACCACAACCTGGTCCACCTACAGCCAGAGTACACCCCCCTGGTCCAAAGGCAGCTGGTAACCACTCGGTCCATCAGGAAGTGGTCCCCTGAAATGGAAAGTGCCTTAAAAGACTGCTTTAACACCACGGCCTGGAATGAACTTATCAACCCCCATGGAGAGGACATAGAGGGTCTACACACTGTCTGACAGATTACCTCAACTTCTGTGCAGACGTAATCTCCCCTGCTAAGACTGTCCGCTGTTACCCTAATAACAAACCATGGGTAACGCGGGAAGTCAAAGCTGTCCTCAACAGGAAGAAGGCCGCCTTCAGGAGCAGAGACAAGGAGGAGATGAAAGCAGCACAGCTGGACGTTAAACGCTGTGTGAGGGAAGCGAAGGACAGCTACAGGAGAAAAGTGGAGCAGAAGCTGAGGGAGAACAACATGAAGGAGGTCTGGGATGGTGTTAAAACCATCACAGGCTACAACATGAAGACCAAGGAGGTTGGGGGCACAATGGAGAGGGCAAATGAACTTAATGTCTTCTTCAACCGCTTCAACCAGCTCATGCCCCCTCCACCCCCTCTCTTACTGCAACCACCTCTCCCTCTTCCCTCAACACACCTCCATCCCTTAGAGAGCACTTCAACAGCCCCTACCTCCTCCTCCTCACCCACCTCAACACAGCTTCCTCCTCCAAACATCACTGTGGACCAGGTCAGAGGACAGCTGAGGAAGCTAAACCCCAGGAAAGCAGCAGGACCAGACAAGGTGTGCCCCCAACTTCTGAAGGCCTGTGCTGCTGAACTGGCAGAACCGCTACAGCGCATCTTCAGCCTTAGCCTGCAGCTAGGGAGAGTGCCCACCCTCTGGAAGACATCATGCATCATTCCAGTTCCCAAAAAGAACCGGCCCAATGAGCCGAATGACTTCCGGCCAGTGGCGCTCACCTCACATCTGATGAAGACGTTTGAGCGGCTAATCCTTGGACTCCTCAGACCCCAGGTGCAACATGCCCAGGATGGTCTACAGTTTGCATACCGGGCAGGTGTTGGTGTAGAGGATGCCATCCTCTACCTGCTGCACAGAGTTCACTCGCATCTGGATAAGGGATGTGGCATGGTGAGGATTCTGTTTCTGGACTTCTCAAGCGCCTTCAACACCATACAGCCTTGTTTGCTTCAGGACAAACTGAATAGGATGCAAGTGGACCCCTACCTGGTTACCTGGATCTCCAGTTACCTCACAGACAGGCCACAGTATGTCAGACTGAAGGACACCACGTCTGACACTGTGATCAGCAGCACCGGAGCACCCCAGGGCACGGTGCTGGCCCCTCTTCTCTTCACCCTGTACACGGCGGACTTCTGCTACAGCTCTGAGCTGTGTCACATCCAGAAGTTTGCCGATGACACAGCCATCGTTGGATGCATCAGGGACGACAGGGAGGAGGAGTACAGGAGCCTAGTGAGGGACTTTGCTGTCTGGTGCCACACAAACCATCTACAGCTAAACACTTCCAAGACCAAGGAGCTGGTCATTGACTTTGGGAAGTCCAGACCAAGACCACGACCGGTTCTGATCGAGGGAGCTGTGGTGGAGGTTGTGGACTCATATAAGTACCTCGGCCTGTGGCTGGACAGCAAACTGGACTGGAAGATCCACACTGACCACCTGTATAGGAAGGGACAGAGCAGGCTGTACTTTCTGAGGAGGCTGCGTTCATTTAACATCTGCAAGAAACTCCTGTTGATGTTTTATAAGTCTGTGGTAGCAAGTGTCCTTTTTTACTCTGTGGTGTGCTGGGGGGGCAGCACATCCAAGAAGGACACATCCAGGATTGAAAAACTGATCAGGAGGGCTGGCTCTGTGGTTGGCATGAAGCTGGACTCCTTGGTGACGGTGGCAGAGAAGAGGACACTGGACAAACTGCTGGACATTCTGGATGATGCCAATCACCCTCTACACATGGCCATCAACAACCAGATGAGCCTGTTCAGCACAAGACTGCTCCTCCCTAAGTGCAGGACCAACAGAATGAGAAACTCCTTTGTCCCTCAGGCCATCAGACTGTATAACTCCTCAATAGGGGGGATGAGGAGTAACAGGAAGACAGAGGATGGGAAGGAGCAGTAGTGGGCCAGTAGCCATATTTTTATTATTATTTTGTAAATTTATATTTATATTTATATTTATTTTATTTTATATTTATTTATTTATATTTTTGTTTGTATCTATCATTTATATATCTCTTTCTGTCTACTTTTCAAATGCTTTTTGAATTTCCTAATTCACTTGAGGGAGATCCCAAAGGGATTAATGAAGTTTTATCTAATCTAATCTAATCTCTCTTAATGTTCTCGTACAACAGTTCTAATGTGAGATAATGACTGTATTTATAACCATATTTAAATTTATGATACAATGAATATTTCTAATCAGTTTAATTCTGCAGTATTTTTCTATTCTAATATTTATGTTTAATTTTGGTAACATTTGCTTCTTTACACTTAACCCTTTATTTTAAAAGAAGACTGATAATTAAATGGCTGTAAAGTTCTAAGACTCAAGTAAGACTGAATGATATCAGACGAAAATGATATTGCAGTATTTTTCTTGTGCAATATATTGGAATATTTTTTTTCAGATTTTTTACAGGCACATGTAGCTGATTGATAAATGATTACAGTGGCATGATGGTGCAATTAACAGCCCCTATACTTGACCAGACCATCATTCAACAGTAGGAAACCCACGGAAACACCTCTGTCTGTGTGGGGCAGTATCATTGATAAACATACAGAGAGTCTGCTACATGTTGATCAGTTCTCTGACTGCTGAGGCTGATTTCAGACTTTCAGTGATTATAAGTCTGAGAAAAATAGAAAATGAGCCCTTTAGGTCTCCATTAACTGACCCTGAGGTGCCTGCATTAAATTATTAAAGGACAGGTGACCAACATTGCACATCCTGCCTTGTGACTCCAGCATGCACACATTGCAAAAAAAGGATTGTTTTTCAGACTTAAACTCAACTTTAACTCTGATTAAATATCTTCAAATAAATATGAAATATCAGAAACGATAAGATAGAAAAAAGAAAAAAAAAAGAAAAAAATTATTAACTTGGGGTTAAAAAGATACTCAACCCTTTAAAGAACATTTACTTTGATATTTATTTATCAATACTTCAGTTACTTACATTAACATTAAGTTACACACTATTTCTGTTAAACCATACCAACAATTTGTTTGTTAGATTATTTTATATTTTAGCTTTTTTGATGAGCATTTTTTTCTTTCTGCTCATTAAATAAAAATACAATATGATTCAACAGGAAGAGCTTAAATAATTGAATTGATTGCTCTGATTTTTTTGGACTTCAGATTTCGAAACTGTTAAATGTAATATGTAATATGAAAATTTTAATGTTAAGCTTTCAAATAAACATAAATATTAGATGATAAAGATTATTTTGCCAAATCAGCAAACAGGTTTAATGGTAATCAGTTTGATTGGAAGAGAAATTTGTCTTTTAAATTTTTGAAATTAGACGTAAATTTGAACTGGAGATCAACATTTTTCTGATCTAAATTCACCTGTGAAATTAAAACAATCACAATATTCTATTACATATCATGAAAACATTGATTGATGAGTGTGAGCAAGAATAAAAACATACCAAATCATGCTAGGAGCAGAGACACTGGGATAAATACATTTAAATATAAATATTCAACCAGGAATTTAATAGTTATGGCAAAAGTTTGATTCATTCATGAAGCATCTCTGGTTCTACCATGTTAAAAAAAACAACAAGTTTTTCAGAAATATAAAACATAAAGGGAAGCCCCATTAAGGGATATTAAAGGCTTTTTAAAGATAATTCTACTGACAGTTGACAATAAGAACTGAATTAATATCCCTAAGTCTTTGTTTAAGTTTGTTATCAATAAATATTTCAATTTCACCTAACCTGATTTTTTTTATCTGCTGTCTTTTAGGTTTGACATTAATAACCTACAAATCTTACATACTGCCTTAAAATTTTAAATGAAATAATTAAAACTTACATTAAATACCTGGACTATAGGTGACAGACATTAGTCAAGTGACATTTATTCTAATTGTCTTCTTTTGGATTCAGAACATTTGATTTTAAACATAATGGTCAGAAAACAATACACTGTAATGAAATAATTGGCCATACAGCAAAAGATCATTCAGCTGGTCAAAAGTAACAATACACAAAACCCTTTAAAATCGCTAAATGAGGCTTCAGCTGGTAAAATGATTAATAAAAAAGGAAAAAAAATATTTATTGTGCCAATAGCAGAAGGGGGGAGGGGGGCTCGGCAAAAGTTAAAAACACACAAGCATGCATAACACACGTATTCATGTATATCAGCTAACAGAGGACCCTGCTCCAGACTATTCTTTATACACATATATTCATGTATATCAGCTAACAGAGGACCCTGCGCCAGACTATTCTGTATACACACATATTCATGTATATCAGCTAACAGAGGACCCTGCGCCAGACTATTCTGTATACACACATATTCACGTTTAACAGCTGAAAGAGGACCTTGCTCCAGACTATTCTGTATACCGTAAAATACCAAATAATAGCCGGGGCGTTTATTTGTTTCAATCACTGAGCAGACTAGGCGTTTATTTGGGACCAGGGGTCTATCTGGAAGAGGCGTTTAATTCCTTTCTCACAAAAATCTTGCTAAGCAAAAAATGAAAAAAATATGGTAAATGTAATCATATTATTGATTTACACCAGTATGAATATCATCTTTACATTTTCAAGGCAAGATTACAGTACCATAGTTACACTTTTGTCTTCTTTCAACTCAGCACTCTCTAAACACTCTTGATACTGGTGGGTATTAAGGAACTAGTTAAGTTAAGGTCATACTTTTTTTCCGCTGTACCGGGGCCATGGCGATCATCAGCAACATACCGTTAACTGATGTGACTGGCCTCCTGACGTTAGTTAAAGGCAAACAACATGCAGCAGTAGTGACAACGTCTTCTTTGAATTTTCAAAGCCCAGTTTGTAAGATTCTGGCTTTCTGCTCTCTAGTGCCCTAGACGTAGTGGTTGTTGAGTGTAACTGCACTGTCATAAAACAGAGCGCCTCACACCAACGTGCATTTGTTGACATACAGAGGGAGGCGAAGCGAGCTGACAGGACGTCCTGAGAGACAAATAAACCTTGCAGAGCGTCAGCTGTCAGTTGGTCGCTCAGTGTTTGCAGGTGTGTTCTGTAACTTTGACCGTAGCTCATAGGCTGTGCCTAATAAATTGGACTCGGCATTGATTTGGAACGGGCGTTTATTTGTCAAAATTTGCTGCTGTGCCCTGCGTTTATTTGGGACTCGGCGATTAATTGGAACTAGGCGTTTCTTTGGTATTTTACGGTACACGCATATTCACATCTAACAGCTGACAGAGGACCATGCTCCAGGCTATTCTGCATACACACATATTAACATTTACCAGCTAACAAAGGACCCTGCTCCAGAATACTCTGCTCACACACACATTCAAATACACTAACACATTCCCTTACAGTTCACCAAAGTCATTTTATATATTCCAAATTGGAACAAAGTCATTTTATACCAATCATCAGTGGACAGAAGTCATTACATACCTTCCAACAAACAAGCAAAGTAATTATATACCAGCCAACAGTGGACCAAAGTCGGGCTGAAAGATTTATCTTTTTGGATCGAAACGCAATTTCAGACAATGCGATAGCTGCAATTTTTTGCAGCGCTCCTGACCCAGGATCTGTTGTGTCAACTATTGTACACATACTATTTTACAAATTTGCAGCAATTTGCGTTTACAGAAGTGCTGGTAAGCAGGTCAACAATACAAAGCCTCTGTTTAGGAGTAGAGGTTGGAGTACCCCTTAAATAATGAAAATAGATTATTAATTACCAATATTAGATAATGAATCATGTGTAATGTGCTTTTGATCATTGATTTTCTTACTGCTGTCTATAATGTAAATATAGTGAATATTGCACTGAAGCTTGATTTGAAGAAAATCGTGAATCAAATTAAAATCGCAATATCTGCCAGAAAAATCACAATTAGATCTTTTCCTAAAATCGTTCAGCCCTAGACCAAAGTTAATATATATATTATATTATATATTATACACCTGTCAACAATGGACCAGAACTATTGAAAAGTTGCCAAATGAGAACATCTACACAATGAAACAATTACAATCCCATAATTATGGAAACTGGTGAAGTTATTATTATTTTTTTTACTATACTTGTTGAAGTTTAAAATCCAATCGGTTTTAAGTTAAAAAATTAAATCATAATAAATTCAACTCTGACTGTTTACTTAGGCCTACTAATTTTCCTGATGCCTCCTCTAAACACAATGCCCCTTTATCATCATCAAAAACATGGCTACATATGGCTGTCTGGGTAGCATCTACTTTTTTATTTAGTATGGACTTCAAAGAGACTGGTTTCTCCTCTCAGAGATCAGTACAATGGTCCTCTACAGTCAACAAGACCCTCAGGCGGCAGACTGATTAATCAACACACAAGTGTCTTCAACAGACTTGTGTGTGTGGGTCCAAGCCTAGAGAGGCACTCTGGGATAAGGTCTGGAAACTGATAAACCTTCAGGTGTCATCTTCAGGTAAAGCAAAGACATGGATCAGTGCTGTTGACACCTGGTTACAGACACACACACACACACACCAACTGACACATACATACACAACAACACACAAATACACAAACATCAGTGTGATTCAGGTCTAAAAGAATCAGAATTTCACTCAAAAATTTATGTTTGACTGCTGGCCTAAAAAACAATAATCCTTTAAAAAAAAAGGTAAATATTGCTGAATAGATTAATTTACTAACAAATAAATAATGTCAGGATAAAAACCCAATCAGACAGATTTGTCATTTATACTTCAACTAAACAAAATAAAAACAACAATAATCTGTTACAATTCTTATTGTGATGTCTTTAACACCTGAATCATAACCCCCCCCCCCCCCCACACACAGCAACCACCGCTGGTTCAGAGGTGGTCACCATGGAAACATACAAACCACAAAGATGATGTCATCAGGGTAGGTGGATTATTATAACAACGATAAAGCCGCCATGTGTCATTCATCACACTCGCATACTGCAGTAGTCGCCAAGTGCTGTACCCGGGACTAGGTTTAAGCCCCCCCAACCCCTCAAAACTGGTCTGTACTGGTTTGTAACGAGATAGTCACCAGACACTTAACCTGGGACTGGGTTAAAGCCTCCGCAACCCCCCAAAACTGGTCTGTACTGGTTACCTCTGCCAAGGAGGTTATGTTTTCGCCAGGGTCTGTCTGTTTGTTTGTTTGTTTGTTTGTCTGTCTGTTTGTTTGTTTGTCTGTTAGCAAGATTACACACTACTGGATGGATTTACATGAAAATTTTACCAGAGCTGTGGTTTGGAAGAAGCCAATACATTTTGGTGCTGATCTGATCCAAATTGACGTCACAAAAAAACTTTGAAGTTTATAATGGCAAATCCCATTAATTTACGGCATCATGGGAATTGTAGTTTATGTGAAAACTGACGTCTAGTTTTTCAAGCCTATGTCACTACATTTCCCAGCTCCCCTTGCAATGCCTGGGGAGGAGTTCTCCATGCAGCTCCGTCTGCTGTCTCTACTCTGTCTCCAGCATTGTCCCATCCACAGCACCATCTGATTGGTTACACGCTCTGGTTACACGCAGAGGCACGACAGGCCAAACAGCCAATCAGCACTGAAAGCTTTGCATGCACAGTTCTGCTCACAGACACAGTGGAGAGGAGGAAGTTTTGCCGATTGAGAAAGCCTGGCCTTGTCTCTAGAGCCTTGGTTTCTAAGATAAATTAAGGCAGCAGACTCTCCTGAAATTGTAATAAATATCCAAGTCCTCTCCAACTCACAAGTACTAGTAACATTACTGTGAGCCCATTAACGTTATAGAAACACATTCAGCAGCTCTGCTCACTTGCAGTCCCTCCAAACGTGCCTGATAATCACTCGAAACAAAGTTGCTGATAATGTTTATATGGAAATAGTCCGTCACAGCAGAAGTCTCCTAATCCCCAAATTCCACATAGAACGAACAGGCTGTGCTCTGACTGACGGGCTAGCAACATCGCCCACTGGAGCGCTGCGGCGCACACAACACCAACATCTGTACAAGCAGCAGCAAATTGGTTCAGTCAACAAGTTACAAGACCCACTACTAACTAGGTCACTCTATTGGATGATATTTATGTCAATAATAATCCCACTTCTTGCAGATTGATATTTTTCATTCCACAATGTGTGCATAAAATAAATATAGGACTATAATGTTTGGTGGAAATCACAATTTATGGGTGGATCTGAGCTGCTTGGCGGAGGTCTGTCCTCTCGGAGTGTTTTTCTAGTTTATAATGAGATAATCACCAGAGACTTAACCAGGTACTAGGTTGAAGCCCCTCCCCCTCCATTTGGTATGCCATTACCCAATGGCATATTTGGTAAACTCTGAATATACCAGGATAGTCATCAAGTGTAAGTCCCACTCCTGAGATAAGGTGTAAGTCCCCCCGCCCTTCACAGTTGTTTACGATGGGACAGCTACCAGGCACTGCATCCTGGACCAAGCTTCACCCAAACTTACCTACACTGGGGCCCCTTTTAGTCCCTGTCCCATACACTGGGACCATTTAACAGCTCCCACCCCAAAATTGTTTCAAGCAGAGGATGTTGTACACCATCCACGTTTACATACTGGTTTGCAGTAGCACTCGACCTTCTGAGTGGGTCTCCACCATCTCAAGTTGGTGGTGTGAACGTCTCAGCTTTTATGTTGAGACTCTGATCTGACTTCCTGTGTAATAACAACACTGGTAATGGGGGGGGGGGGCAACAGTATGCTAGGCAGCAGGTTAGTAGTGTGAATGGTACATGGCAGAGCAGGTTGGCTAGCATTGTTATACTGATCCACCCACCTTAATGGGGACCCTTTGGGTGTGGCGATGCCGTAGCCTTTGGAGTCCAGGTTTCCTCCCACTTTCATAGTGTCACAGGGTTTCCTCTGCTCGATGTACTCATTCATGGTGGACTCCAACAGGTAGGCGTACTTTCCTTTGGACTTTCTGACTCGCTGGACTCCCTCTGAAGTTTTCTTCACAAAGACCGAAGGCTCTGCTGATTTCATGTACTGCCACATCTTGTCAAACAGAGCAATTTTGGAGCGCTGCAAAAGGAAGAGACAAAAAATGGTGAACAGAGACTTCATTTAATCAGACTTTTTATTACACTTTTCATACAAGAGAAAAATGTAGCACAAATGCCTTACACAGAAAGAAACAATAAAAGAACATGCAAGACAGATATAAATAAAGCCATTTAGACCAAACCAACCCATATTGGAAAAAAAACAAGGAAACAGAAACTATGTTAAAGACTCAATTAAACAGAACTGCAGTAGTTGGGAGTAGAAAGGAACTGATGAAATGCTACCATGAGTTCATAATGACAAAACACTAGAGAAGATTTTAAGAAAACTAAAACTAGAGGTGAAGTAAGAGTTATAATGTAATAAGATAGCAAAAATAATAATAAATGCACAATTAGGTAATTAAAGTTAAGGACCAGAGGAAGATAAAAACTATAAATAAACCTTGTAAACAAATAAAATGAGTGGGGAAAGAGTAAGACATTTGACACTAAAATGTATTAATGTTTAACAAAAAGGATAGATTGAGATAAATAATAAAAGATAGTTAAGAGCATACACTATACAGATTGCTTTTAAAATTACTGATACTCTGCGCTGCCCAGCATCATCCATATCTCCAGCGGGAGGTACAGGTCAAGATGCTCCTCACTTAGGGTTTCCAGGTGTTAATGACTGTCAGCTGAGATGCTGTGGAATTTGGACCTTTATGAACCATTTCTGCCGACACCTTCTTTAATGTCTGGGGCAGTGCAATGACGCCGTCCGCAGGGAAAATGTAAACCAAGATGCTGGAGGGAAGGCTCAGGCTGATAGTCTCAGAATTTGGAGGTCAAAAATGGATTTTGATTTGAAATGGAACAGTGGACACAGTGGACTAAGTGTCTGGATATATTAAAGTCCAAGAGAGGTTCTCATCTAGTCTAAAATTATTTTGTGGACTGGCAGAGGGCCTACAATCAGGTCCCCAGGAAGCCTATGGGAAGAGCAGAAATCCAGTTCAGACTTTGGTAGGAAAAATTAAGACCTGTATACATCCTCAGCAGAAAGATAGACTTATTCTTGTTGGTCTCTGATTTTAATGGATAGAATCTCCAGGCTCATAAGGAGACCTAGTTTGGAGGGTTTCACCTACAAATCTCTTTTTCGAGATGAAGACCTGTTGTTGTCTCTTAAGGCTGGAGCATCCAGTAGGCTCCAAGACGGTTTGCAGCTGTTTGTATATCAGCACCTCACTATCTGGTTCTCTGCCAGATGATGGTGGAGAGGTCCCTCCAGGTGGGCGATGAGTCTCTGTCTCAAGTTAAGAAGTTCTAGGATCTCAGGTCTTAATTCAAGAAGGAAGAATAGGATAATTAGACTGGCATCTGTGTGGACCTTGGACTAGACCATCATGGTTCAGAGGGAGCCTGGAGACAAACCTTAATGTGTTTCCTGTACTCTGGAGATGTACAGGGGAAACATACTGGTGTTAAGTATGAGCTGATATTGGTATAGATGTGGCGGTGTTGATGTCCTGAAACCATGCTGCTCATTAGACAGGGCTTTTTATTACAACATCTCTTAAAATCACTTGATGTTTTCCACACAAACATATTTGAGCCTGATCCAAATTGTGCTGTCATCGTCCCATTGGTTTAAACCTCAAAATCATTTTCATTTATGGAAGACCTCACCCTGAAGAACTCCTTGGTGGATCCAGAATCCAGGGTCCCGTACGCAATTTCAGTTTGTTTGGCAAGATCTTCAGCACTCTCAATTGGAGAAACCATTCTCTCCACTGTCAGGAAGGCAGCCAGATTAGCCGTGTATGAGGAGATGATGATTAAAGTAAAGAACCACCAAACGCCGCCCACAATCCGCCCTGACAGAGACCTGGTGGGGGGACACAAATTGAAAACATTCTGAATCCAGCAAAAGTAAGCCAGTTTTTTGTTTCTTAGTTTGAGTCATGGTGCTCAGAAACATCCTGGTCTCCATGATAAGAGCAGTAATTATGATGCAAGGTTTGAATAAAAGCTTAAGACATCTTCAGCTAAATTAACATCAATGACATGGATCCCTTTATTTTCAGTTCTACGTTTGTCAGATAGGGTTAGGGTCAGGGAAGCCTGTCAAAAAAAGAGAAAACTTTGAAAGGATATCTTCAAACAAAAACTTAAAGTTAAATAAAATCCCTGCGCTGACTCCAAGCTTAATGTCAGTCTTATGTCAGTCTCATAGGTTAGAGATATATGTGGTACAAAATAATAAAACCACATTATGTGACGTCATTTTGCTAAAATGACTGTGCGTTATTTTCATTTCTATCTGCTACATTAACAACTACTGTTGCCCTTAAAGGAGCATTTTCTATAAGCAGGTAAAGACTCAAGTCATATTATGTAAAGAGAAGCTGCACCAAGATACAATAGCAATTAATATCCTGCAACAAAAACAGTTTATTTGTCAAGGATCCTTCTGACCTCGGGGAAATGTCACAGCCCTGCCTCATGAACGCCCCCAGAGAGAACCACAGAGAATTAAAGATCCCAAATTCATTGGTGGATTCTGTCGTCAGAGGCAACGCTCCGTCCTCTGGTTCCTCCAACGTCCACTCATACGGGCTGAATCTAGACACCTGTAGAAGAACCATAATATTCATGACAAAATCATATAATCAGTTTTACTAAAATCACAGGTTATTTACATAAAAATATCACACCATCACTATGTAAAAAAGCATATTTCAATCAAATAAAAATGACATTATCATATTAAAATCACATTTTTATTTACGATATAATCATTTTTTCAAGGACATCAAAATCCCATCATCATACCTTCAAAGCTCCCCAGTAACTATAAAAACATTTGTCAGTGTGTTGGTATCAAACCCATTAAACTAAACTTTGACTCCAGGGGAAAAGTTTGTGTTCAGTGTGAAAATAATACAGTTTAAAGTTTTGGCAAGTCACTTAAGTGAGTCTGAGATTATTCCAGGAAAAACTCCATGAGGGTCTGTAGAAGCATAATATTTCACTGTAAACATCTATAACGTTACCAAGCAGCTGGATCCCCCAGATCCCTGTCTGTTATCAGACCAATCCCTTACAACGTTTCAGCGGACATGTTTGTTGTTTGTTCCTGCTCAGAGAATGGCAGCACCAGTGTTCTAGAGACCGTAGCAATGGGGGAGGATTACATTTGCCCAGACTACTTTTTGGATTATGAGGAAGTTTTTATTCACCTTTTTATTTTTCAAAAAAGCAAGGATCAAGTCTTTCTCTGACAACACACCTGCCTGTTAGGACTGGTTTATGATGCTTACTCCTCTGTGGGGAGGGGGGGGGGGGGGGGCATGCCTACAAAGTCAAATCTTAATCTGACTGGCCTGGCCCATAATGAATGTGACTGAGTGTTCATCCAGTCAGCTTTAACAAATTCTTTAATAAATGGTATTGCCCAGATGGATGTGAAAAACCTCCCATGGATAAAGGAAACAGTATTAAGTGTGTTGGGTTATAAAATCTGACCTGCGAGGTTCCTCATTAAAAACAGCACATGTCCTCAACCCTCCTGTGATAATGATCCACACACATCAGAGCATCCAGAGAGGCTCACCAGAAAGAGGACCACGCTGACTCCAATGTAGGCGAAGACGATGCACATCCAGATCTCATAGGCCAGCGGGTCGAGGAAGGAAAACACGCCAGGTTTGGACTTCTGCGGCTTCTTGATCATGATGGAGATTCCCAAAGACATGAAGGGTTTGGAGAAATCAATGACCTCCTCTCGAACCAGAGTGATAGTCAGAGGAGCCACGGCGATGTCTGCTTTCTGAAAGAGAGAGAGGCTGAAGTAAAGATCTGACAGTAGACAGAGAGGATTTAAAGGAGAGGTCGTAACTCACCCCGTACACCAGCTCCCCCACCATCCCATTCCAGATTTTAGTTTCTGCATCTCTGGCTCCATATTTACCATCCCCAACAATCCTTAGCTGGTAACGTATCCCACAATGCTTTGCAATTTCTGCAGCCAGGTCAACACAGTAACCTGCAAAATACACACACATCAGAAATGTTTGATATTAGGGGTCAATTTTCATTACATCAACATCATCACTGAAACATAAATGTGTTAACTGATATAAATATAAAATATTATTACAGTTCATGATAAAGTTTATGAATGATACTGAATTATAATAAACAATGTAAAAAAAAACACAGTTATATTCTCAACAAACCTTCATATTGATCGTTGTCCTGAAACAGCTCAGCGTTCTTCTTAAGCATAACATATGGAGCTTCCTAAGAACACACAAACATGTACAAATAGAAAAAAATATATATATTCATAATAATGTACAAGGGCAACCCAGAGTTGATCCACACCAACAGGATCCACAGGTCTGAGAGAGACATGATGTAACGATTGCCAGATGAAAGACCCAAAAGCAGACTCAGGACACAGAGGCAAGTTTCAGTCCGTTTAATCACAAAAAGACGAGGCGATCAGGCATAGGTACAAAAAACGGCAGGCTCAACTTGGGAAACTAAGGACTAGAAAAGAGATCTAAACACACAGGGAATCTATCAGAATAATGCTCGAAAGTATGCTCATGGGGGAAACAAGACGATCTCGTTTTATTGTTTTGTGTTTTTTTTTTTTTTCAAGGATAACCCTTTGAGATGCATCATTTCATTTTCAAGAGGGTCCTTACAAAACATAAATACGATCATCAGTAATACAAAATCATAGGGATAAATCAAAACATTTAAACACAGAAGACACCCACATCATTCACACACACACACACACACACACACACACTCACAATCTCTCACACCTAATGCTCCCTCAAGCGTAGCCACCCACCGACCAGCCAATATTAAATATGTACATATACTTTAACATATATATATATGTATATATATATATGTGTGTGTGTGTGTGTGTGTGTGTGTGTGTGTGTGTGTATATATATATATATATATATATGTATATATATATATATATATATTCATATATATCCATGCATGTTATTCAGTACATATTCACATAATGTACTCAACTACAAGGTACAAGGCACAGTAAATACATGTAGATATGGGGTACACAAGCAGTGACAAGAGGAGAGTATAAGTTCAGACTAACTGAGTCCAGCAGAGAAAGAGAATTAATAACAAGAGCAGGATGTTTGGCAATAAATAATAGAGATGATTTAAAAATATGAAAGGAGGAAATAGATCTAAGTGAGTGGGGTAAGTTGTTCCAGCCTGATGGAGCTTTGAACCGAAATGCACGACGACCTATTTCTTTCCTAATTCTTGGAGTTGAGAAAAATAAATGATCAGTATGTCTTAGATTATACTGTAAACTGAAAGGAATTATGAATTGTTTTAAGTATGGTGGAAACTTTGAATAAATACATTTAAAAGTAAATAACAACCCATGAAATTTCCTTCTGTCCTTGGGGGCCAGCCAGTTCAAATATTCATACATTAAACAGTGGTGGGTCCTGTATGGACACCTCAGGACAAATCTACAAAGACTATTATATAAGACATTGAGAGGACAAAGATTTGTTTCTGGGGTGTTACTATAGATTACATCAGCATAATCAAGGATTGGCAGTACTGACTGTGACAGACTGTGTTGTGATTCTTTTCCGAACTTGCATGGGAAAACATTCAACAGAGCGATAGAGTGATTTTAGATGACCATATACTTTCTTAGAGATTGGATTGATGTGAGGTTTGAAGGATAGCTGTGAATCTAGCCGAAGGCCTAAATATTTGAACTTTTCAACTTTTTGTAATGCTGTTTCATCCAGGGAATTATTGTTAAAGGTAAAGAATTGGGTCGAGAACAAAACAACATAATTTTTTCTCATTCAGAAGAAGCTTATTGGCAGAGAACCATTTTTGGACTAAGTTAAAATCAAATTGTAATGAGTGTTGAATTTGAGAAATGTCCAAACTGGAGGAGTATATTACGGTGTCATCTGCATGTAGATGAATTTGACAGTGAGAACAGATTTGTGGGAGGTCATTGATGAAGATAGAGAATAGTAGAGGTCCTAAAGATGAACCTTGCGGTACACCTTTGTCAATAATCTTGAAGTCTGACTGGTTGCCCTGAAAAGAAACACACTGACTTCTATGATGAAGAAAATAATTAAAAAATAACAAAGAGTCAGTCGAGAGACCAATAGCATGCAGTTTGTCTAAGAGAGGGTAGTGATCTACCATGTCAAATGCCTTAGCCAGGTCAATGAATATCGCACCCGTTGGCATATTACTATCAGCTGCTGACTGTATGTCATTAGTAAATTTTAGCAGAGCAGTGGTGGTTGAGTGGTTTGTCTAAAAACAAGATTGGTGTGGTGATAATATGTTATGGTCATTAATATATTTAGATAATTGATTAAAGATAAGTTTTTTAAATATTTTTGCTATGCTATTAATAATTGAGATGCCTTTGCTATTGATGATGGTTCACTAACAGTTTCATTTTTTATTTTAATATGAGTGGTACAATTTTGGGGGGACTTATTGGTTAAACAGTCGATTCTCTTCCAAAATTGTTTTGGATTCTTAAAATCAGTTGAAAGACAGTCCTTATAATAATTTGCCTTAGCATTTCTAGTACTGGTTTTACATTTATTCCTCAGTTCTTTATAAGCATTCAAGTCGGACAAATCATTTGTTGTACGGTAGTTTTTCCATGCCTTATCTCTTTAAATAAGCGTATAAGATCTCCTTTTATCCAGGGTAAATGTCGACCTTTGACTTTAATTATTGTGCAGGGAGCATGTTTATTAACTATCTCAACAAGCTCAGTATAGAGGTAATTCCATGCATCTTCAACAGTTGGTATAAACTGAAATCTTTCCCAGTTAATGTTTAAGATATCTTGGATATAGTGTTCAACGTTGATATTGTTAGTTTTCCTCACTTTGATGAATTTGGGAGGAAGATGAGGCATTTTGATTTTCCAAACACAAAAAACGATAGAGTGGTCACTAAAAGAGTCAGGTAATACCCCAGATTGTATGATTCTGTCAGGATGGGAGACTAGAATCCAGTCAAGAAGAGAAGAAGAACTTGGACCAACTCTTGTGGGTTCACTTATTAGTTGGGTTAAATTAATGCTGTTGTAGAGATTGCGATCATCACGAGATGAGTGATCTGCCCAGTTGGAGTTGAAATCACCTAATATGATTTTTTCATTAGTGTAAATGCCGTAACTGATTTAGAATGTTTTGTACTCACTTTTCTTTGTAAACAACTTACACTTTGAATCTTATATTTTCAAGGTTTAAATAGACTATTTTGTGTTTGCCCTGTATCCATACATTTGCAGGAATTACAGTTAAAACTGTCAGCTCTCGGATGTAGTTACAGCATTTGACCACTTGTCTTGGGGGTGCTCTAATCACTCTGTAAGTTTAAGCTCATTGTCTTGCAGTTCTACTACTTTTTCCTGTTTTGGTTCACATGCTGGTAGCAGACTCCCGTTTTTCTGCCAGAAGCAGTCAGAAGTTTAAAGTTAAAGAACTGTGTGCTTCAAGACAGTAAGTAAAGTAGTCAAATCAGACATTTTCTTTGGAACATAAGATTGTGTACAAGGTAATATGAACTCATGAATGTTTTTTTTTGTGTTCAGAAGTACAAAGATTCTTCAAGAGCATTCATGCTAACCCCTCTCATTGGTTACAAGTAGGCAAAGTGGTCAGTCTATTTGTCTTTTGTTTGCACTTGATTTTGATCATATTTGTTTACAATGTAAATGTTTTCTTTAACAAAGATGTTAATTTAAGAATGAATATTTTGTTTGTTTATGTTTATTTGTATTTATAGTTCTACGGTGTTTATGAAGTCACAAAGTAAACATCAGTGGAAAGAACCTGAGTCTCGTGAGTGATCAATGGGTGGCATAATTAGTGCAGTCTAAAGAATTGATAGTGGACAGGATACATTCAGTTGTTTCTGCTGGAGTATTGGGAGGTTTATAAATATTTCCTATGATGAGTCGTTTGTTCTCATGTCGAATAATTTTGACAAAAAGGCATTCAAAATGGAGAGGATTCACAGTTGGTAAAATAGGTTCTGCAGTCAAATTTGAGGATACATATGTCAAAAGACCCCCTCCTCTTGAGCCACTGTCTTTTCTATATAGGACATAGTTATCAATTGCGACTTCATCATCAGAAATATTGCGGTTTAACCAGGTTTCAGAAAGAGTTATTACATGAGGTTTGTTATAGGTGAGCCATGCTCTCAGTAAGTCAATTTTAAGTAACAAACTCCTAATGTTCAGGTGAATAATATGCATGCCTTTAGCAGAGTTCATTATCACAAGATGATATGAGTATAAATACGCAAGTAAGGTGGTAGCAAAAAGCCACACAGATCATCATCACAAATAGCATTAAGTAATAGGGCTGGTGAAGAGAGAAGCAAAAAGGACAGGGAGTGAGTGGTTTAAATACAAGAGGAAGGGCCCAACAGACGGGGATAACCAGGTGCACACACTCAGACAATCAACGCAGGTGAAACACATAAGGATGATATGGACATGGAGAACAGGTGGGGGGGGGGGGGGGGGGGGGGGGCAGGAAGGAGTGATCTGGAAAAGGGACACAAGGTAAGTAACAAAAATAAAACAGGAAATGACAAGACTAGAAACATGAGGGAAAAATGACTTAACCGAGGGATGTGACACATGGACTCACTGGTCCACATCACCAGATTCACTAGAGATTCAGGAACAACATCTCATAAATCTGTCTTTAGAGCCCAAAGAGTGTAGTCCTAGGAACAGCTATGATTCCCTCAAGAACCCCCAAGCTCCCTGGCTCCTGGTTAAGGACCTGTGCTTGGAAGAGGGTATAAGACTACCTGTGGGGGTGAATGGGGACAGTGTTTGGCCTTTGGTTTCAACAGCTGAACCTCTTCATAAATGGTAAGGTATCATCTGCTGTCCTGTGACAGAACAAAATCAAATCATGTTGTGGTCTCTCTCTCTTAGTCTCTCTTGTGGTCTTGATTCAACTTCATCTGCTCGTATGATGCTTTGGTTAAATATGTTCATAAAGCAAGATGCAAGGTGGTGTAGTGGTTAGTTCTGTTTCTTGTAGTAAGAAGGATACTTGTTTGAATCTCCTGACAGTCAGGTCACTCCAGTGTGGAGTTTGCATGTTTCTCCCTGTTGACATGTGGGTTTTCTCCAGGTACCCCGGTTTCCTCTCACAGACCAAAAACATGCTTGTTGTGTTGTGTCTGGTGACCAGTACAGATCCTCATCTTCCACTTCATGGCAGGTGATGAAGCTCCAGCCCCAGGATTAGGATTAGGAATAGGGTGTGGTGTAAAGAAATTGTTTAGGTATGTTGAAACAGGAAAAAAACTAAACAGGACCTGCCAGACTCCCAGTTTATACCCCTGAACAGGAGGTACTGGACCAGCTCTCCGTCCCTCGGGTAAGGCTGTCAGCTATCTTCCCTACCGGTATTACCGATAGAGGGAACTGACAGCGTTTAAGCTGGTGGCGAGGAGACTCACCCAACTTCCAAACTGCCTTCTTCCTGACGTCTCCCCTGCTTCATCCAATGCAGCACCCGGTCAATTAGCCGCAGACCAGGTACTGACCTGAGACGCGCCAGTTAACAGCAGCTCTCCTCTTACGAATCTTGGCTCTTGGTATGGTGTTAGGAAATAAACACACATCTGCTGACCCCGCTCCGTCAGTTTACGTGGCCTACCACTTCGTGGCTGAGTTGCTGTCGTTCCCAAACACTTCCACGTTCTTATAATACAGCTGACAGTTGACTGTGGAATATTTAGAAGTAACAAAATTTGAAGACTGGATTTGTTGCACAGGTGGCATCCTATCACAGCTCCACGCTGGAATTCACTGAGCTCCTGAGAGCGACCTATTCTTTCACAAATGTTTGTAAAAGCAGTCTGAATGCCTAGGTGCTTGACTTTATACACCTGTGGCTATGGAAGTGATTGGAACACCTGATTCTGATTACTTGGATGGGTGAGCGAATACTTTTGGCAATATAGTGTGTATATATATATGTGTATATATATATATATATATATATATATATATATATATATATATATATATATATATATATATATATATATATATATATATATATATATACACACACATACATATATATATGTATATATATATATATATATATATATATATATATATATATATATATATATATATATATATATATATATATAGATAGATAGATAGATAGATAGATAGATAGATATAGATATAGATATATAGATATATATAGATATAGATATATAGATATATATATCTATATATATATAGATATATATATACACATGGGGCGGCACAGTAGCACAGCAGGTAATGCACGTGCCTCACAGCAAGAAGATTGATAGTCATCGGCCAGGGCCTTTCTGTGTGGAGTTTGCATGTTCTCCCCATGCATGTGTATGTTCTCTCCAGGCACACCGGCTTCCAAAAACATGCTCATTAGTTTTTGGGTTTTTTTTTTCCTTTTTTTTTTTTTATTCTATTAGAATATTTTATCAATTTATCAAGTGCTGGGTTAATAGTTGTGTTGAAATCGCCTCCTATAGTTACTTGGCAGTTGGAAACTTTTGATAAGGAATGAAAGAAGTGATAACAGAAGGAAGGATCATCATTGTTTGGGCCATAGATATTGCCACTTGTTACCAGACTATTGTTAATTGATATATGAATGATTATAAAACGTCCTTTAGGGTCTGTGATGGTTGTGTTATGGACAAATGAGATTTTTTTATTTATCAAGATACATACACCTCTTTGTTTTGAGTTATAAGGGGCTGAGAATCTCTGAGAGAACTGTGCTGATTTTAATTTGTCATGGTCTGAATCTGAGAGGTGTGTTTCCTGTAATAAGCAAATATCTGCTTTTAGATCATTTAGGTGATTAAATATTTTAGTTCCTTTTATCTGGGAGCCAATACCTCTGATGTTCCAGGGTACAAATGTTATTGATGCCATGTTGAGCGGGTTGATAACTATAGCTGAGTGATATAAGTAATGATTCTATGTGAATGTGTGTGTGTGTGTGTGTGTGTGTGTGTGTGTGCTGACTGCTTTGAGAGCGTTGTATGATGTGCAAAGCAGGACCTGTAATACAGGACAGAGCAGAGCAATCAAAAGCACAAACAACAAAACTAACGGCAGGGGGGGAGCAAACGTGCTCATTAGGTTAACTGGTGGCTCCAAAATTGCTCTTAGGTGTGGGTGTGAGCATGACTGGATGTCTGTCTTTCAATGTGGCCCTGCGATCGGCTGGCAACCAATTCAGGGTGTTCCCTGCTTCACACCCAATGGCGGCTGGGATAGGCTTGCGACCCCGAAGGGATAAGCAGC
Organism: Cetoscarus ocellatus; assembly: GCA_037902135.1. Classification (NCBI taxonomy): domain Eukaryota; kingdom Metazoa; phylum Chordata; class Actinopteri; order Labriformes; family Labridae; genus Cetoscarus; species Cetoscarus ocellatus. The sequence goes on from JBAMNC010001317.1 coordinate 85,726, forward strand.
ATAACTAATCGATGGATGGATGGATATACACACACACACACCCAACCGCCCCCCCACACACACAGTCGTACCAGTATTGTGGTGACGATGACCGTCTTGTTCTCCATCCCCATTGTGTCGTTTGGATAAAGGTCAGACTTTGTCACCACCATCTTGTCAACCTCGTTCCAATAACCGATCTAACACAAAGACAAACATGTTATCAAAACAGAGCTACATGATAACATAGTTAACATGCTAACCACATATCTATTGAAGGTAAGTTACCTTCACGGGTCCATTGTTCTTCAGCTCCATGACCGTCACTGAGTAATTTATTCTTTTCCCATACTGATCAAACTGAATGTTTCCTGTCAGACCATCGACGCGCACCTGCACACACACTCATTTAATTACTTATGGATCATTTCATGTACTTTGGTTTCCAAAAAATCAAATTTGGTTTTATTCACAGCTTTTGTTTGACCGTCATAACATTGTGTCACCATAAACGGGAATCATCACAACCAGCTGAATTTTAACTTAAGGGTCTGATTATTTTATTTATTAACTTTAATGAACTTTAACACTAAATATAATCTATGTATTTCATTTCCTAATGTTAATATGTTGAGACTGTCACAGCTAAATCTAATCTTTGGGGTCTTACTTGTTTGAGGGCTCGTTCGATCTCCACCCCCTGAGCCCACGGCACTGCTGGATTGGCCAGACAGTCCCCACTGTTTCCACGACGACTCATGTCTATCCTCTGCTTGTGCAGGAAGCGGAAGGCCTCAGTCATCACGTTGACAGCATCATAGGTAAGGGCAGACGTGTACTGAGGACAGAAGCATCGGCCATCATGGTTATTCTCTCACACGGCATGGGTCAAAAAATTTAACTTTCTGGAACTTGGAACCCAAAGAATGTGTAGAAAACACCTTAAAAGGTTTGGAATATGGTCAAGACTTCCATCCAAAATATTTTACTGTGAGGCACAGAATATGAGCTTTGAAATGAAATGAATGAAATTCATTTTATAAAATCTTACTCTAATTCTAGAGTCAGCTCCAGGATACTCTTTTTCCTCTAGAGCCTCCCATCGCTGGTCAAACTTTGCAACCACAGGATCATCAAAATCTACAATCTGAAACCCCGACACATTTGCTCCACCGTACTGGATTTTGGAAAGATCACCATCTAAAAAACCCTGAAACAAGATTTAAAACAGGATTAAGATCAATACATATCCATATATGTATATACACTGCCTGGCCAAAAAAAAAGTTGCCACCAAAAACAGGGTCACACACTCTAATATTTCATTGAACTGCCTTTAGCTTTGATTACAGCACACATTTGCTGTGGCATTGTTTCAATAAGCTTCTGCAATGTCACAAGATCTGTCACAGATCATAGCACTGCCCCCACAGGCTTGGACAGTAGGCACAAGGCATGATGGGTGCATCACTTCACCTGCCTCTCTTCTTACCCTGATGCTCCCATCACTCTGGAACAGGGTAAATCTGGACTCATCAGACCACGTGACCTTCTTCCAGTCCTCCAGAGTCCAATCTTTATGCTCCCTAGCAAACTGAAGCCTTTTTTCTTGTTAGTCTTACTGATTAGTGGTTTTCTTAAGGCTACACAGCTGTTCAGTCCCAATTCCTTGAGTTCCCTTCACATTGTGCGTGTGGAAATGCTCTTTCTTCCACTATTAAACATACCCCTGAGTTCTACTGTTGTTTTTCTTCTATTTGATTTGGCCAAACGTTTAAGTGATCGCCAATCACGATCATGCAGGATTTTTTTCGACCACATTTCTTCCTTGAAGACGATGGTTCCTCACTATCCTTCCAGTTTTCAATAAGGCGTTGGACAGTTCTTAACCCAAGTTTAGTAGTTTCTGCAATCTCCTTAGATGTTTTTATCTGCTTGTAGCATGCCAATGATTTGACCCTTCTTAAACAGACTAACATCTTTTCCACAACCACAGGATGTGTCTTTGGACATGGTTGTTTAAGAAATGAGAAGCTACTCATTGCATCAGCTGGGGTTAAATAAGTTGTTGCCAGCTGAAAGATAATCACCCATGCAGTAATTATCCGACAGGAGGCTTGTACCTGTTTGCTTAGTTAAATCCAGGTGGTGACTTTTTTTTTGGTCAGGCAGTGTATATATACATATATATATATATATATATTTATATATATATGTATGTTTTTTTTTGTATAACGCCTATTCATAACTAATGTCTTTACATAACACTAGTTATGAATTGGCGCTATACAAACAAAGGCTGATTGATTTAAGGACTATAAAGGAACACTCCAACATTTTTGATGTTTCTATATCTTACCTCAGTCCCCAGTCCTTGACAAGCAGGAAGACACCATTCTTTTGACTGTGCGTCCAGTAACGAGAAAGAGATGGACTTAGATCACCAACTGCTAGCTTAGCTTAAATCAAACACTAGGAGTATATGGGTAGTGCTTTATCCTGTCTCTGTATTCACATCAGATAAACTCTAGCCGGTCCTGTGTGCTGGTTGTATTTTTTATTGACAGTGTGATGTTACGTTATGTATTTTTAGACCGAGATTAGCATTTTATTCAATTTCTGAAAGAAATACTTATGAAGCTAACATGCAGAGCGAGTGCTCAAACCACCGCAGAAGTGCGTCTCAGCATGTCAACAAACCAAAGCCTCTGTTTACGAGTAGAGGAAGATTGCTACTAAGGATTATGCCGGACTTTATGACAGAGGCAGAGGCTGATTTCTTCAGGACTGACGCAGATTCAAAACCTTTGCTATTGAACCAGAATATACTGAGGAGGAACTACATGTCTTGAAAGCTGAGTGTGCACGAAGAGAAGCTGAGGCAGTGGAACAGCCTGGAGCTGAAGGGAGAGTCCGAACTGGCCTGGACTGTGGTGTATATGTGGGCTAGCCTTGGGGCTAAAGTACTACTACCAAAGACTGAAAATCAGCACCAAAACACTGAGATTATTCTTGAAGAACATGGTTTTCCCATCACTCAGTGTCACACAAACAGTAAAAAAGGTAAGTACTTAGCTTATTATCTTGCGCCAGATGAGATAAATAGGACAGTCATTTGTCTATATATGTGTCGTAACTCAGGGATTTATTGTCCTTTTTCCCCTCCATGAGTTACCTCATAACTGTTTGCAGGGAAACCCAGTCTGAGAATAACTGCGCTGTAGTTATCTGTAAAATGAAACCAAGATATAAGCTATATGATGGTCAAAACATATTATTTGGCCCAACTTTAGCCCCAAGGCTAGCCCACATATACACCACAGTCCATGCCTCCTATAATAAAATGCTAATCTTAGTCTAAAAATACATAACGTAACATCACACCGTCAATAAAAAATACGACCAGCACACAGGACTGGCTAGAGTTTATCTGATGTGAATACAGAGACAGGATAAAGCACTAAGCTAAGTCAGCAGTTGGCGATGTAAGTCCATCTCTTTCTTATGACTGGATGCACAGTCAAAAGAATGGTGTCTTCCTGCTTGTCATGGACTGGGGACTGAGGTAAGACATAAAAACATCAAAAATGTTGGAGTGTTCCTTTAAGACAATCAGTTAAAGGTTGCAGTGGACCATTTTTGTTCATCATTAGAGCCAAAAACATCCAAACATCAGCTTAAAATGGTTCAGGGTCTGTAAATGAAGGGTTTCTGGAATAACCACTTATTTTCTTTTAAATATATCGGAGGGGGAAAACACACTTTCTCAAAATCCACAGGTTTATCTAAGAATCCAATAGACTGGTCTCGGTCTTAATCCTTACAGTCTATCTGCCCCTGGAGAACTGTGATCTGGGTGGAGAGAACCTACACAGACACCACACATTCTCTCAGTCTTTTCTGTTCAGTGCCAAATGAGAAAGCATGAAACAGGTACTCACAAGGTTAGCAATGATGTAATGATATCCTTTCACATGTCGACCAATAGTGATCACCTGGAGAGATAAAAATACATGAACTTATAAAGATATCTATAAAAAGTCCTGCTGTTCTTATGACAACAAAAACGTAACCTTGCCACCTTATAAGAACAACCATATCTACATATTTTTTGTAGAGAATGAATGTCAGACCTGTTCCATGATGTCTTTGACTTTGTCCTGTTCACAGTCCAGAATGATGCGACGCTCCTTACGGCTCTCCAAGTCCTGAAAAACCATAAACACACAAGTACATCAAAAACAACAAATAAAAGGTCTTAAAGGGGACATATTATGCAAAAAACATTTTTTAAGGCTTTTGAACACATATTGGGATATTTGGCCTTCCTCCAAGCCCACAAAATGTGATAGTAGACAACAAAACCTGTATTTAGCAGGCTGCATGAATGTAAACTCATGGTATTTGGCGAGCTGTTGAGTCTGTGGATATACAGTTACGTAGCAAGTATTTTAATTGCATAAACTTGCCTCTACCTGAGTATCCCCAGCCCCCCGGCTTGAGAAATTTCTGTGCCAAGTGCCGCCATTGTTGATTTCACCATTCAGATTGGCATACACCACGTCTAGACCCAAAACCTATCACTGCTCGGTTGTTGGCTGTAAACAGCCACATATATCTTCACATATAGGCTACCAGCCTTGGAGGACCAAAGGGCCTAGTTGATTAATTTTGTTTTTGAAGGGAATGAGCAGCTACAGTCGGCTAAAACCTGTATGTGTGTGCCAGTCACTTCACGACTGACTGCTTCTTCAACTTCAGTCAGTTCAACACAGGAATGGGAACTAGACTTTTCCTGAATCCAGGTTCAGTACCAACAATCCGTCGCCAAACCTGATGATGAAAATGTGAGTATATTAATGATGTGTAGTATTTATTTTGCTCATTTCTACAAGCTAATGCTAACAGCAGGGTGAAGTGAACCAGAGGTAACTGCCCAACATGATGGTCAGTGTTCACATTACTTGTTGAAAGTCTGAAGGATAAACTTCAGTGTATGAGCATTCTTACATTAGTCAAGAGAAGTTTAACAGTTGGCTGAATATAATCAGTCATAATCATTGCAGTGACTAGGCCAAGATTAGCATGTTGTGCATTAGCATGTGATGTTTGGAGGAAAACGAGATCGCTGCTACCTGTTAAACGGCAGGAATTTGTGGTTTGTTTGTGTTCAAGACTGTAAGTGGCGAGTGGTTGGAGCACCTGCTTCGCTCGAGTTACACTAAAGGACTAGTGTGAATTGCCTGTATGTATGCTGCTCTGCTCTGGCTCATTAGCATATGAAGCCGTTGTGAACAGAGGGGTTATGTGAGCGTGGAAAGAATGCTGCCGTGCTTTATTCATAGGCTTTTTGGACCAAATCATGTTACTAAGGTTTCATGAAAACATCAAGGATCCATGGATTGCAGTCATTTAAATCAGCTTCACAATGATCAACCATAAGGGGGACATTTTTATATATTACTATTACACCTCTGCTTTTACTGTTAAATGAAGAGAATTAGACTTGCCCAACCCAGTCCATCTTAAGTTTTTTAAGTTTGTTTTCAGTTAAATGTGTCTCTCGTAACAAAGCAACAGAAGCATTTTCCTTTTTAAGAGGGATAATACCCTACTTCACTTTACTGTATTTTTACAGCCTTTGATATTCAGAGAGTATATTTTCATTGAGGAGCTTGACATAATCATAAGGAACAGAATGTAACATGTTCATCCAACCAAAAAAGCCCTTTACCATTTACCTTTACCAGTAATCCTAAACAAATCCCCCCAGAAAAACAGATTTAGACAAAACACTAACAAAACTAACAAAAAGTCCCATCCTTAAGAACAACAATGAAAAATCTGATTTACAGCGATATTAGCCAAATCCACCATAACTAAGACTGAGGCTGTCTCTGCCATTAAAATTGATAGCTTCCTTCTACAGCATAATATTAATAATAGTAAAATAAAAATTATAATAGACACTCTTTTTTTCTTCAGAATCTTGATTGTACTTGAGATGTCTTTAAAAAATTACTTTATGTGAGAGAAGGGGGTAGTTCTGTGTCTTCCTGACTGTATAATCCCTAAAATCTTAACATTATGGAATACTCAGAGTAAAATTAAATCAATAACCCAAAGAACAGACAGATAAGGAAAGGAGCAAAGGGAAAAAAAGTATTTTCAATATTTCAGGTCTGTTCTTTTCCATTATCACCATATCAGTTTAGGAGATTCTTCAATATTTATTCTCAGGCCATTGAGAAAGTCTTGTGCTTCGTTAGGGGTTTGAATTTCATTTTTGTTCCCATGTACTCCACTGAGAGTGTGGCAGGTAGGAGCATTGCGTACCTGATACCAGCAGCCTGAAGTTCTTTTTCACAAGAGCGAACAGTTTGTGGTTCTTCAGGAAAGGCCACGCTGAGGTCATGATAAATCGAGATTCTGCTCCCGTCTAAAGGAGCTGTTGTTCCTGAGCAGGGTTCATCACTCTGCATTTTTGTTCATAATTTCCAAACTTCACAATGATGGGTCTTGCTCCGGTCACTTTGTTAGAATACGGGGCGCTCTTTCAGTCTGCAGTACAGACTCTCCCCGTTTATCCATAAACACCACGATGTCTAAGCTCCCTCCTTCACACCAGATTAGACTGCAAACTTTTGTTTTCCAAATAGTCCACCTTGACTTCAAGAGCCTCAACTGTTTTGAGAAATCCAGTGATTTCTTGTCAGGCTCAATCATATTATTTTTGGTGGCACTTGTGCGTTTTAACTTCAGCAATTTGTTCATTCAGTGCATTCATTAAATGAATGAATCAGAGCCATCTGCTTATCTATATCCGCCAGCAGACGCGGACCTACCATTAAGGCGAAGTAGGCATTTGCCTTAGGCCCCCAACCAGTAGGGGGCCCCCCAACCAGTTGCCCCCACCCAACCAGCAAGGGCCAGGGCCACCACGGCCAGCAGCACCCCCACTATTGTCACTTGTAATTATATTAGCGTACTAAACAAACAAATAACAAAACAAAAGAAACAAAAAAAAACATCCGAATGCCAAATTCATATTATCTGCCCCCCCCACTACAATGGACTGTTTCACGATGACGAAAGATTAAGCAGCCAGGAAGTCATGTGGGTTTGTTGGAGAAAAGGAAGCGAGAGGACACCAAAAAATATATTGCCACATTACCAAAGGTGTCATGATTCTTTATGGTGTCGGTGACACCACCAATAGAAAAAAATGACAACAAGCCAGAGCTAATCGATGCAGACTGTGAGCCGAGCTCAACTGAGCTAGTGCGACCAGCTGTGGCCGAGTCAGGTACTGCAAGTCCAGTGGTGGAGAAGCAAAGCAGTGATGATAAAGACGAAGATGTGGTGAGTCCACGGCCACCAGCCCCCCTCTTGACAGTCCTGCTGAGTTAGTGCTGGATGATGGGTATGTGAAAAACCTCCACTCTCCTCTCCCTCTCAAGCACTCTGCACATTAGTTGCTTCACACTAAGTATGTCGACATAATTACCATTTCATTAATACAATCTCACACACTCAATCACTCTCACGCTCTCTCTGACAAACATGCACATCTCCTCTCTCTCTCCATGTACACAGACTCTCCCTGCTTCTCTCTCTCTGTCTCACACACATAAACATAAGTCATCTTTGCAAACTATTGCTTTCTCCCAACTTCCTTTCCTTCCTCCTCACACTGTGTATAGGTATGACTGTTGGCATATATTGTTTAGTAATTGCTATTGTTATATTGTAAATGACCCTTTGCTAAGCTCCACCCCCCTTGGTTACTGTTGCTATGCCTGTCAAGCTTTCCCTAATTGAATAAGAAATATGGAGTTTTTAGCGATACAAGTGAGTGATATTCCTAAGGAAATATCTGCAAATTTCTGGATAAATTCTTCAGAGATACCAGAAAGAAGCAGACAGAAAGGTCTCCAGCATGTTTTTGAGAGATACATTCACCAAACTAAATGTTGTTGGAGTTCAAAGGAAGAGGACATTAAAGTAGAGGGGAAAAGCGCACAGATCTCGTCAAGCAACCCATTCACGTTCAAAATAATCACATACAAAAACAACAATGTTCTTGTATAGCAGGGTAAGTCAATATATATTGTTTAAATTTAAATTAATGTTAGGTTATCTTTCACTATCGTTGTGTTTGAACCTTTCTATGGCGTCCATTAACAAAATGCAAGCGATATCAGTATGTCAGAACTTGTCTCTATCTCTTACTCGTATTTCTTTTGCTCAAATACTACACAGTGGCTCAAGGTTTAACAGAAGAAACCTGCTTTTGAGACGACTTTGTTTGCTAACATTATCTTACCTAACACACAGAGCAATGGTTAGCTAATATTAGTTAGCACCTAACTTTAGAACAAACGTATGCGTTCTTGTGCTCCATACCCAGCATCTTTCTTCTTGTGTCTTGGGATGGGGGAAGGCAAAAAAATCAACACCACCCTCCAAACTTCTCGGATATCAACTGTCGGGCTTGCTAGTCCTGTATGCACACCGCTTAGGCATATTGTTTTCTACCGAAAGCTTGACAGGCCTCTCATGCATAGTTACGGTTGCTAACGTAGGATTGGACAGCAGCGATGTGTGGGAGGCGCTTAGCGAAGGGTCAATTGTTCATCTTCACCCTCAATACATACACATAGGGCTCTAATTTCCTGGCGCAACTCAGGATGGCGCAGGGTGGCGCACCCCGCGCAGTGGTAATTTTGTTCAGCGCACCGTCGTGCACAGCCAATTTGGCAATTTGGTAGACAGGCTGCGCTGAGATGGGTGTGACGGCGCACCAGGGGGAGGCGTCGACAGATTCAGCTTGGCGCAGGGACAATTTCGTGCCAAAAAAACGCACTGAAGGTGCGCTGAAAGCTCGCCAGCTCCAACCTGGTCTGTTCTCAGTGCAGGCGAGGCTCACCCCATGCAGTGGTAATTTGGCTGACAGGCGCACAGAGCACACACGTCACCAAAACCTCACAGGCAGGTATCCAGAGTGTCAGGCACATTTCAATGCAATAAACAATCACAACAACCAGCATATACATTTGTATCTATATTAATTTTCCCATCACATCTGATGTCAGATCAGAGACGTTGGGCATAATGGAAACTCAACCTGACGGCAGCTGGAAGTGTGACGCAAACTAACAAGTTCACATCTCTCAGCCAACCACAAACAGCCACATCATCCGATACGGAGTATCTGGCTTCTCTCATCTCATGAAATTCAAAAGAAAAGAAAAAAGAGAAAGACGCTCTCTGAATAAATGTAAGTCACTCGGTGTCTTAAGGATTTACCTGTGATTGCCCATATTTCTCTCTTTTAATCTTTATTCGTAACGTGATCTAAAAAGATGGATGGTACATTATTGCAAGGAGGATGAGGAGGAGATATAATTTCACCAAAGGTTCTGCTATTTGGTGATGACAGACCAGGAATGCAGGTGGATCACAAGCATGATGAATGGATTAGCCTGCTGCTGTGTTTAAATCTAATTATCACTTAATTTTGTACTCCTATTTATGACACAGGAACAGATTACATCTGTCCTGCAAGGTGGTCAACACGGTGACGCACATCGTGGCCTCCGATGCGCGGCCCGGTGGCCCCTGCGCTCTCCCAGTTGCTGCAGAAGTGACAGCGGCTCTGACCATCTTCTCCACCGAGGTGAAATTAACACTGCCCCTCGCCCGCGGCGCATTTAAAGGCGAGGAGAGGTGTTCATGTGATTGGTGAAGATTACACTCGGCTGTGTTAATCCCACTCACGCCTTCTCTCCTCCCTCTCCGCTACTTGCGCCACTGGGAGGGGGGGAGGCGGGGTGCAGGTGGGGCGCAGGGCAGGTGCACCCCGCCTGCGCCTAGTCTACGAAATTAGAGCCCATAGTCTCTCTCTCTCTTTCTCTCTGAAACACACACACACACGTCTGTTGTGATGATGTCTGTTTTTTTTTTGTTCAGAAATAAATATTTGGCATTTTGACAAACACCAGTGTTATATCTGAAACTTTATTCGCTCATTCTGTTCACCCCATTTTAATTTAGTGCAAGGTTGTATGTTGATAGGTGCCTTTGAGGTTGCCTTTCCTGCTTTTTTGTGTTAAAAGAACAGATGAAGAGGGCCCCTGGCTATGTTAGCATTAGGCCCCCAAATTGCTGAGTCCGCTACTGTCTGTCAGTCTGCTCAAAAGTTATTTTCATTCCCATTCGCTGCTTCCATGAGTGCGTTTAGAGTGATTGTTCCCTTAGCCATTGCTGCAGATCACGGTCCAGCCAGGTGCAAGCACTCAGTAGTATCAGGAGTGGGTTTCTCTGGTAGCCAAATAAAGCTCCAAACAAGCAATACTTACACCGATTTAAACATAGTAGTCAAGTCCACCGCTTATATTTGAATTTACATTTGCTTTTCTTAAAGTAATACACTAGTGTAGAAGTGTTATTTAAGTATGCATGTATATTTGGCAGAAAGACTGTGCTGTTTTAATTATACACTACCTCATCAGACACCATCTTCCTCCTGTTTCTTTTTTTTTACTGTCACTGTATTTATAGAACATCCATGTATGAAGCATGTTTAGGTTAAAATTTAATGTTCATACCTGGAAGAGTGAGCGGTATGCCTCGTCCTTTCTCTCGTCTTTCAAGTTTCCAACATTTATCGCCGTGACGACCCATTTCTTCTCTGCTGCAGTATCGAGGATCACCTGAAGAGTCGACAGACCTGAAAACATGGATTACGTAGAACTTTTTAATGAATATCAGATGAAGATGGGAGAAGGTAGAGTAGAACAAGGTAATGCTTTAATACTGTAACCTCAAATCATTGATATATGGACCCTTCAGGAGCCTCAGACCCCCTACTCGGGGCCTCACACCTTCTTAGTCTTTTTTAAAGGTCTTCAACTTTCCATGGTACACCTGTCCTCACCTCGGTCGCTGTCGTACAGGTACGCAAACTTCTCCCACTTGTAGTATTCCACTAAGGACACCAGGGGGCCTTTGATGTCAGGCCTCATCTGCAGGACAAACTGATTCATCCCCTCAGCAGGGAAAGACGGCGTGATGAAGGACACATGTAGCGTCTCGCAGAAGGACGTGATGGTGTTCACAGACTTCTTATCGTAGAAACCGAAGATGGCGTAGACACCCCGCGAGAACTGTGAACAAACTGGGGGTGGGGGGTGGGGGCAGAATTGTTGAGCTCTTAGTCTTCTTTGTAACATTTGTTTTTTGAACTTTATGGACAAATGGGTGAAGGACAACAAAGAAACAAAATCAATTAATCAATCAATTAATCATAATCTACACTAATTGATAAGTATTAACAAAGATTATTTTGATTATTGTGTACATTTTCAAAGTTAAGCAGAATTTTTCAAGTTTATATACATTCCTAAATGTGACAGTGTTTTACAATTGTCATGATCCTGCTCTGGCTTAGTTAAGTTCCCCATTTTGTTCATGTTTTTTGTCCTGTCTTCGTGCTTTCTGTTTTATTTTGGAAATTCACCTGTCTTTCCTTGTCTCCATAGGTTTTACTTCCTGTCTGGCGCTGTCACACCTTATCCCTGATTGTGCTTCCCCAGCTGTGTCTCATCACCCCCAATCAGCTCATGTATTTAACTCTCCTGTCTTCCCCTGTCTTATTGCCGGATTGTTTGGACCTCAGAGTCACTTCCCAGGCGTTTATTCATAGTCACAGTCTTGATCTTGACCACCTTTGTTTTTGAACCCTGCCTTTTGCCTCGTATTTTGGAAACCTTTGCCTAATCTTGCCTGCCTGTTCAATAAACTCTGCTTTTGCGTTAGCCATCTGCTTTTGAGTGTTTTGTGCCTGCTTTGTTCATGACAGTATTGCCAATCTGTATTTATTTTACTAACAATTTTTATGTTACATTATACAGTTTTTTTGTTATATGTAACAGTTTTTTTACTTATTATATTAAATAGTTTCTATTTATAATACTTAACAGTTTTTGTTTGCCATATTAAAAGGTTTTCTAAAGGTAAGGTAAGGTTTTTTAAAATATTTATTATTCCAAAAGTTTTTTAATTTATTAAATCTAACATTTTTTTTATTTTAAGCAGGTTTTTATTTATTTTACAACATTTGTTGTTATACTAAGCAGTTATTATATGTTAGAGTAAACAGCTTTAAATTCATTATATCTAAAGGCAGGGTTGGTAATCTGATTTAGATACACTTTTTGTTATACTGGTTAAAATGATCGTTATGTCCCAATGGCAATCAATGTTTGATGTGTTCTTAAAAGAAAGTGAAAAATAGCCGCTGTCTACAGCAGGAGTAACCAGGGAAAACACCAACCAATCACAGCAATTGGCATCCAATTTATTAAACAAATCAAATCCTGTACGGCTGTTCTGCCCACCTTCTGCATGTACATTTTGCCGGCATGCACAGACCCTGATCCATGATGGAGGCAGAAAACACAGTTGTGAGTACCAACTAACTTGCCATGTTTGTTTGTTTTTCAACTTACCACTTACTGCTGAGTGAGACATGACTTGGAGTAGTGCAAAACAAAAATAAAAGTGCACAGGATCGTTTTTGAGTTGAATCAGTCAGATGGTCGTGAATCAGCAGCGCTCATGCATGTGAGTGGGGGCATCATTTTGGAGGAGCTCCAGGGAGGGGTGGAGGGGCTAGGCGGAGTCCTGAGGAGATGCTACATTCAAATTCATGCTAGTTTTTCTGTGATTATCAACCCTGTCTCTAAGTGTTTTATAATTGTTTTATTCAACAGTTTTTTATTTGTTATATTCACAAGTTGTTTTTTTTAATCTATTGTAATCAATAGTTTGCAATTGTTACAGTAAACAGCTTTTAATTCATTATACAAAAACAGTTTTATTTGTTTCTGTGTAGATTCTCATTCATCCAGGTCATGGTCATCTTGAAAATTCAAAAACAATGCAACTGGACTTTGTAACACAGTCCAGTTGCACAGTTTTATTTGTTGTATCTCACAGTTTATCTGTTGTATTAAACAGATTTTTATATATTTAACAGTTTTTATTTATCATGATAAACAGTTTTGACTTGTTATATTTAACAGTTTTATTTAATATATTAAATCCTTTTGTTATATTAAATATAAAATAGATATATTATATTATGGTAAATGGACTTGAGCTTATATAGCGCTTTTCTAGTCTTTTGACTACTCAAAGTAGCAACTTGGGGTTAAGTGTCTTGCCCAAGGACACATCGCCATGTGTCGCACGGAGCTGGGCTTGAACCTGCAACCTCCCGATCACTGACCAAGCGCACTATCCAGCTGCGCCACAGTCGCATATTATATCATCCAGCCCCTTGTGCTCCAGGACAAACTGAACAGGATGCGAGTGGACCCCTGCCTGGTCACCTGGATCTCCAGCTACGTCACTGACAGGCTGCAGTACGTCAGACTGAAGGACACCACGTCTGATACTGTGATCAGCAGCACCGGAGCACCCCAGGGCACAGTGCTGGCCCCTCTTCTCTTCACCCTGTACACCACAGACTTCTGCTACAACTCTGAGCTGTGTCACATCCAGAAGTTCACCGATGACACAGCCACCGTTGAATGCATCAGGGACGACAGAGAAGAGGAGTACAGGAGCCTAGTGAGGGACTTTGCTGTCTGGTGCCACACAAACCACCTACAGCTCAACACCTTGAAGACAAAGGAGCTGGCCATCGACTTTGGGAAGTCCAGACCGAGACCATGTCCAGTTCTGATCGAGGGAGCTGCACTGAAAATCAACTAATGAAAATCAGACATTGCTTTTGAATTGTGGTATAACAGAATCGGAATTGGTATCGTGGTGTGTACCACACTGAACATGGACCACAGAAAGCTAAGAAGAGAGTTGTCTCAAGAGATGAGAAAGAAAATTATAGACAAGCATGTTAAAGGTAAAGGCTATAAGACCATCTCCAAGCAGCTTGATGTTCCTGTGACTACAGCTGCACATATTATTCAGAAGTTTAAGGTCCATGTGACTGTAGCCAACCTCCCTGGACGTGGCCGCAAGAGGAAAATTGATGACAAATTGAAGAGACAGATAATACGAATGGTAACCAAAGAGCCCAGAACAACTTCCAAAGAGAGTAGAGGTGAACTCCAAGGTCAAGGTACATCAGTATCAGACCACACCATCCATCACTGTTTGAGCCAAAGTGGGCTTAATGGAGGACATCACTGTTGAAAGCAAATCATAAAAAAGTGAGACTGGAATTTGCCAAAATGCATATTGACAAGCCACAAAGCTTCTGGGAGAATGTCCTTTGAACAAATGAGACAAAACTGGAGCTTTTTGGTAAGTCACATCAGCTCTATGTTCACAGACACAAAAATGAAGCATACAAAGAAAAGAACACTGTACCTACTGTGAAACATGGAGGAGGCTCAGTTATGTTCTGGGGCTGCTTTGCTGCATCTGGCACAGGGTGTCTTGAATCTGTGCAGGGTTCAATGAAATCTCAAGACTATCAAGGCATTCTGGAGCCAAATGTGCTGCCCAGTGTCAGAAAGCTTGGTCTCAGTCACAGGTCATAGGGTCCTCCAACAGGATAATGACCCAAAACACACAGCTAAAAACACCCAAGAATGGCTCAGAACAAAACATTGGACTATTCTGAAGTGGCCTTCTATGAGCCCTGATCTAAATCCTATTGAACATTTGTGGAAGGAGCTGAAAAATGCAGTCTGGAGAAGACACCCTTCAAACCTAAGAGAGCTGGAGCAGTTTGCACATGAGGAGTGGGCCAAAATACCTGTGGACAGGTGCAGAAGTCTCACTGAGAGTTACAGAAATCACCTGGTTGCAGTTAAAGTTTTATTGATATGCTGCTTTATTCCCAGATGGAAGAGTATTTCTTTGTGAATTAGATGACCAACTGTTTTGTGGCGCAGCTGGATAGTGCACTTGGTCAGCGATCGGGAGGTTGCACGTTCGAGCCCAGCTTCGGGTAACACATGGGCAAGACACTTAACCCCAAATTGCTCCCACTGCTGCGTCAGTGGCGAGTAGATGGACATGAAAGGGCGTGAATATGTTAGTTGATACTGATGGATAACTAACAGAAACTCTGAACCATCAGTGAGTGAATATGAGAGCAAATGGGTGTGGGTGTGGGGGTAAGTGTGACCTGCGGTGTAAAGCTGCTTTGAGTAGTCAAAGACTAGAAAAGCACTACATAAGCTCAAGTCCATTTACCATTTCACCATTTACCATTGCCTCCAAAGGTTGTGCAACAAAATATTAAGTTACGGGTACTATAATTTTTGTCCAGGCCAGTTTCATTATTTTGTTTTTTAAAATAATTCTGTTGAACCACAATTCAAAAGCAATGTCTGATTTTCATTAGTTAATTTTCAGTAAATTTTTATTTATTATTACTTCTGTCAGTTTCAAGTTATTTCAGTGACCATTGTGGGTTTTTTTCTCTAACACAAAGGTACCAGCAATTTTGTCCACGTGTGTATTAGACAGTTTCTTATTTTTATATAAGACAGTTTTCAATTTATTGAAATCTTTTCTGATGTAATAATCTACAGGACGGAGTGATCTGTATGTTTCTATTTTAGCTGTCCTTCACTGACCAGGATCCTCATTCAGAAAAGAAGACTATTTTTGCCTTCAAACAGGAGTGAAACGTGAATTATTCTGCATTCATGTTCAAATATTTGTTTTATTTTTTTGATATAAAAATATTATAAAATAACACCATTATAATATTTTTTTTAATTTTCTGAACAAAAATACACAGAAAAAGGAACGCACACGACAGCAAAAATGTTATAAGCTGATCGCAGGAGACATGAGAAAGAAGAAATATAAACAAACATAAGGTAATTAAAGCAACATACACACTGTAGCACTACATGGGACAATAAATTAACATTTCAAAGTGAGCCCAGATTGGGTGCATAGATGAGGGAATGCCTGGTGGGGGCAGTGTTAGAGTGCCAGGGAGTCAGGCATCCACATGAGTCCAGGAGGGTCGCCAGTTTAAACCCCTGGACTACAGGAGGCCATGATAATGAGCTCTGCTCTGATTGGCTGCCTGATTGGAGGAGGGAGGAGGGATTTCAGGCCATGAAGAGGACTTTCAAACCAGTCATGGCATCTGCCATATAGGAGGAGGCTGTATAGCTATGACATCATAAACACCAGGAAGTAAAAACAGAGCGTTTTAGGGTGCACTTCCTTTAAAGAGGGACAGGGCATTTCTCTGTGAGCTGAGAGTTTATTGAAAGATGTCATGATCTGCTTCACAAAAACCTTCAACAACATTACAGAAGATTAATAATACAGGACAGTGACCTTTAACTATTCAGGACAGTAAGGAGAAAAAAAGCTATTATACATTTTAACTAAAACAGAAGTCTTCTGATTATTTCTATCTTTAACATTTTATCATTTATCCTGTTATGTAACAAGCATTTTTTCATTTGCATAAGCCTACGTCTACCTGAGTATCCACACCCCCTGGCTGGAGAACTCTCTTTGTGAAGTGTGGCCACTGTTGTTTTCACTGTTAGCGAGAGATTGGCGTACATCATGTCTAGACAAAAAATCTATCACTGCTCAGTTGTTGGCTGTAAAAAGCCACATTTATCTTCACATATAGGCTACCAGTCTCGGCAGACCGAAGGGCCCAGTGGATTAATTTTGTTTTTGAAGGGAATGAGCAGCTACAGTTGGCTGTGGGTGTGTGCCAAAGACTTCACGTCCGATTGCTTCTTCAACTTCAGTATTTTAATTCCATGTAGTCTTTATTTTGCTCAATGCTACGAGCTAATGCTAACAGCAGGGTGAAGTGAACCAGAGGTAACTTCACATGTTCATCAATGTTAACGTTACTTGTTGAAAGTCTGAAGGGTAAACTTCAAAGTATGAACATTCCTACATTAGTCAAGAGAAGTTTAACAGATGGCTGAATATAACCAGTCCTTTACCCACCCCATTACCCCTCTTTTTCTGCTAACGTTAGCCCGGAAGGTAGGCTAAGTTGTAGCTATCCCACTGAGATGACTAAACCGAGATAAGCATGTTGTGTTTGGGGTCATTATCATGTTGGAATACTGCCATGCGGCCCAGTTTCTGAAGGGAGGGGATCATGCTCTGCTTCAGTATGTCACAGTACATGTTGGCCTTCATGGTTCCCTCAGTGAAGTGTAGTTCCCCAGTGCTGGCAGCACTCATGCAGCCCCAGACCATAACACTCCCACCACCATGCTTCACTGTAGGCAGGACACACCTGTCTTTGTGCTCCTCACCTGGTTGCTGCCACACGTTTGACACCATCACCACCAAATAAGTTTATCTTGGTCTCATCAGGCCACAGGACATGGTTCCAGTAATCCATGTCCTTAGTCTGCTTGTCTTCAGTAAACTGTTTGTGGACTTTCAGTATCATCTTTAGAAGAGACCTCCTTCTGGGATGACAGCCATGCAGACTGATTTGATGCAGTGTGCTGCGTCTGGTCTGAGCACTGACAGACTGACCCCCACCCCTTCAACCTCTGCAGCAATGGGGGCAGCACTCATACATCTGTCTCCTAAAGACAAACTCTGGTTATAATGCTGAGCACCTGCACTCAACTTCTTTGGTAGACCATCGCGAGGCCTGTTTTGAGTGGGACCTGTCCTGTCATGACCCCAAAACACACCTCCAAGAGGACCACTGCCTTGCTAAAGAAGCTGAGGATAAAGGTGATGGACTGGCCAAGCATGTCTCCAGACCTGAACCCTACTGAGCATCTGTGGGGCGTCCTCACAAGGAAGGTGGAGGAGCACAAGGGGCTATAATTTCGTAGACCAGGCGCAGGCGGGGCGCACCTGCCCTGCGCCGCACCTGCCCTGCGCCGCGCCAACGGGGTGTGTCTAGGGCATTTTGCAAGTTTCGTGCACGGCGAGTCTGGCGCAGGGAGGCGCACCCATGCCTCCCCCCCTCCCAGCGGTGCAAATGGCAGAGAGGGAGGAGAGGAGGCATGAGAGGGTTTAACACAGCCGAGTGTAATCTTCACCAATCAAATGAACGCCTCTCCTCGCCTTTAAATGTGCTGCGGGTGAGGCGCAGTGACAATTTCACCTCAGTGGTGAAGAAGGTCAGAGCCGCTGTCACTTTTACAGCAACTGGGAGAGCGCAGAGGCCACTGGGCCGCGCATCGGAGGACACGATGCGCGTCACCGTGTTGACCACCTTGCGGGACAGTTATAATCTGTTTCTGTGTCATAATAGGAGTACAAAATTAAGTGATAATTACATTTAAACACAGCAGCAGGCTAATCCATTCATCATGCTTGTGATCCACCTGCATTCCTGGTCTGTCATCACCAAATAGCAGAACCTTAGGTGGAAATATATCTCCTCCTCATCCTCCTTGCAATAATGTACTCCATCTTTTTAGATCACGTTACGAATAAAGATTAAAAGAGAGAAATATGGGCAATCACAGGAAAATCCTTAAGACACCGAGTGACTTACATTTATTCAGCAAGCGTCTCTCTTTTTTCTTTTCTTTTGAATTTCATGAGATGTGTTGTGCGTTTATGATCAGTGGACAACTATTCACTGTGTCACTTAATAATATTGACTATCAGAAATAATTAATAAAAATTTCCATTAAGTAATGGGATTTAATTTACATTAAATCTACCTCGGGGCACCACCCATAAAGGGAAATGATAGTCAATTTATTAAGTCAGTCTCATAAAAGTTACTGACTATCAATTTGGAACCATGATTTATAATTAACTTAATAAAAATAACCAAAGTTACCTAATCGATTGTCAGTCAGAGTTGAAGGATTTGGAGTTCTGCAGAGAAGAGGTTGGCAAGATTCATTCTTATGCAACATTAACAGACCAGAAACTGACTTTGTGTTCAAAATCATTTATTAACAAACAAACATGAAAACATACAATATCTAACCTCAGAAAGTCCTATGAACAAGTGTGTGTGTGTGTGTGTGTGGGTGTGTGTGTGTGCATGTGTGTGGGGTGTGTGGGTGTGTGTGTGTGTGTGTGTGTGTGTAACAAAGGCAAGATGGCTGCCTCTAAAGGATGTCTTAAGACCGCATGGCTCAAAGCATTTACAACCAGGACCACATGGGAGGTGGTGGAGGAAAATGGTCTCTTTGTGTAAGGTTGATGTTTCTACACGAAGTGGTCAAGTTAAAATATAGTTAGCAGCAGTTAGCCATAGCTTAAAGCATAAAGAACATATTCAATAAAACAATGCAGCAATTGTAGAAATCAAAATGTCCTGTGCTTAGCCGTGCAATGCTAAACTGTGTAAGGCCCAGTTACGTTACCAAGTCCATATATAAAGAGGTGTCCTTTCTGGTGATGCTCTACAAAGTCCTGTACTGCAGGTTTGGTGGTTTCCCAGTGAGTTCCAGGCCGGTCTGGCCCTTCAGCTTCTGGCTCTGAAGACCACTGGTTGCTCCTTTGTCCCTGGAGTAAGCAGCTTGATGCTAACTCTGTTGTGTTGTTTCTTGTTTCGACTGGGAACTCCTGTTCCTTCAGCAGGGTCTCGTGTCGCTGTTCTTAGGAGGATTGCGGTGCTACAGTCTGCGTTGAGCAGGACTGTGGAAGAAGTCTTGAGCTGTATTCCTGAGAAGAGACTGGAAAGGTTCTGTGTCTCCTTCTACAGGCTGGGAAAGAGCTGAGAGAGAGCTGAGAGAGAGGAGCTGTGTCCCCTTCTCTCCATGGTTCAGAAAGAAAAAGACTGCATAGCAGAGCTGGGTCTTATTGTCCTTATCAGAGAGTTCACACCTACGTGTGACCTGGGGGAGGGGGTCAGATGGTCAGTTATCTTTGGTTCAGCCTTCTGCATGTTCCTTTTGTTCCTTGTTCCTTTTAGCATGGATCCCAACAATGAGAGAAGCTGGATACTGCGATGATGTGGCTGTTTGTGGCTGGCTGAGAGATGTGAACTCGTTAGTTATGACAAACATCTCTGATCTGACATTAGATGTGACGGGACAATTAATATAGATACAAATGTATGTGCTGGTTCAGACGGTTACATTAAATAGTGGTTGCTGTGATTGTTTATTGCATTGAAATGTGCCTGACTTTAGGCCCAATTTGGATACTTTCACTGAGGGGTGTACTCACTTTTGTTGCCAGCAGCTTAGACATTAATGGCTGTGTGTCGACTTATATTGAGGGGACAGTAGATTTACACTGTTTATACAAGCTGGACACTCACTACTTTATATTGTATCAAAGCGTCAATTCTTCAGTGATGTCGCAGGAAAGGTATAGTAAAATATTTGCAGATATGTGAGTGGTTTACTCACTTTTGTGAGATACTTTATCTAACCTTTGACCTTTACAGTGGCCTGTTTTAACATGGCCCATGCTGATGTTTTCAAGTATATGACCTCTGGCACAGCAGATAGCCAATCACAGTGTGGGATTTTGAATTGGCACCTTTGGTGAAGTTCTGATGGATTATTTAATCTCTCTCCTGTTATTGTGTCTCTACACTTAAAGACCACACACAGCACTGTATGAAACACGTAAATGCTCAGATTAAAGAGATTTCATCACTGAAGCATCCAGAGCAGAAGAACCCATCTAACAGTGGAGTCAGACCTGGTTAATTATTTAAATCTCCAGGTAAACTGTCAGGACCAGCTTCTATGTGTTCATGATACACCTGTTCACTGATCATCAGATTCCTGTGGGCTCTAGATCATTTATTTAATCATTCTCTCTACCCAAACACACTGGACAGCCTGTTTTATTATCTGTGAGTATAATCATCAGTGACATTCATAAAAGTGATTACAAATATTATAAATGCAGCTCCGTGTTTAAGAAATCTTAAATCCTGGATGTTTGTTTTGTTTCTGGGAAAATTACAAGCGCTGGAGCGTCTGGAGCGAGGAGCGCCGCAAAAGTCCAGCTGTCTCTCAGCTCTCTGTCCTGTTGTGAACTTTGAACTAAATTAATAAGCAAAGTCTAAGGTGCTATGAGTGAGACAAGGTCAGTGAGGTGAGTTTGGATCCCACTGACGTGTGTCACTCTGACCACAGACTCTACACCAGGTTTAGACTTTAGACCGGCTCTAGACTGAGGACCAGGTTTAGACTTTAGACCAGGTTTTAGACTAATATCCAGGTTTACACTTTAGACCAGGTTTAGACCGAAGACCAGGTTTAGACTGAAGACCATGTAAAAGCATTTTAACCCTTATGTTAGTTACTCCCCACGGGTGACTGAGTAAGATCACAATCTTGATGCATGTAGGTAATGATGAGGAGTAGAGGTTGATCCAGTCGGTCCCTTTGACCATCTATTGCAGGTTGTGGTTTACAGAAAAAATGTGTTGACAAATAAAAATCAAAATATCTAAATCAAATAGTCTTGATATGGCCAAGCGCACAGCTCAAAGTACATGGTCAAAAAGGCTGTATGCCTTCCTCAGCCACGCCCAGATGCTGTGGCTGCTTGTCCTTAAAGAAGGCCTTCCCCTTTGGGCTCCTCCTTCAGCCTCTCAGGTAGCCCTCAGGTCACCAGCACACCTCTCTCTATCTCTCTCACACCCACATACTGATCAGACAAGAAAGAATATATTAAAATCAACATAAAGCTCAATTTGACTCCTACAGATCAGGTTTAGACTTTAGACCAGGTTTGGACTAAAGACCAGGTTTAGACTGAAGACCAGGTTTAGACTGAAGACCAGGTTTAGACTTAGGTTGTGTTCACACCAAAAGGTCCTTTTTCTGATTCAAACCAAAGCGAGGATGATACATTGTTGCAATTTTTCAATTGGTCCGGTTCGCATTCACAATGGCCAAACTCAAACAGTCCAAAAATTGTCACGTGGCAGCAAATGCCGTTTGGTGATTGCTTATACAGTTCAGACGGGTAGACAACAAATCCCTTGCAATTTTTACTGTGCATCATGGAGCATCATCGGCTCATTTTCATGTTGGTGGTGATCTGGACTGCATAACAGCAGACTTTAATGGACTGCGCTTATGAACGGCTGGTAAGACTGAGGCAATTAAATCATGTATTAATACTTGCACGTCGCAGAAGGCGCTCTGCAATCCGACGGTCATACCACAGAAGACGACAGGCAATAATGAGAGCCTACCACAGTGTTTTTTTCTTTTGCCATACGAGCGCGACCAGTGAGGCAAGTGGACAATATAAAGTTCACAATCACATACATGTAAAAATCACAAAGTTGGCTCATCATAAAAGCAGCTCTTGTTTACTGAATCCATGCATCTCCCTGACTGAATGAATAGCCCTATCCCTGTACTCTAGGCTACAAACACAAAAAATGTATTAAGCTGCTCTCCTTTAATCAAGAATACATATTAGCCTTTACATATTATTAATAACAACATAGTGGCAATAAATGAAGACCATGTTAAATAATATTTTGCTGTAAAGCTAAAGCTGATCAAGCGGGCCTAGATATTTAACCAGATGCTGAGTAATAACATTTTATTGTTTTTAATATTTCATCTATTCTTTTCAATATTTCACCTAAAAACTCTGCCTTTCTCCCCTGCCACAGGAGCCTGTTGGTTCATCCAAGAACCTGTCAGTGGTGGCAGGATGTGAGTGAGACTTGGACTGACCGGCAATGGCTGCAAAACTTCCGCACGAGAAGGGGCACCATCATGCACTTATGTGACCTCCTGCGGGCAAGTCTCACCTGGAGCAATGCCCACTACCGTCAGCCTGTCCCTGTTGAGCTGCAGGTTGCCATTAGTCTGTGGAGGCTACCAACCTTGAGTTCAGGTCCCTCTCTCACCTGTTTGGGGTAGGAAAGTCCACAGCCTTCATGATCACCCAAGAGGTAATCACAACCATTAACAACACAATGAGGCAGAACTACATTAAACCTCCATATGCAGCTGAGCTGAGAGCCACCATGCAAGCCTTCCAGGACAAATGGCATTTCCCACAAGTTGCAGGAGCAATTGATGGCACACATATTGGCATCCAGGCACCGAGTGACACTCCTGCCGACTACTTCAACCGTAAAAGCTTCTTCTCTGTGCTGCTGCAAGGTGTTGTGGATCATCGCATGATGTTCTGGGACATAAACAAAGGCTACACAGGTAAAGTCCATGATGCAAGAGTCTTTGCTAATTCCTCACTCTCGGCCAAGCTGGAACCCTGTTGCCTGAATGGACAGAGACATTTGAGGGAGTGGATGTGCCCCTCGTTCTCCTGGGGGATTCTGCTTACCCTCTCCTCACATGGCTCATGAAGCCCTTTCCTGAGGGAAAGGGCTGTTCAGTCATCGTCTCAATCAGGCCAGGATGACAGTGGAGAGAGCATTTGGGAGGCTCAAAGGAAGGTGGGGGTGCATACTCAAGAGAAATGACACCCACATCACTTTCGTCAGCATAATAATGGCCTGTTGTGTACTTCACAACTTTTGTGAACTACATAATGAATACTTTGATGAGGACCAGGAAGTTTTTGGAAGAGTTGGGGAGGGTGGTCAGGGTGGAGGTGACGATAATGCGGCAGCCAACGGGGTCAGGCCAATGCTGGCCATGACATAAGAAATGCCCTGTGTGCCTATTTCTCCAGAGTTTAAGCTCAGTGATGAACAGTGCCCAAGTTCCTTGTTCAAGTGTGATCTGTTAAAATAGCAGTTTTTTGGGATTTGCAACCCATGGATTTAATTCAGGAGAAGAGGAGAGGTGAGGAGAGAGGAGAGAGAAGAGTAGATAGGGAAGAGAGGAGAGAGAAGAGTAGATAGGGAAGAGAGGAGAGAGAAGAGGAGATAGGTGAGAGAGGAGAGGGGTGAGGAGAGAGAAGAGGAGATAGGTGAGAGAGGAGAGGGGTGAGGAGAGAGAAGAGGTGATAGGGAAGAGAGGAGATTAGAGCAGATAGGTGAGAGAGGAGAAGAATAGAGAGATGAGGAGAGGAGAGGGGTGAGGAGAGGAGAGAGAAGAAGAGATAGGTGAGAGAGGAGAAGAATGGAGAGATGAGGAGAGGAGAGAGAAGAGGAGAGAGGTGAGAGAGGAGAAGAATGGAGAGATGAGGAGAGGAGAGAGAAGAGGAGATAGGTGAGAGAGGAGAAGAATGGAGAGATGAGGAGAGGAGAGAGAAGAGGAGATAGGTGAGAGAGAGAGAGGAGAGGGGTGAGGAGAGAGAAGTAAGGACAGAGCTCCTGGTCACATTAATTAATGCAATGTAATATATTGTTTTTTTTTATTCATGTTATTAACAAACTTTAAAGGGCAGTTCAGAATGCTTTACTGTTGTCCAGATTGCACACTAAACTTTTTTTTAAATTTTGGTTGTGTTTTCGACTTTCTAGAACTGATGTACAATGATTGGATGACAGTATACTGTTTGATCACTAATGAATTTTCACTGGGCTGATTTTTGTCATGTTATGACTTCTACTGATTTTACAACATTAAAGAAAGTGTTTTTTGGAGTTATTGGCTGTCAGTTTTCAACATACTTGCACAATGTTTTTAAAACATTAATGTTTTATTTTTAAAGTGCAAAAATATTTAGTCTGTGGTAAAGTGTACAAACACTTGCTACAGTATAAAATCAAAACCAATGTAGCATTCTACCATTTAAAAAAATGGGAAAGTTTTAAAGGAGTGCTTTGAAATGCAATTCAAGCTTCAATGCTTTGAGGTAGCAAAATAAAATAGAACAATTAAACATAGTTGCTGACATCTGTACCTGAAAATAAAATATTTAAACCTTTTTCTAGCACCAGCTTTAAAGGTAAGTGCAAAAATATTAAGTCTGTGGTGCAGTGTACAAACAGTTGCCACAATATGAAATCAAAACTGATGTAGCATAATAAATATCGAACATTTTACAAGGATAAAAAATAAAAGGCTACTTTTTGAGGTAGGACATAGTGCAAAACTATTGCAATCCTTATCCATTTAAAGAAAATGGCAAAGCTTTAAAGGAGTACTTTGACATTCAATTCAAGCTTTATTGCTTTGAGGTAGCAAAATAAGGCAGAACAATTAAATATAATTGCTGACATCTGTACCTGAAAATAAAATATTTCAACCTTTTTCTAGCACCAGCTTTTCAACTTGGCAGAACATTAAGCCAAACACTGGGTGCAAACTGGGGTGTGTTGCCTTTAACCTCTTGCTCAGTCACTAACTCAAGGAAATACTTGGACCAGCATTTTCTTCCTCAAGGATTACAGCCAGAGACATGGGCTGTTGGCACTTAAGCTCTTGGTTCACAGATCGAGTCGACCTGGGTGATGGAGTGGACAGAGATGGAGGTGAACTGCTTGGAGTCGTGGGAATGGCGGAAGGAGTTGGTATAGCCAGTGGAGAGGGCACGAATAGTGGGGTGCGTATGAAGGGTGGAGAGAACATGGCTGATTGGGTGGGCAGGTGGGGCATGGAGTATGCCGTCTGAGGTTGCAGTGACATCCAGTCAGGCTGAGGTGGGCATGATTTTTGGCTTGACATGGCATTCATAACAGTTCCAATAAGCTGCATGAACATTCTATTATTTTCTCTGTTTTGCTCCTGTAAGGCCTTTAATCACCGCTCCTCAGCTTCTTGCTGTACCCACAGGAAACTCTCAAAGGTTGCTGTCTCCTGCCGCTGGTGGCTCTGCTCAGCTTCAATCATGGCATCCAGTTGTTTCTTTTCCTCAGACATATATTCTTTCAGTCTGCTGTCCAGACAAGTCTTTGGCCTTTTTTTCCTGGATGCAGCTCCAGGAATGGCCCATCTCTTTCCTGTCTGCTGAGACTGGTCAGTGTGCTGCTCAGAGGGCTGTCCGTAGTCTTTGTTGAGGCCTGCAGCTGGATCACCTGTTTGTAAAACATATGTTATAGTTATGGCCAACATGACAGTGGTATATTATGAGCAGCAATTCAGTCGTCGATGAGGAGGTGGGCATACTGGTGAAGATGTAATGTTACTGGGATAAGAAATTTTATGACCTGTGTGTGTGTATATATGTATATATATATACACACACACACACACACACACAGACATATATGTACACATATATGTATTCATATGAAAATGCATATGTGTGTGTGCAAACAAACATATACACACATAAATACATACAGATATACACACACATACTGTGTGCCCCTCAAAAGCAGCTGTGTAAGCATTTTCATGATATTTTATAACATCACCGTTGCAGACATCTTCGTAACATTAGGTCAACAACAGGTGATTGTGTATACAGTGTTTGTGTTTACAGAAGAGTGTGTGTGTGGCAGTGCACCATATTTGTAGATAATGAGTCATAACATGCGAATACAATGACTTAATAGGGCAGTCATATGTAGGCCAATGTTATTAACCTCCACAACAAGCTGCACAACCTAACGTTACTACGTTTTGATGTTGTTGGTTGAATCAATCAACACATCCTCAAGACAAAAGGAGAGATAAGGCCTGTACACTGCACAGTCGAAATATCAGTTAAACACAAACTTACCACTTTTATCAGAGTCCTCCCCATCAACGGAGGAGCTGCGGCTATCCATCTCTGTATCAACCAAAGACGTATTCTCCTGGTTCGGTGACAAGCTGGTGCATGCTGTGTTCTTGGCTCCCTCCTCCTCGTATGACTCCACAACATCTACAGGGCTCACCATGGGTCTTCTATTCAGGATCTTATCGAGGTCGTCAAACCACACAAATTTGTCCTTCACATCTGAAGAGCTACCACTTTTCTGCAAGGCGTCTCGTACTTTGATGTATTGTTGAAGTAGTTTCTTAACTTTCACACGACACTGTTCAACTGTTTGGTTGAACCCATTCTCTTTCATTTTTTTGCTGAATATTTTAAATACCTTGTGCACTTTCTCCAATAGTTGTGAAAAATTTTCTACGTTCCAGAAGCATCTCACTTCTTCGTAACTCCACGTTTGTCCCCTACCAAACATTTTGTTAGCCGCAGTTTGCTAACTTTGTCTCTCACCAAAACAAGATATGACGTGTACAACGGCGCACTTCCTGTGATTGGTGTGGATGGGGTTCACAGCAAAAGTAAACCGCTCTAGAGTTCACTTGATAGTGGTCCGAGATCACCCCTACCAGGCGGACCCAAAAGCGGCTGACTGGTCCACACCAGA
Source organism: Cetoscarus ocellatus (assembly GCA_037902135.1). Lineage (NCBI taxonomy): Eukaryota > Metazoa > Chordata > Actinopteri > Labriformes > Labridae > Cetoscarus > Cetoscarus ocellatus. Next base: position 112,835 of record JBAMNC010001317.1, read on the forward strand.
GTTCAAGGCCACCAACCAAAATGAACCGCACCAAGGAGGTAAACGCTCCAGGGTTCAGTTCAACCGGACAAAACAAAATGGTAAATGGGCTTGAGCTTATATAGCGCGTTTCTAGTCTTTGACTACTCAAAGCTGCTTTACACCGCAGGTCACACCCATTCGCTCTCACATTTACTCACTGATGGTTCAGAGTTTCTATGTTAGTTATCCATCAGTATCAGCTAATACATTCACGCCCTTTCATGCCCATTTACACGCCACTGACGCAGCAGTGGGAGCAACTTGGGATTAAGTGACTTGCCCAAGGACACATCACCATGAACCTGCAACCTTCCGATCACTGACCAAGCGCACTATCCAGCTGCGCCACCAACGTCCCCGGGCTAAACAAGGCAGGTGTGAACATAACCTTACACAAGGTTAAGACTTTCGACCAAGTTTAGACGAAAGACCAGCTTAAGACTAAAGACCAGGTTTATTATAAAGACCAGGTTTAGACTTTAGACCAGGTTTAGACTAAAGACCAGGTTTAGACGTTAAATCTGGTTTAAGACATTAGACCAGGCTTAGACATTAGACCAGGATTAAGATATTAGACCAGGTTTTAGACTTTAGACCAGGTTTAGACTTTCGACCAGGTTTTAGACTTTAGACTAATTCAGACAATTTTTTAAAAAGTAAACAACAGAAAATAAATGTTGATGTATTCATCTGACATATTCTATATTTTTTATGTGATAATCACATAAGACAGATATTATAATTTCCATTTTTTGACCATGATTTGACAGAAGCTGAACTCACAGCAGTTTGTGACGGCGAAGCTATTGGCAACCTCCAGATTATCAATGTGAGGAGTCAGTCTGAAATCTGTCATCCCAAACTGGACCATCCCAACCCGGAAAGCAGAGTACTCCTGATCGGCCCCCCGAGGAAACAGCCCACCTGCAGCCAGGGGGTGGGGGGTGGGGGGGTGAGAAGGAGAGAAAGAGAGAGAGGGCAGGTTAATTGGAGCAAGGACAATGAAACACTTAACTGTTTAACCTGCCACTCTGACCTCTGACCTCAGAATACATAAATGAATAAAAAAAAAACAAAGACACTAAAAAAGAACCAAAAAAGACACAATATGACAATATGAAACAAAAAACATTCATCATCGAATCATCACCAGATCATCAACAAAATCATCATTAAAACATCAATAAAAGATGATAATTAAATTATCATTGAAAGATAATTAAATCATAATTTTAAAATCATTAAATCATTACTAAATCATTATTGAAGATGATTTTATCATAATTAAAAGATCATCACAACATAATTAAAAATCAATAAATCATCACTAAAATATCAATCACTAAACCATAATCAAAATCATCATTAAATCATCATTTACTCATCAAGAAATCAGAATTAAAAATATAAAACAATCATTAAAAAATAATAAAATCATCAATAATTCATCAATACAAGATGATAAAAACACCATCGAAAGGTGAATCGATCATAAATATATTTTTTTAAAAGATCAATAAATCATCACTAAAAGATCATTCAATCAACATTAAATCATCAGTAAATAATCATTAAATCAACATTTAACACCATTAAATCATTATTAAAACAATTAAATCATAAAAAATTATCATTAAATCAAAAGTCAAAGATAAATAATCATAACTAAAAAGATAACTAAATTATTATTATCATAAATAAAAGATGATTAAATCATCATTACATCCTAATTAAAGGTCTATAAATCATCATTTAATCATCTAAAATGGATTAAATCATCATTAAAAAAATCATTTAATCAGGTTTAAATAATTATTTAAGGGTCATTAGATCATCCTTTAATCCTAATCAAACCATTATTAAATCATTTGCTCCCAGCTTTGAACATAACGAATGATAGAGCTGGGAGATAAAACGATCTTGAAACAGGATGGTGCAGAGCTTTGGGCATATTCACTCCGGCACGGCAGGCCTACCGAGTGTTTTCTCTAAAGGCATAGTTCCCTGCTCCGCCCTCAAACCTAGGGGGCAGTAATGAAGCCTTAACGCCGGCTGCCACTCGCCAAAACAAAAAAAGAAGTCAGTGTCTGCATGTTGGTCTTGCCCGCTCCCTACAGCCAGAGGGTGCGTTCAAAAAATCCTCCCTAAGTCCTTTCCTATCACTCTACCTTAACCCTGATGGAAAACGTCACAGGGTCAAGGAAAGGAGGGAATAAGAGGAAAGGAAAGGAGGAAATAAGAGTAAAGGTGGCAATTTCTTGTGACGTAGGTAAACCATAACCAACTACAATGTTCTGAAAATGAACTACAAGAAGCGTCTTTGTCTTTACCTCACAGCATTGTTTTGTGTCGTTTGACCTGTTAACATGAACAATCCATGATCAGAGGATTTACCTGTGACAGGTGTTTTGACCTTTGATCATGCAGTACGTGTGTTCTGCTCACAACTGTGAGGTTAGGTGAGAGCATCTATAAATGTGGACATCTTTGACAGGCACTGAAAACCTGAAGTCTGATAATACATGTTTCAGAAGCACTATTCTCCCTGTTTCATTCACATACATCATTGGGAACATTTAAATATTGTAAAATGCCTTATTTTTCTTTTTATTAATTGTTTTTTAATAAACGTTATTAGAGACTCGATTGTTCTATCATATTATTAGCATGATTTAATTCATAAATTAAGATAGATGAAAATGCGGTTATTAATATATAATATTAGTATAGGAAACAAGGACCACAGTTGTATGTTTAATATTCGTCAACACTGTGGCTGGTAATATGGAGGAAAAGACATGCTTTAAAGCTGCAGTAGGTAGAAAGACAGAAAACGGCTGATTTTTGAGTCTCATCTGAGTTAGGCTTTGTTCGTCTCCGCCCTGAGCCCCTCCTACCAGATGAGAACGCGCACACAGCATTTTTTGGACAAAGTCGCTATTGAGCCGCTGCTGGAATTCACGGTCCACTTAGCACAATTTTTAGTAATGTCCGAGTCAAGCTTCAACCGTACTCTTTACTAATGGATAGCAGACAGCTAAACTGTTAGCAGCATTCAATTTACCGGTAGCCATTTGTCATCTGCTTTTATGAAATCTAACTACACAACACAACTATCACTGCAACACATTACGACAAATATTACAAGGTTATTCATTTAGCGGCTTACCTGTCCAAGAGAAGAGTGGCCAACTCCGAATCCAACTACAGACCTAGGCTATCCTGCAGTTCTCTCCATTTCTGGAACGCTCTGCTGATATTAACACGACTTCTGTTCTTTTTTTGGTCAGCCTCTCTTTTATATTCTTTCTTCTCTAATCCTGTCTTCCTTTTTTGGGTTGTTTAGCCATGTAGGCAGTTGTAGCCTATGCTGGAATAGCTATTTTACCTGGTGCAACGTCCGCCATTTCTGCTTGCTCTCTCCTTCTGCCTGCGGCACGGGAGCGCGCATATGCAGTAGAACAGCCAATATGAACGCAGTGGTCTGAGCTGACCTTTGTTGGGATCCATGCCCTCTAAAGGAACATGTCCTTGCAGAAGCCTGAACCAAAGTTGGCTGACCATCTCACCCCCTCCCCCAGGTCACACGTAGGTGTGAACTCTCTGATAAGGACAATAAGACTAGGGATGCACCGATGCATCGGCTGAACATCGGTATCGGCCGATGTTTGCCTCGTTTACTGCCATCGGCCATCGGTAAATAAAAATTACATTCGCCGATGGCAGTGGCCGAGGTTATATGTTGATTTACATGTGGCATGAACGCTGTGCTCAGGAGAAACTCTTTTTTCCCTCTTTTTTTGGAGATGTAATAGTCTGCCGAGACGGAAGAGGGCACCCGCGCACTTTCCTCAGCAGAATAAACTAAGAAGATGGCGGTCGTTTGGTAATACTTTACAGTCTCGGAGAAAGATCAGCGTTATGCAGTTTGCAGTACGTGTTCCATTGAGATTTCAAGAGGGGAACTGATAGAAAGTCATTTAACACATCAAATCTCATTGGACATTTGAAAAGCAGGCATGAGGTGGTGTACAGGGATTACCTGCAGGCTGACCAAAAACGGAAAAATGAAGCCGCCAAGAAAGCGACCACCCCCGGTAAAACTCAGACTTCAATTGACACGTCGTTTGAGAAAGCCAAACAGCTGCCTCCAGACAGCGCCAAAGCGAAACAAATAACGAACAAGGTGATGGAGTTCATCGCTTTAGATGACCAGCCTTTCTCTGTAGTGGAGGACGTGGGTTTCCGAAGTTTGATGAAGTTTATGGAGCCACGCTACACGCTGCCTGGCTCGTGACATCGCTGCAATCAGTTTTACCACAGATATATGGAGTTCGGATGTAAGCCCTGTGAGCATGCTTAGCCTCACTGCACAGTGGATTGATAAGGACTTCAACCTGGTGAAGGCAGTGTTACACTCCCAGGAGTTCACAGGTACACACTCAGCATCTGCCATCTCAGAGGCATTTGAGAAAATGTTCGGGACGTGGAAAATCGACAAAACCAGAGTGCATGCTGTCATAAGAGATAATGCTAGGAATATGATGAAAGCTATGATGGACAGTGGTCTGGCTAGTTTTGGCTGCATGGCACACACACTGCAACTGGCAATCCATGACGGTGTTTTTAGCCAGCGCAGCCTCACGGATGTTGTGGCTATTTGCCGAAAAATTGTCGGCCACTTTAAACACTCACCCCTCGCCTATTCACGTCTCCAGGCTGTGCAGGTCCAGTTGGGAATGAAACCAAAAAGGCTACAGCAAGATGTTTCCACTCGTTGGAATAGTACATTTTATATGATGGAGAGCTTGCTGGAACAAAAGCGCGCACTTGCTACATATGCCGCAGACTACGACCTCCCGGCCACTCTCAGTGCGCACCAGTGGCAATTAATTGAAACTTTATAACACTCCTCTCCCCGTTTGAACAATTGACAAGAGAAGTTAGCTCATCAGAAGCATCAGCTGCTGACGTCATCCCTTCTGTGACAGCCCTGAGACGTCTTCTGAGTAAGCAGGCTGACACGGACCACGGCGTTAAAACAACAAAGATCTCATTATCAGAGGCTGTGAATAAACGCTTCGATCAAATCGAGTATGATCCCATATTCTGCATTGCCACCTATTTGGATCCCAGATACAAGGATCGTTACTTTGATGAGGATGTTAAACAACGCGCTCGAGAAATAGTTGACGCACACCTGTTGCCTGCTGCCGGTGCCGAGGATGAGACGCGCGATGGAGAGAGCACATTTCACCCAGAGCACAACAGGCACCGATCAAACGGAGCAGGGCCCTCTCTGCATGATATGTTTGAGGAGATTCTGGGAGAAAACGGACCAGAGAGGCCAAGTACCTCTGTATCCCAACAACTGGATATTTTCCTGGCAGAGACCCCTATTCCTAGAGGTGAGAGTGCACTCGGCTATTGGAGAAATAACCACCTGCGTTTTCCAGAACTCGCACTAATGGCACGCAAATACCTTTGTGCGCCATGCACCAGCACGGAGAGTGAGCGGTTATTCAGCTCTGTGTCTCATGTCTTGGATGAAAAGAGAAATAGGCTTTGCTGTGACAAGGCGGAGATGCTTATCTTTGTAAAGAAAAACATGCATCTTACTAAGAGGTAGGCCAGAGATACAGCAGGTGACTTATGTGTCATTAATGTTCAGAAGTGGAGGTCCACTGTATGGGACTGTTTTTGTTTTATAAAGATGCCCTATGTTCCAGCCTGTGAGTTCTGAAACACTATAATGTTTTATTCTGTAGGTGAAAGATAGCCCTATTTATTTTTGTATTTATGAATAACAATTTATTTATTTTCCGCATGTTTTTTTATTTACAGTTGATGTTTTTTCATTTTTTACAAAAATATTTTTTATTGGGCCATGAAAAAAATCTCCTTATTGAGAAAGTTTTTATTTTATTCTGTATGAGAAATACACAAGGTGAAAAATAGGCCTATTTATGTTTGTATTTATGAATGACATTATTTTCCACTCGTTTTTACATTTACACTTGATGTATTTTTATTTTCACAAAAATATTTTTTTTTTGGGCCATGAAAAAAATCTTCTCATTAAGTAAGTTTTTGTTTACCAGGCTAAAACCACTCAAATAATTTTGTTGGGCAAAGTAAGTACTGAAACAGTCTTTTCATTGATTAGTTAGCAGTCCAAGAGGGTTTTTGAAAGTTATTTTTCAGAAAAGAACTTGTCATGTGAACCAAGGTTATCTTAAATGTCAACCAGAAAGTGACATTAAAGGTGGTTTTTGTTTCATAAATTGGTCTGATTGAATTTGTGCTCATTCAAGGATAGTGTGATGAAGAGCTTAAAGAATTGTATGTTTCTGTGGCACAAAAGAAGGAATAAATAACAAAAAAAAAAAAAACATCGATATCGGCCATCGGCCAATTTGTTATGTTAAACATCGGCATCGGTATCAGCCCAGAATTTCACAATCGGTGCATCTCTAAATAAGACCCAACTCTGCTATGCAGTCTCGCTCTTTTTCTCATTCATTTGGAGAAGGGGACAGAACTCCCCTCCCTCAGCTCTTTCTCAGCCTGTAGAAGGAGACACAGAACCTCTTCAGTCTCTTTTCAGGAATGTAACTCAAGACTTCTTCCACAGTCCTGCACAACGCAGACTATAGCACCGCAATCCTCCCAAAAACAGCATCAAGCTGCTAACTCCAGGGACAAAGAAGCAACCAGTGGTCTTCAGAGTCAGAAGCTGAAGGGCCAGACCGGCCTGGAACCCACTGGAAGCCACCAAACCTGCAGTACAGGACTTTGTAGAGCATCACCAAAAAGGACACCTCTTTATACATGGACCTGGTAACGTAGCAGGGCCTTACATAGTTTAGCATAGCACGGCTAAGCGAAGGACTTTTCCATTTCTATAGTCGCTGCATTGTTTTATTGAATATGTTCTTTAAGCTTTAAGCTATGGCTAACTGCTGCTAACTATATTTTAACTTTACCACTTCATGTAGAGACATTAACCTTACACAAAGAGACCATTTTCCTCCATCACTCCCCACGTGGTCCTGGTTGTAAATGCTTTGAGCCATGCGGTCTTAAGACATCCTTTAGAGGCAGCCATCTTGCCTTTGTTACACACACACACACACCCACACATG
>JBAMNC010001317.1:125000-160000 GCA_037902135.1 Cetoscarus ocellatus
ATTCAACTATCTGTTCACCCAGCCACACGTGAGTCTATCCATCTGCACATCCAAACATCTGTAACTCCATCCATCCATCAGTCTTAACATCTGTACATCCAACCATCTTTACCTCCATTCATCCATAAGTCTGTACATCTATCTTTACCTCCATGCATCCATCAGTCTGTAGATCCATCAGTGCATCATCCTAAAAGTACATCCATCCACTCGTCTTTCAATCTGTACATCTAACCATCTGTACTTCCATCCATCCATCAGTCTAAACATCAGTACATCCAACTATCCATCCACTCATCAGTCTGTCTATCTGTACATCCAACAATCTGTACCGCCATATTTCCATCAGTCCAAACATCTGAACATCCAAAAATCTGTACCCCCTTCAAATCATCAGTCTTTACATCTGTACATCCAACCATTCGCACATTCATCCATCAACCAGTCAGTCCTAGGACACATCCAACCTATAAATCCAACCAGTAGTACATCCATCACCCTGTCAGTCGGTCTATCTGTAGATCCATTTACCTGCACCTTGATCCATCCATCCATTTACATTATATTTCAGCAGTCTTTTCCCAAAAGATTTCCTAAGGGTCAGGACCATGAGCCTTCTTTTAGTCCTTTAACCCTTTAAAGGCTGTTGTATCATATTTGACACATACTTTTATGATACCTTTATCTAATCAATATGATCAACAAATTACTAAAAAAACAAATGAATACAATCAGATAAATGATAAAAATGTTCTCAAGTGGATTATCAGTTGCCAAAAACACCTAATGTATCAAATGAGATACAAAAATATATATGTTAAATTTTATGGAAATTTTGATTTTTTTGGATTTCAGTAGAAAGTGAAATAAACATTTCAGCTCCAAAAAATTAGAATTTTCTGGCTATAATTTGTGTTTTTGGCCTTTAAAGGGTTAAGCACAAGGCAGCTGTTGGTGCAAACTTTCCTTCCTTCCTCAGAGGTCTCCTGACCAGGATGGATCCTCAGTGTTTCTGTGTGTATTAAAGCTTAAACATTCAGGGCTATAATTTCCTGGCGCAACTCAGGGTGACACAGGGTGGCGCAGCCTGGCACAGTGGTAATTTCGTCCGGCGCACCACCGTGCGCAGCCAATTTGGCAATTTGGTAGACTGGCTGCGCCGAGATGGGTGTGACGGCGCACCAGGGGGAGGTGTTGACAGATTCAGCTTGACGCAGTGACAATTTCGTGCCAAAAAACCGCACGGAAGGGGCGTGAAAGCTTGCCAGCTCCAACCTGGTCTATTCTCGGCACAGGAGAGGCGCACTCCCGGCAGTGGTAATTTGGCTGACAGGCGCATAGTGCGCACACGTCACCAAAACCTCACAGGCAGGTATCCACAGTGTCAGGCACACTTCAATGCAATAAACAATCACAGCAACCACTATTTAATGTAACCGTCTGAACCAGCACATACATTTGTATCTATATTAATTGTCCCGTCACATCTGATGTCAGATCAGAGACATTTGTCATAACTAACGAGTTCATATCTCTCAAGCCAGCCACAAACAGCCACATCATCCGATACGGAGTATCTGGCTTCTCTCATCTCATGAAATTCAAAAGAATCACTAAATAAATGTAAGTCACTCGGTGTCTTAAGGATTTACCTGTGATTGCCCATATTTCTCTGTTTTAATCTTTATTCGTTACGTGATCTAAAAAGATGGAGTACATTATTGCAAGGAGGATGAGGAGGAGATATATTTTCACCTAAGGTTCTGCTATTTGGCGATGACAGACCAGTAATGCAGGTGGATCACAAGCATGATGAATGGAATGGCCTGCTGCTGTGTTTAAATGTAATTATCACTTAATTTTGTACTCCTATTATGACACAGGAACAGATTACATCTGTCCCGGGAGGTGGTCCACACGGTGACGCGCATCATGGCTCCGATGCGCTGCCTGGTGGCCCCTGCACTCTCCCAGTTGCTGTAAAAGTGACAGCGGCTCTGAAATTCTTCGCCACCGAGGTGAAATTGTCACCGCACCTCACCCGCGGCGCATTTAAAGGCGAGGAGAGGCGTTCATTTGATTGGTGAAGATCACACTCGGCTGTGTTAAACCCACCAAGTCTTATCTCCTCCCTCTCTGCTACGTGCGCCGGTAGGAGAGATGGAGGCGTGGGTGCGCCTGCCTGCGCCAGACTGCGCCATGCACGAAACTTGCAAAATGCCCTGGACACACCCTGTTGGCGCGGCGCAGGCGCGGCGCAGGCGCGGCGCAGGGCAGGTGCGCCCCGCCTGCACCTGGTCTACGAAATTAGAGCCCTCACCATCTACTACCCAGCACCCTGGGATCAACATCTCTGGAGAAGCTGTGGCATGTGGTACCTGGTGGATGAAGTGCAACATTTTGTCCGTCTTTAAAATAGGAACCAACAAGCAAGACCTGCTGATCCACAGGTACTGTCCCAGAGCTCTTCGACACTGAAGAGTGCTTCAGTCACAACAGACCAACTAACCTGGAGCCTTCAGTTTCTCAGTGATCCTAGTCCTGGTGTTCTATCACTGAAAAGCTTTGAGACCACCTTTGAAGCAACCATCCCCAAGGACACAGGTGAGTCATCCCCTGAACTTCCATACTGTCTCTTCATCTGAGGATTTGTTAATATGGTTGGGAATTCCGTCCACCGCCAAATGATGTCTTCAGTTCAGCAGATCTCCAATGATGCCTGTTGATCCCCAATATTTCTTCCTTCGGAGTCTCTTTCATTATTGAGGTTTTAAGCAGCACTAAGTAAGATTCCGTTTTTTTAGCTCTCTAGGGGCCTCTATGGTCATTGAGTGTAACTGCGCGGTTGTAAAACAGAGCGCCTCACCACAACATGCATTTGTTGACATACAGAGGGAGGAGAAGCGAGCTGACAGGACGTCCCGAGAGACAAATAAACCATGTTGACTGATAAGGTACAGTCTGATCATGTTTCTATTTGAATAAATCATCATGTACTTACAAGCCCAATAGTAGCAGGGCTAAATTAGCATTGGTCGGACATCCTGCCTCATCTTTCAGATCACGCCAGCGAGTGAACGCCGGGCCAGTGTTTATCCCTGTCCGGGAACTTAGCTTGTTACTCTTCAGCTTTCTTTTTTTTGTCCCCCCCGATAAACATTTATTTTCTTCGGGTTTTTTGCTGCTTCCGCCATGTTAACAATGTAGCTTTCTTCTTCTTCTTGTTTAATGGCGGGTGGCATGCAACGTCAGAGGAGCATTACCGCCACCCACTATGCAGGAGTGTGAGCCAGAGGTCCCTATTTCCATTAGGAAAATAAGAGCATATTTACTTTAAACTAAATTCTGGTCATTAAGTCTGTTTTAAAAATTCATAAACTGCTTTATATTCTCCTTTGTCCAACGTTTAGCTTTCACCTCAAGGGGGAGGTGACGTATGCCATAAAGCAGTCAAAGTAGTAAAAATTTATAGTTTTTTGATGTGGAAGTGTTCCTACCATCCACATCAAAGTTACTTAGTGCCAGTGAAGGTGATACAGACCCCTCAGACCATGACAGAGGTGTCATTCAACCCGTTGTAAGGCGATGTACCATCACAATTACTCTAGAAATATTATATTAGGGTGGAAAAACTACATAGTGTTGGTTTAAGCTTCTGCAGAAGTTGCAGCCTCAGCCATCTAGGACTTCCTATGTTTAGCCTCCAACTGGTGTTCATCAGCTGGTTCCTGGGGTTTTGTCATATTAAACAGCAAATGACCCAACCCTAACCCCCCCCATCTGTGTTCACACCAAACATGTATTTCAGTAGGTTGCACAACTGACATACATTGAAAGTGAATGGGAAGATGTGAAATTTGATGTTGGTGGTGTACACCAACACACCACCAATGCACCGCCAACACAAAAGCCACACCACCAATACACCACAAACACACCACCAACACACAACCAATGCACCGCAAACACAACAGCCACACCACCAACACACCACAAACTCACCACCAACACACCACCAATGGACCGCCAATAAACTGCAACACATCACACATCAGCCAAAACACCAACCCACAACAGCCATAGCCACACCACCAGTACACCACCAACTCACCACCAACTCACCATCAACACACCACCGACACATCACATACACAACACCAACACATCACCAACTCACCACCAACACACCACCGACCAGAGCATGTGAGTCGAGTGGAGCGGTGAGATTTCTGGTCCTGGCAACCACTCCTCTGCTCAGAGCAGATGGTAAAATGGTAAAATGGTAAATGGACTTGAGCTTATATAGCGCGTTTCTAGTCGTTGACTACTCAAAGCTGCTTTACACCGCAGGTCACGCTTACCCATTCACACCCATTTGCTCTCACATTCACCCACTGATGGTTCAGAGTTTCTATGTTAGTTATCCATCAGTATCAGCTAACACTTTCACGCCCTTTCATGCCCATTTACACGCCACTGACACAGAAGTGGGAGCAACTTGGGGTCAGGTGTCGCCCAAGGGCACATCGCCATGTGTCGCCCGGAGCTGGGCTTGAACCTGCAACCTCCCGATTGCTGACCAAGCGCACTTTCCAACTGAGCTGCTCCGCTCGTTACCACTCCGCTGCTCACTCAAATTTCTACCCACTCCACTCAAATCACTCACCGCTCACTCTATGAAAATACGGAAGTGCATTGTATTCACTGGATAAAAAAAAATTAGACGATTGCAGGTGACCTGCACTGAGGTCTGCGCTGTCTGCGGTGCTGATCCAAGTTGTCAACATCCAATTTCTAACAGAATATAGTGTCTGTTGCTGAACAATTAATTACACGCAGATGCACTTTGTGTGAGACATGCTTAAGACACTTGGTGTGAGTGGTACCTAAGCGAAATTGGAGCAAGATGGAGCCAAAGATAAGGTGCCGCTCCAGCTGTTGAAAAAATCGCTCTGTGCTCCAGCCAAATCCCTTCCGCTCACGCTCCCCGCTCGCTCACGCTCCCCGCTCCGCTCACATGCTCTGTCACCGACACATCACTAACACACCACCAGCACACCACCAACACCACCAACTGTTAAATACCTGTGTTCCTATTTTCATAGATGTGAACATGTTAAATACCTGTGTCCTGATTGTCATATGTGAAAATATTAAATACCTGTGACCTGATTGTCATACATGTGCACATACTTAACACTTGTGTTTTTGTTGTCATACATGTGAACATATTAAATGCCTGTGTCCTAATTGTCATTCATGTGAGCACAACAATTGCCTATTTTCTGGTTTCATACATGTGAATATATTTATCTAACACATGTGTCCTGATTGTCATACATGTGAGCACTTTGATTGCCTGTTTTCTGGTTATAATAATAATAATAATAAAAATGATAAACTTTTTTTAAATAGCACTTTTAAAAACAGGGGTTTACAAAGTGCTGGTTGTCATACTTGTGAACATATTAAATACTTTTGTTCTGATTGTAATACATGTGAACATTTTAATTACTTGTGTCCTGACTGTCATAAATGTGAATGTATTAAAAAACTGTGTTCTGGTTGTCACACATGTGAAAATATATACACGTGTTCTGACTGTCATACGTGGGAGCACATTAACTGCTTGTTTTCTGGTTGTCATACATGTGAACAAATTAAATATTTGTGTTCTTATTGTCTTACATGTGATCATATTAAACATCTGTGTCCTGATTTTCATACATGTGAACATATTAAACACCTGAGTTCCGATTGTTTTACATTTTATATCTATCGATTTCTGATGCAAGTCAAAGTGACTCTGTTTTCAGTTACACACATACACTCAGATGTGTACACCTGTCCAGCTGTAACCTGTAAACATCTTTACAACGACGAGCACGCGCACGCACGCGCTGCACACTGCACTGTGAGGGGGCGCGCATGAACACATGCACAAATATAAAAGATGAAATTGTGACATAATTAGAGCACTGCAGCAGAGGAAGAGGAGGAGGAGGAGGAAGAGGAGGCCGGAGAGAGGGCCAGGAGAGACTGAGGGGAGGAAGGAAGGAAGGAAGGAGGGAAGGAGGCCTGCAGAGGAGACAGGAGAACCAGGAGTATCAGGGACATAGAGAGGGAGAGGAGGAATCACAGAGACACAGGACGATGAAGATGAAGATATGGAGGCTGAGTTTAGGTGGGTTATCACGGTGATGATGATAATGATGATGCTGACAGTGACGAACACCGTACCTATCTGCACGCTCGGGGATCCGCAGAGCGCTTCGCGCCACAATAACGTCAGCAGAAGCAGCTTCATGTTCTCGGTCCTATCCGCATTAACGGCACCGTTTTTACCGAATCATCGCTCCCTCAAACTCGCTGCTCATGGCGTCGCTCCAGCTCAGCGCTGCAGATCCTTCCGCTCTCCTTAAAGGCGTGTGCACGATAGCTGCTGCTGCTGGACGGCGCGCGCACCGACGATTGTCAAGGAATACCGATGAGTCACGAAAGGGGTCGAGAAGAGCCGAGGAAAGCCGAGAGCCGAAAAGAGCCGATCGGAGATGAAGTGGGAGGCTGGGGGGGCGTTTCAGAGCAAAATGAAATTAGCTGTTTTTCCTTAAATTAATTATCAGTCATCAATATGAGCTGATGTGATGAATTAACTGAACAGGTGTTTAAACAATTAATAACAAACAGATCATCAACGTCACTGTCTGTGTACAGCACCTCATCAGAGAGGAAGACATGATTATATTAATAATAATTACTACAAAAACAATGATAACAAAATAATTCAATAATTGTAAAATTATCAAATCATTGATATTATTATGATAAAGATAATTTTAACAACAACAATGTTAAAAAAATACAATAACTGTAAAACGATCATATCATTGATAGTATTATGATAATGATAATCATAGCAACAATGATAACAAAACAATATAATAACTATAATTGTCATTATAGTGAGATGATTAAAATAATAGTTTTTACTTAAAAAATGAAAATTATATCATCAACATTAATGTTGAAGCATATTATTGGATTTAATAGAGTTAATGTTTTAATAAATATTCTGATTTGGGGGTATTGATGGGACATGGAGGTGTACCAGAGATTACCAGTGAACTGCGAACATGTGCACGCGCCTGAAGGGAGCCTTGACTTTGATAAAAACATTTACTCTGCAAGTGCAAGAGCACAGAAATATAAGCAACATGAGCCCTACACATCACCAACACAGGACCAACACACCACCAAGACATCAACAACACACCACCAACATACCACCAACACATCACCAAAAACTCACGAACACACCACCAACACATCACTAAGACATCACCAACACACCACCAACACATCACCAGCAAACCACAAACACATCACCGACATACCACCAACACAACAGCAAATAAACCACCAACAGACCACCAACACATCACCAACACATCACCAATACATCACCAACACAGCACCAACATATCACCAACACATCACTAACACACCACCAAGACATCACCAACACATCACCAATACATCACCAACACACCACCAACATATCACCACCACACCACTAACACACCAACAACACACCCCCAACACATCACCAAAACATCACTAACACACCACCAACACATCACCCACACATTACCATTACAGACGCCCATTACAGACGCCCTACACAGCACCAACACATCACTCTAACACCAACAAGACATCAGCAACACAATTCCAACACACCACCAACACATCACCAATACACCAACACTTGCCCTACACATCACCAATTCACCACCAAGACATCAACAACACACCACCAACACACCACAAACACATCATCAAAAACCCACCAACAGACCACCGACATATCACCAACACATCACCAATACATCACCAACACACCACCAACATATCACCACCGAGCCACCAACGCACCACCAGCTAACCACCAACACATCACCAACACACCACCAACACATCACCATGATATGACCAACACATCACCAACACACCACTAACACACCACCAAGACTTCACCAACGCACCATTAACACATCACCACCACACCATCAACAAACCACCAATACATCACCAACACACCACCAACACATCACCAACACACCACCAAGACATCAACAACACACCACAAACACATCACCAAAAACTCATCAACAGTCCACCAACATATCACCAACACATCACCAACACACCACCAACAAACCACCAACACATCACCAACACATCACCAACACACCACCAAGACATCACCAACACACCAGAAGATGCACTGTGCACCTAACAGAGGATTGAGAAAAAGTTTAACCCTCTAGAGAATCTTACTGTATGATAAAGTCAAGCCAACATAGTTTCTTCTCAGTGGCACTGTGTACTGCTGTGAGCTGGCTACAGTCCCTAAACCCTGCCTCTGGATATTTACCCCCAGGGATGAAGCTCACAAGTTTCTTTATTGGCACTTATATTTACTAGAGCCATGGACCCAAGAGCAGCCCCATTTCAAAAAATCTGAACCTTCAAGGGGTTCAATTAGGAGGTGTGGGATCCAGAAGGGCCAAAGGTGGACACAGGTCAACACTATTGCAAACAGGTGTAAGAAAAACTGAGACAAAAAGTCTGAAGAAAGAGACCACAGCTGTGGAGAAATGGTTTCATTCTTCACCAAGACGACGCTCAATCTCCTACTATGCTTCCTATCCACCTGATCGAGCACCAAGGGACTTTTTCCTTTGTCCTGAGAGCAGATCTGAGCTCAAAGGAACACTTTTGGAGTCTGAAGTAAAGAGAAGAACCACAGAGGTTAATAGACACCTGTGTGAAGAAGACCTACTGCACTGCGCTGATCAGTGAAGACCAGAATGCAGAAGAGGAGCCTGAATGCGGTACCTGAACAAGGAGACTGAAACACGTTTATGATCAATAAAACTGGATTACAGCATGAGGCTGCTGTTTGACAGACAGACCTGGTATATCAGCTCCACTTGATTGTGTTTGTTCTTATCATTTGATCACATCTGCCTGTCATCAGCACATTGGCAGATGTTAACTATAATGTTCTCATCTTTGATTTGTGTTCAGGTTAATTAATGAGTGAATAACCTCCTACCTAACCCTTAAATACACCTGTGTGCTGATGTCAAACAATTTTCAATTTTTGAATATCTGTAGAAAAACTGAAGCTCTGAGCTCACTGCAGGACAAATTTATGAAAACATATGTAAATCAGTGTCAGAAATACTGTAAGGATTACCTTTCTCTGCTCCTTTTTGGACTGTTTTTGCCTTCATGAAGGCTTTCATTAATCCTCTGCCTCTCTGCTCCATGGGGAGTGGGCGTGGCTTCCCCCTGCACTGATCCTCTGCAGCTACATACCTGATGGAAATCACCTCATCATCTGCACTACAAAGCTGGCTTGTGGACTCATCTCTAGCACCAGTGGGTTTTTCACATCTCCAGTGGTATGTTGGCCATCCTTCTCGCTCTAAACACATTGTGATTGAGCTAAGCTTTTTGACCTTCCCTTGGGAATTTTTTTGCCCTTGTCCATACTCTGTGTGTTTTTTGGATTGTTGCATGTATACTTACTTTGTGCCTCTGCTCCTTCTCTCCACAGTGCCTCCACGAGCCCTACCACACCAACCACCTATATACTCACCTTTCTCACCTGAAATGCCTCACGAATCCTGGATTCCCCCCTTAATCCCCTCACCTGATCTGCCTGTTCAATAAAAACTTTTTTTTTACACCTGCAATCTGCCTCCAGCTCTCAGCTTTTGGGTCCTACATTAAAAACTCTGGTTCTTACCATCACAAATACTTTATGAATCCCCAAGGGAAAATTCGGTTGTTTCAGTTGCTCATATACATAGTATAGCCATAGGAATATCAAACAAAGACATCAACATAGATAAGAGCACAAAATATAAATAAATAAATAAAATTGAAAATTGAAAAGAAAATTTACGAAGGCAGGTTGCAAACATGAAGAATCTCTAAGCAACATCAACTTCCTTATGAAGGAAAAATAAGTAAGTTCAGTAGAAGTGTGACTATAAATAAGGCCAAGGAATTTACACTATTAACATTAACAATATTTACAATATGAAAAAAAATAATAACAGGACTTGTGTGTCCAAAAAGCAAAGTTTGACAGTAAGGTACAGTTTGGCAGTAAGGATATTGCACTGGGTATTACCTTTGCCTATTTTACATATTTAGAAATATCAGAGGAGTAAAAGAGTGAAAAGTTTATTCTCCAGGACCTGATGGAGCAGTGATCTTAGAGGGAGGAGTTATAAAGTCTGATGGCCACAGGCAGGAAGGACTTCCTGTGGTGCTCTGTGGTGCATTGTGGGGTATGAGTCTCGCACTTAAAATGTTCCTGTGGTTAATCAGCACACTGCGGAGGGGGTGGGAGGTGCTGTCCATGATGTCCTGCAGCCTGGACACTATCCTGCTCTCCGACACCTCTGTCAGAGAGTCCAGCTGCACCCCCTCAACATCACTGGCCTTACGGATCAGTTTGTTGAGTCTGTCAGTGTCAGTGAGCCTGCTGTCCCAGCACACAACAGCGTACGGGACAGCACTGGCCACCCCAGACTCATAGAACATCCTCAGCATCGTCCTGCAAATGTTAAAGGACCTCAGCCTCCTCAGGAAGTAGAGGCGGCTAAGACTCTTCTTGTAGACGGCCTCGGTGTTCCTGGTCCAGTCCAGTTTGTGGTCCAAATACTCCCAAGTATTTATTTACCTCCACGATGTCCACCTGGACCCCTGGATGAAAACAGGGGCCACTAGGGGCTTTGTCCTCCTCAGATCCACAACCAGCTCCTTGGTCTTTGTCAGAGATGGCAAGTAACGAAGTACAAATACTTAGTTACTGTGCTTAAGTAGATTTTTCAGGTACTTTGTACTTTTAGAAGTACTTATTTCTCTGACGACTTTTTACTTTTACTCAGTTACATTTTCAACATAAATATCTGTACTTTCTACTCCTTACATTTCCAAAAAAGGCTTGTTACTTTATTTGTATAGCCTAAACAGCGCCGCCCCTCCCTTTACTCAAACACACACTGTGCGTAGGACCCCATTTTGCACAAGAGGACGCATTCGAAGTTACTCAAGTAAGGAATCTGGGTACTTTTGACATCTCTGGTCTTTGTCACATTGAGCTGTAGGTGGTTCTGCTCACACCATGACAAAGTCCCCACCCCAGCCCTGGATTCTTCCTCACTCACCACAGCCCTGGACTCTTCCTCATCATCACAGCCCTAGACTCTTCCTCACCCACCACAGCCCTGGACTCTTCCTCATCATCACAGCCCTGGACTCTTCCTCAGCACCCTTGCTGATACACCCCACAACAGCCGAGTCACCAGAAAACTTCTGAAGATGGCAGGACTCAGTGTTGTGGCTGAAATCTGTGGTGTACAGGGTGCAAAGGAAGGGAGACAGGACTGTCCCCTGGGGGGCCAAGTGTTGCTGACCACCCTGTCAGACACACAGTGCTGCGGACAAACATACTGTGGTCTGCCAGTCGGGTAGTCAACAATCCAGGATACCAGAGGAGCCTCCATCCTCATTGCTGTCAGCTTCTCCCCCAGTAAGGACAGCCTGATGGTGTCAAAGGCACTGGAGAAATCAAAAACATGACTCTCACAGTGCTGTCAGGCCTGTCCAGATGGGCGTAGACTCTGTTCAGCATGAAGTTGGGGATAGGAGGCGAACTGTAGTGGATCCAAGTGGGGCCTGACCTTAGGTTGGAACTGCTCCAGAACGAGCCTCTCCATGGTCTTCACAATGTGGGATGTCAGTGCCACCGGTCTGTAGTCCTTGACTTCATTTGGGCATGGCGTCTTCGGGACAGGAACGATGCAGGACGTCTACCACAGCACAGGGACCCTCTGGTGGCTCAGGCTCCTGCTGAAGACACGGTGAAGTACTCCACAGAGCTGGGGGTTGCAGGCTTTCAGGACCTTTGGGCTCACACCATCTGGGCCTGGAGCCTTGCCTGCATGAAGTTTCGTCAGCTGTCTTCTAACATGGTCTGTGGTGAAGGACATTGTGGAGGTGAGTGGAGATGGAGATGCTGGAAGAGGGCTGTCAAACTGGGGATTGGGGGAATGAGGTTCCTTTATCTGAAGGTGAAGGTAGGGTGCTGCCCTGTTGACACTGCAGTCAACTCCCCTGCTGCTGCTCATCTTGTAGCCTGTGATGGTCTTCATGCCACTCCAGACCTCCCTGATGTTGTTTTGTTGGAGTTTTCGCTCCAGCTTCCTCCTGTAGCTGTCCTTAGCCTCCTTGATTTTCACCTTCAGGACCCTCTGTGTTGCCCCCACCTCCTCGAGATGTCCATCTCTCTTCTTAGCATTTAGACAGTCCTGATTGTCCTTAGTAATCCAGGCTTGTTGTTTGAATAACAAAGTACAGTCCTTGTTGGGACGATGGTGTCCACACAGAAGTTGATATAGTCTGTGATGCACTCTGTGAGCTCGTTGATGTCCTCTCCATGGGGCTCGCAGAGTGCCAGCCAGTCTGTCACCTCGGGTAAATAATAAGGCCTAAGTCCCATGGCTAACGGTTCAGTGTCCGGGCTACAGATATGCTTTCTCACATGTGATGTGACCAGGATGACACCATTTGTTGTTGATAAGAATGGTGAGCCCCCTGCCCTCTCTCTTGCCCTCTCTGACATCCTGGTCAGCCTGGACAGTCTGAAAGCTGGTGATGGAGACACTGACATCAGGAGTCTCCGGTTGTAGCCACAGCTCTGTAAAGCACATCAGGCTGCAGTTACGATACTCCGTCTGACTCCTGACCAGCACCGTTAGCTCTTCCATCTTATTCCCCAGTGACCTCCTATTTCTCATGATGAGGGAGGGGAGACTTGACTTATAACTCCTCTCCATAAGCCGTCGTCTGCACTGTCAGTGCATGTGCACTTAAAACATCAACAATCTGCTGATAAACAGTCAATAAATCACCTTTCAAATCATCACAAACAAAAATTTATTCATGATAAAAAAATATAACTAAGAAGCATTGACCTTTGATCTCAGTTAATTTCACTTCATGTCTGCAGGATTGCAGTTCATCTACTCCTCACCAGAGGGAAGCAGAAACAAACTCTGACCCTGAGGGCCTGGATTTAAAATCCTTAAAAACATTGATAGTGGTCACATGAAAAGATTTTTAAAATCCTGGGTTGGCGCAGCAAGAAAGATGGATGCTTATCAGATTGCTCCCCGACCTACTCAGACTATTTCCCCAGATTCAACTGTTTTATCCTAATATTACACCTATTGCTATATGGAAGGGGACAGACAAAGAAAAGCTGAAGCGAAAACAACTACAAGATCTGACAAAATCGAGAAATCTACCATGGAGTGTGACAACGAGGTTGATGCTAACTCGTTTAGCCCAGAGGGTATGCACAGAGGATAGCTTGCTAGCTGGTATCCCACGGAGATAAAGGCGATTCACTTCCAAGTAAAGGCCAAGCTGACCTCGTTTAGTTCAACACTGAGAGAGGATGTTAAGAAGGAGTTCGCTGACTTCAGGGACGAGATAAACCATGCAATGAAGGATATCAGAGGGGAGTTAAAAAATACAACTTCACGAGTTGATGAGGCGGAGCAGCGGGTGGCCGAATTAGAAGAGCGCAATATTGACCTGGAGGACACACTTCAACAAGTGATAAAGGCACAAGAGTCCTTGCAAGCAAAAGTGACGGATCTGGAGGCACGGTCACGGCGAAACAATCTCTGCATGTACGGTGTGCCTGAAGATGAGGACAATAATAACATGATGGACTATGCCGTTAAATTCCTGAAGTCATAACCATATCATATCAATTTCAAATATATATAATCTGCCAAAGAGGAAAGCATATGAGCAGCAGACAGGACAGGATAAAAGTCAGTTTGGTTCCAGCCCTATAGGATCTTTTGAGGCAGCTTGTGTAGCACTTGGGCTTAGCAGGTTAAATCAAAAAACTCAGGCCTTAATCATGCGACACAAAGTGGGATGGAGAACTATAGGGTGGGATGACCTTGTAACTCAGGCTCAACATTGGGAGGAGCACCAGGCTAGAGTAGAGAAGGAGAGAAAAACTAAAAAAGACACACAGCAGGTATATTATGTACAGGAGTAAGCCCTGGTGTGACCATTCAGGCAGGCAGCATGGTATTTGTAGATGGTTGATGCTAAACAGAATCAAAAGGGTGGTAAAGAGGTAGGGCTCTAATTTCCTGGCGCAACTCAGGGTGGTGCAGGGTGGCGCAGCCTGGCGTATTCCGTGCAGTGGTAATTTCGTCCGGCGCACCGCCGTGCGCAGCCAATTTGGCAATTTGGTCGACCGGCTGTGCCGAGATGGGTGTGACGGCGCACCATGGGGGGTGTCGACAGATTCAGCTTGATGCAGTGACAATTTGCTGCCAAAAAACGCGCGGAAGGTGCGCTGAAAGCCCGCCAGCTCCAACCTGGTCTATTCTCGGCACAGGCGAGGCGCACTCGGGGCAGTGGTAATTTGGCTGACAGGCGCACAGGGCGCACACGTCACCAAAACCTCACAGGCAGGTGTCCACAGTGTAAGGCACATTTCAATGCAATAAACAATCACAACAACCACTATTTAATGTAACCGTCTGAACCAGCATATACATTTGTATCTATATTAATTGTCCCGTCACATCTGATGTCAGATCAGAGACGTTTTTCATAACTAACGAGTTCACATCTCTCAGCCAACCACAAACAGCCACATCATCCGATACGGAGTATCCGGCTTCTGTCATCTCATGAAATTCAAAAGAAAAGGAAAAGAGAGAGACGCTCGCTGAATAAATGTAAGTCACTCGGTGTCTTAAGGATTTACCTGTGATTGCCCATATTTCTCTGTTTTCATTTTTATTCGTTACGTGATCTAAAAAGATGGAGTACATTATTGCAAGGAGGATGAGGAGGACATATAATTTCACCAAAGGTTCTGCTATTTGGCGATGACAGACCAGTAATGCAGGTGGATCACAAGCATGATGAATGGAATGGCCTGCTGCTGTGTTTAAATGTAATTATCACTTAATTTTGTACTCTGATTTATGAGATAGGAACAGATTACATCTGTCCCGTGAGGTGGTCCACACGGTGACGCGCATCGTGTCCTCCAATGCAGGCCCGGTGGCCCCTGCGCTCTCCCAATTGCTGTAAAAGTGACAGCGGCTCTGACCTTCTTCGCCACTGAGGTGAAGTTGTCACTGCGCCTCGCCCCAACGCATTTAAAGGCGAGGAGAGGCGTTCATTTGATTGGTGAAGATCACACTCGGCTGTGTTAAACCCACTCAAGTCTTATTTCCTCCCTCTCTGCTACGTGCGCCAGTAGGAGAGACGGAGGCGTGGGTGCGCCAGACTGCGCCGTGAACGAAACTTGCAAAATGCCCTGGACACACCCCGTTGGCGCGGCACAGGTGCGGCACAGGGCAGGTGCGCCCCACCTGCGCCTGGTCTACGAAATTAGAGCCCGTAGGGTACATCGTAGTGACCACTGAAAGTTGTTTTAAAATTTGTTAAACGGCCACGGGCAAACACATCTAAAATAGCGAAAAAGTTCAAAAACTGCTAGATGCAATCCTTTTACCCAGAAGAATAACAGTGATAAAATGTATAGCACACAAAAAAAGGCAAAAAAGGCAGCTGAAAGTAAAAAGCTAATAAATACTGAAAGCATAGACACTGTATCAACTCAGGACTATTTTGGTACCTCAGTACAAGACATTCAAATAAAGCAAAAAAAAAAAAAACTGAACTCAGAACACTGAAAAATATGCTACCCTAATAAATGGAATATTGGAATCTGAAAGGGAATCATGTTTTCTATGGCCCTGGTATAGAAAGCTGCAGAAATAGCACATAAAAATCATGATGGATAAAATAAAATGATAAATTCAATTAGAAGAGTTTGGCACTGCTCGGGAATACAGCAGGTAAGTGGCAGGAGTCTGCCTTAAGTGTGGTATTTGTGCTGAGCACAATGTGAAAACTGCGCAGGGGAAGTTGCAACAAATAAAAAGAGCTCAGAGTTCAGGCCATAATTGACTGATGGCTTTTATTGAATCACATGCATGTCAAGGAACTAAATATGTATTAACAATGGGGTGTTCAGCTACGGGGTGGCTTGATTCACTAACAATCAATGCATGATTTATAATTGGGGAAATACTATGAGATGCTGGCAGATATCTTCTCCTCTTTGCCCAGACTTGACCTGACCAGAACTGATTCAGGGCCCCTACATGACCTGGTGCCAGATGACTACATGGGGGTAAAGAACTGGAGACGGGAAAGCACCTTGGATCCATCACCATCACATCTAAAAAGCGACTATTGACAATCTTGAAGAATAACTGACTGTAGAGCCCCACAGACTGAGACAGAGACACAGACTTAGACACAAATATGGACAAAGACTCAAATAACTGAAAGGAGCGCTCCCTGGAAACATCAATCCAACTCCTCAGCCTAAGGCTGACACTTAGAGGCCATAATAATGCCTCAGTAAGCTGGTTCACTGACGAGTGACCGAAGAAACAGGCTAGAGATGGCCAACACTGTTCTTACAACGCTTTGCGTGCCTTGGGCAGTGACAACAGACCTTCAAATCACACTTTTCCCTAAACTAAGTGTGCAACAAAAGCTTAAGGACTCAACTTTTGAAACTGTATACCCAACACACACATTACACTCTCATAACATTACACAGGCAGTGTCTCTGGTGACCTGATTTCAGCTGGAAACCTAACGGTGCCAACACTAGGTTGAAATCCCACCACACAAATCAGTTAATGGGGTCCACCTCATATTAACTGACCGGCTGTCACCATAGCACTCAACACATACAAGTTATTAAAATACTTAGGATAAGGTTTATTTAATTGTTGTAGTGTGAACAGTGTGACAATGTGATTGAAATGTTTTCATGTTTTACGTTTGTGTAACGATATTGGGTATTTATTGTTCCCTGCTGCAGCACAACCACTAGAGCTGCCTGAAAGAGAAAAACCCTAATCTACAAACATTTGAAACCGGATGGATTAATATAGTTTGCTCTTTAGGATTAAAACCAGACAATTGTATTATCTGCTTAATGCCATGATAGAAGTATTTATTTATTTTATTTTTATTTTTATTTGTCAGGGACCATGTACAGAAAAACATATTAAACTCATCAGAGTAGAGATGCTCTGCACCAGATTATAGCTTTCTAGCTAAGTTCCATCTGCAGTCCCTGTGAAGTATGAAGCTGTAGGTGTAGCTGTAGATGACTACGAGACCCATGCTATGATTAAAAGATCAGATACGATCCAGAAAATACCTCTTGCCAACACAGGCACCCTCTAAATACACATTGATAAGTTCTACCCTAAGGTCTCCAAAAAGTTTGCTTGATAGATTGCATCTTTTTGTCAATGATGAACAAAAACTTTGTCTACATGCACTGACTCTGGGAAGTGGAGTGTCCTGGACCCCGTAACACACTCAAGCAGCTGCAATTGGAGCCCCCAGTTCAGGAGAGCCCAGCAGCGAAGGCTGCTAAGTTCTTCTGTATCAGAGTGGGTTCTGGAGATGCAAACTTGCCTCAAAGCTACCAAAAAGTGTGTTCAGTGGATAGGAACTAACGATGCACCAGGCAGAGGTAGATGGCTATCTGAGATCATTGGCAGATTGGATTGGACTCCACATATCTTTTTTTGCATTTTTTGCATGTGAAAAAAAAAAAAAAGAAACACTTAAAAGCAGACCAGGGGAGGATGAGTAATGTGGCGTAGTCATGCTTGCAGAGAGTCACTGTCATCTCTGAAAACGTGGATCAGATAACTAGAGTAGCCAGGGATACTACGCAGGTTTGGGTGACGGCCTGTAAGGCCCATCAATGTCTGTGAGGAATCCCTGGTCTATGCCATTCCGTATATTACTCTTAAGTTACATTATTCTATGGTTATTCTGTTATCTTTACAAATAATATCATGTTTGTGGTTTTTTTGGAGGGGTAATTCTGAAAAATTAAAAGGATGGATAATGGTATAAAAAAGTTGTTTTTTAACCCTGCAACCAGATCAGACACTGTTCATATGCATCCTGTGTGTGCTCAGATTAAGAACTCATGTGTGTGCTTAAGAATAAGAACTCATCATGTGTTTGCTCAAGTATAGGAACTCACTGATGGAGTTGAATAACTGCATAGTGGTCATATGCACGGCGTGTCATTGCTGAATTGGCTTATTGCATAATAGTCATATGCACTATGTATATGTGTGTGCTCATCAATAGACCATTCATGTGTTTTCCTTGTTTAGAAAGCAAGTAATGCAATTTCACTCTGGTCATTAGTCAACGTGTCAGAATAGGGCGGAGTACGGAGGTCTGTAACACATCATTGTCTATCACACTGTATATATGTCTTGTGTTTTCTGAAATAAACTGAGAGAAAGGACTGACTCTACTACCCACTGGTTTGCTGTGTCTTCCTTCTCTCCCCTTGATCAAGGATGTAGGCTGGGCCTGCACTGAATATGTGGGCTTGGCCCACACCGAAGATGTGAGCTAGGCTCACACCTATTTAGGCTAGGACTAACGGAGGATTAATAAAATTAATCCAAGACCAATTTCACTTTTAAATGTTGACCAAAAACTTCTCACAACAATCATAGCAAATAGGTTAGCTAAAATAATCCCCAATATTATAAATTCAGACCAATCTGGTTTCATCTCTGGCAGGCACCTAAGTGATAATGTGAGGAGAACCATTAACGTAATGGAATACGCACAGAAAACAAGGCAACAATTACTCATGTTGACACTTGATGCTGAAAAGGCTTTCGACAGGGCTTTTATCTTTGAAACATGTAAAAAATTTGAATTTGATGAAATTTTTTTTATGTTGGTTAAAATTGATGTATCAAGCATCAGAAGCAAGGATACGAGTAAATGGCACCCTGTCAAAACCTTTTGAGCTTTTAAGAGGCACCCGGCAGGGGGACCCTCTCTCCCCTCTTATCTTTATCCTAGCTATGTAACCACTGGCAGTAAAAATAAGGAATAATCAAAACATACAAGGAATACAAATTGGGCATGAAGAACATAAAATTGCCATGTATGCGGATGATGTTATTCTGTATTTAACTCATGTAGCACAATCTCTCAAGGCATTAATGGAGGAAATCCAACAATACAGTGACGTGTCTGGATACAAACTCAACACAGGTAAATCGGAGGCAATGGCAACTGGGCAGCCAATAGTACAGGATATTAAGCAGAAATACACATTTAAATGGGAAGAAAATAAAATAAAATATTTAGGAGTTTTCATTTCTAAAGATGTAAGCAAGTTATTTGAACACAACTATGGAAACTTGGAAAAATGTGTAAAAGAGGATTTAAGAAGATGGTTGATGATTCCACTCTCTGTCACAGGAAGAGTTGAAGCAATTAAAACAAACATTTTACCCAGATTTATGTTCCTATTTCAAAACTTACCAATATGTATACCTCAAAATACTTTCCATAACTGGGATAAAAAATTTACTGACTTTATTTGGGGAAGGAAAAAAGCCCGTATTAAACTCATAACACTCAAAAGTAACAAATTATCTGGAGGACTAGCTCTACCAAACTTACAAAACTACTATACAGCAGCCCACATAAAAACTATTCTAGCTTGGATGAATAAGGACTGTAAAACCAAATGGAAAAGTTTGGAAACTGCACAAATGACAAAAACAATGAACGAACTCATATTTTGTAAGTTAACAAATGCAGCTGCAGATAAAATTGATAACACATGTATAAATAGCACATTAAGGGCCTGGATAAAAGCCACACAAACAAAAACACTCAATAAAGATCTGATGTGAGATAGCACGTGATAAAGACTTTAAACCGAGTATGATTGATGATACTTTTAAAATGTGGGCAGAAAAAGTTTGACGAGATACTTTCAGTTGATTACAGATAAGGGAGTGGACACCTCTGAGAATCTTGTAAAAAGATTCAATCTTCCAAATTCTCAGTTTTTTAAATATCTCCAAGTACGAAGTTACCTTATGAATTTGATGGGCAACCATAAAACATTAAATGATATTCACCCCTTAGTTACATACATAGCCAACACATATAATAAAACTAACTCTAAGAATAAACTAGGAAGAATTTATAGAATTATCGAAGGAGAGATAGAGGGGGGTAAACCCAAAGCATTGATTAACTGGGAAAATGAATTAAACATAAGTATAACAGAAGATGACTGGGAGAACATGTGTTTTAACACATGGAAAACAACAAACTCTTTATTTTGGAGAGAATTCTCCTGGAAACTTCAGATCAGATACTTTATAACTCTATTATTCAATCAAAATTCAATGGCAATATCACACCAAGATGCTGGCGTAACTGTGGAGAAAGCAAAGCTAACCATACCCATATCTTATACTGATGTCTATTGATTTTGGAAGAATACTGGTCTGCAGTCGAAGCGGAAATGGGAAAAATATTTAAATGCGACCTTTCCTTAGGCCCCCAAAACTTACTCTTGGGAACCCCCCCTAAAGCCCTCCTCCTCAAATCCGGTATATACTTGTACAGAATCTTGAGAATAACTGCAATTAAACAGATAACGAAAGACTGGTTAAAACCAAATCCACCACAAATAAACAAATGGAATGAATCAATAAAAGAAATATATAACATGGAAAGAATTACACATAGGACAAGAAATCTCAGTGATGTTTTTGAGTTGCGATGGAAAAAGATAAATTAACTAATGCAACTATAAAAATACCCGAAAAACATGGGTCGAAATGGAGGGCAAAAAAAAAAAAAAAAAAAACTCCAGAAATATTAAAAAAAAGATCTATATTGCCAGCACTGTTTTGTCAGTTTTGTTTTCTTTACTCTTTGATTAATTTCTGTTTTGTCTGCTTTTCTCTGTCTAGATTTTTTTTTTTTTTTTTTTTGGTATAGGCCTATGTATATGTATATGTTTTTTGTATATGTAACTGTATACATTTATTTTATGGGAAAGTATATTTGTGCATATAACTTGAAATGCCATTGTTATTTAGATCAACATAACTTAGTCTTATTCTTTGTTTACACTCCAAAAATTATCAAATAAAAAGTTAAAAAAAAAAAAAAAAATCCTGAAGTAAAGCTGGCTATACCGGAGTCCGACCTGAAAATACAACGCTGTCACAGAGCCCAAAGATCAGGTCCTGTCTGCCGAGTGGAAAAGGAAAAATAATTTACTTTGACCACGACTACCCGGCGGAGATAGTAAAGAAAAGAAGAGAGTATGCTGGAATAAGAAGAGTACTGAAAGAAAAAGGAGTGCGTTTTCAGTATCATTGATACTAGGGACTTGATACGATGCTAGGGAAAGCTTGACTGACCTGAGGAAGAGGGGTTTTCCTATCGTCCAGGACGAGGATCCCAGCCAAACCCCAGCACCCCGTGCAACGTGGGAGAGAGCTGGGAACAGACACCAGCAGCAGGCATCCCATCCAGATTGGATTCGCGAGAGGCTGCGTGCTTTCCGCCATACTTCATCCAGGAGCCCTGACACCAACGTGAAAGAATGAACGGGACTAAATTGCTTTAGCCCCATCAGTTATTCTAGCGACCTGGAAATGACTTGAAATATTTAAAAAAAAAATTCTCTATCCTTTTCTTCAATTTATTTATATGTTTACTGAGTATCTTTAGCTTAAAGTTAAGATAGTGAATTGAAACTGAGAGAGTGGATCTGTTAAAAAAGCCACCAGACTTTAGCAGATTTTATTTGCTAATTTTAATGGAGCAATAATATTAGCTTCAAAAAGGGGCCCTTATTCTGAATCAGGCCTACCCCTTAGTTCCAAGGAGGGAAAATATCCTCCCGTTGTGGGAACCAAGTTGTTTTATGTTCACAGTGCTCACTTCTGTTCATGTTTTGGTTTGTATCCATGTTCTGGGAGGCTCTGTACCAGGTTGCAATTGGTCATCAAAGTCAGAAACATATATTATAAATGCACTATCAGGAATACAGGGTAATAACACTCAATGTGAATGAGTTACATAACCCTGTAAAAAGAAGTAAAGTTATTGTTAAAATGAAGAGGGAGAAAATACATGTGGCCTTTTGGCAAGAGACTCATCTTTCTAATTCAGAACATGAAAAACTAAAAAAAAATGGGCTTCATGAATATGTTTTATTCCTCCCATAATTCAGGACACAGGAGGGGAGTGGCCATATTATATATATATACATATACTCTCAAACAAAGTACAGTTCCAACTAACTTCTGAAATCAAAGATAAGGAAGGTCGCTATATTCTTGTCAAAGGCAGTATAGATCATAAAGTAGTCACTCTTTTAAATGTTTATATGCCACCTGAACAGGATAAGTCATTTGTCAAAAAAAATATTTGATTTACTAGCCCTAGAATCTTCTGGAATTTTAATATGTGGAGGATACTGGAATACACAATTACAGCCCAAACTTGATTCTACAAACCCATGCAAGAGAAAAAGTACAAATTCCCGGGTTTTACAGAAAATGCTGAAGGAATTATGTCTGTTGGACATATGGAGAGAGTTACATCCCACTGAAAAACAATTTACCTACTATTCCCCTCCCCACAAGGAATACTCTAGGTTTGATTACATTTTCATTTCCTTAATAGTATAGTAGTAGTAGTATAGTATAGTAGTATAGTAACTATCTCTGGCTCCACATGGACATGAGATCCCTCTTGAAAATGAGGTGTCACATCTCAAGAGGTCTACCATTAATACATTTATAATTAACGGAGACAAACATGGTAGGGATGCACTTGTGGTCTGGGCACCCATGAGTTCGTCACTACCATAAATTCTTATTTTCAGTAAGACTTTCATTGATTATACTTCTATAAAATTATCACCACAACCATACAGACATGAGGACCCTCCTGAAAACAAGTTGTAGCATCTCAAGAGGCTAACCTCTAATAAATTTGTTTGCAGCAGAAACAAATTTGACGACGACAGGTCTATGATTGGTCCATGGATCTGTCACTAGCTTTAGTTCTTACTTTAGTCCACTTGTCTCCTCTTACCTCCCTCCCTTTGCCCACACACCCAACACAGCATCGTGTGGATTTGCTGTTCATCATGAGACTGGAGTCCACATTCAAGACTTCCTGCTGCTTAACAGAAGGTTTTTTCTTGCCACCATGATGGAGGGTTTCATGATTGGCTATATGGATTCATGTTGGGTGTTGGATGTATATATTTGTATATATATGTATATGTGTATTTTATATATGTATATATGTATCTATGAATATATGTGTATCCATAATATGAAGAGCTTTGTGCTCTATTGTAAAGTGTCTTGAGATAACACTTGTTATGAATTGGCGCTATACAAATAAAGACTGATTGGTTGATTGATTGATTGATTAATAGATAGACATAGGATAAATGAATACAATATTGGCATAAGAGACGTTTCAGATCATGCAGGAGTATACCTTACACTGCATTTAGACAATAAAAAAGGACACACTCTGGAGACTTAACACCGGTGTTCTAAATGATAAATTATGTAAAAATATATAAAGGAAGAACTGAAGGAGTATTTACAAATTAATGACAATGGAATAGTATCACCAAATGTCCTATGGGATGCCTGGAAGGCTGTACTCAGCGGTAAGCTTATAGCTTTTACTACCCATAGGAAAAAAAAGAAACAAAAAAGATTACTGGAATTACAGTTAAAAATGAAGACCATAAAAACTCAACATTATACTCTCAAAGATTCTAAAACATTGTCTGAATTACAAAGTATTCAAAAAGAAATAGATGAGATTTACAACAAAGAGAATGAGAAAAAGGTTAGATTTATTAGCTATGAAATATAACCCATGAAATTACTTTATTGTAGACTTTGTAAACAAGCAGGAGGACTGTTCACAAAATAAGAAGCCCAAAAAATAACAAGATTTGTCATACTCCAGAAGACATCCAGCAGTCCTTTGAAGTCTACTTCAAATCTTTATATACCCAACCTGTGAAAGTTGACCCCTCAACAATTAAAAACTGCCTAAAATCCTTGGATCATCCCTCAATAGGAGAGCAGCAGAATAAAGCACTGACAGCAGAAATAACCATCACTGAGTTGAGCAATGCTATTTCCTGAATGAAAACAAACAAAGCACCAGGGTCTGACAGATACATGAATGGTACAAGATATTTAAACTTGATTTGATGCCAATGCTAATCAATTGCTTTAACTATTCCCTTAAGGAGGGACAGATGCCACAATCATGGAGTGAGGCAGTAATAACAGTAATACCCAAGGAGGGCAAGAACAAGGTAGATTGTGGCTCATATAGGCCATTATCCATCTTAAATGTTGACTATAAGTTATTTGGATCAATTATAGCCAAAAGGGTTGAACATATAATCTCTGAACTAATCGATCTAGATGTAACCCAGGGTTGAAATCCATAGCCCTGGTTTTTCCATCTGCTCAAGTGTCAATCCACTTCAATCCAGTACTGGTTTCCCCCACCTCCATTGCACAACACATGACAGTTCACATGGTCCACATGGTCCAATCACAAACCTAGGAGGGAATGTTTAAGCTTCCCTGACTTCTTTCCCTGCAGTTGTGTGGGAGAGAAGCCCAGGGACAGCAGCTGAAGGTCAGTACCTCCAAACAATTGGCAATGTTTCATCTTAAATTGGTTGAAACTTAACAAGTACATTTAACCTTCTGTAGATACCAAAACAGACCTTCTGGTGACTGGGAACCTTGTCTTGTGCATTTTGATCAACTGAACTGGTGAGTCTGAATCCAAATTAAGTCGACCAACAATGCTAATGCTAATACTGCTAATGCAAATTGATCTGTCTTTGTATATTGTTATGATTATGATGGTAGAACGGGGTTATGCTGATGCTAACGCTAGCATGCTAACATGCTAATATGCTAACATGTGGTCAACTGTGTTGGATCAGTATAAGCTTCTGTATTGTGAACATTTTGTGGTATTTTCAGCTATGCTTATACTAGCCTCACTATTAGCATTTTATGTTGTTGTGTATATGTTTTGAACCATAGAATGATGTTTTGAGATTTTAAAAGGTCCTGTTTGTGTATACAGGCCAGGTGCCCTTTGGAGGGTTGAAACCTGATGGCGTGCTAGTGAAATTGGCCTGGAGCTGACCCAGTTCCTATATGTCTGCATCGATCCATTGTCTGGTAGGAGGCTGTGCTGCCTGACATTTACTCTCCCTCCAACTCGAAGCCACACACCCACTCCATCTACATCTCCTTGGATATGTTAGCGCTTTCTGGACAAATCACAACAAACAATAATATAATGGACTTATTCATGGTGTGTTGCTTCAACCCTGGATTTCCTCTGTGCCCTGGGAGAATATGTACTTTGGATTAGGCCGGCTGATTAATCTTAGAACTTTCCGTCATAGACAAGTCATTAAATTGACAATCTTCTTGAACTAGTACTGCAGTCTTGTAAATATTACATTTGGGTACCCACTAACACTGTTCTTGTATAATACCCCATCGTATCATTCAATATCTGGCTTCATGGTCTTTATTTACTGGTCCCTGCCCTCCAGCAGACATTCCTTGTCTTCTTTTCCAAGCCAACAATATTTACAATTTATTACAATATTACTACTTAGTAATAAGCAAATACGTGTTACATAGACCAAACAGGGTTTGTCCATGAAAGACAAACTCAGGATAATATCAAGAGGACACTTCAGGTGGTAGATTACATGATTAAAGAGAACATTAGTGCAACATTGACCAGTTTAGACGCAGAAAAGGCCTTTGACTCAGTCGGATGGAACTATCTCTACCTAGTAATGGAACAATTTGGCTTTGATGATAAATTAGTACAGTGTATTAGATCACTTTACTTAAACCCCACAGCCAGAATAAGAGGTAATGGCCACTTATCCCAATCCATCAAATTGGAAAGAGGATGTAGTAAGGGCTGTCCACTAAGCCCTTAGTACATCCTCTTTCCAAACCCCTCTTTACACTCTTTATTGAACCCTTAGCTCAGGCATTAAGAGAAGATGTGGACATTAATGGGATTGAAATTAAAGAGGGTGAATACAAGGTTAATTTATTTGCAGATGATGTTTTACTCACTTTGAAAAATCCTGAGAAAAGTATACCTAAATTATTATCCCTCCTGAAGATGTTTAGCTCGTATTCTGGGTATAAATTAAACACCCACAAATCCCAAATATTTTGTTATAACTTTGCGCCAAGCAAAGACCTAAAAAACAAATATAATTTTAAATGGGACTTCCCTGCTATTAAGTACTTGGGAGTTTGGATCCCAAAAAATATTACTAAAATATATGAGTATAATTATGACAATTAAAACAGATTTAGACAGATGGACAATACTGCCGTTTGATCTACTGAACAGAATAGAAATAATAAAAATGAATGTCCTTCCACGACTTCTTTACTTATTCCAGTAACTTCCTGTTTGAATGGAATAAGGTAATTTCAAGGTTTGTGTGGAACGGCAAAAGACCCTGGATTAGATACAGAACCCACCAATTAAATAAAGATAAGGGTGGACTCTCTCTTCCATGTATTGAGGGCTACTTCACAGCTGCTCAGAAAAGATCCCTAGTGTGCTGGTGCAATCCAGATTATGTTGCCAAATGGAAAGATTTGGAACTAGCACAATTTGATATCCCAGCACAGTCTTTATTAGGTTGCTTCCAGCACCAGGATCTTTACCTAGAAAAAGCTAATCAATTGACTAAAGTGATTCTAGGAGTTTGGAGGAAAACTTGCAAGAGGTTTGGTCTTGAGAAATATACAAAAATGCCGAAATGGGTAGCATATGACCCAGAGTTTAAGCCAGCTAGTCTTGACAAACGATTCCTACAATGGGCATACAATGGCATAACAGCTTACTGTACTATAACTCGCAATGGTGCCTTGAAACCCTTTTCTCACCTCTCACACGCATATAATCTAGAGAGAAATGATCCAGGTAAGAGATTATTTTGACAAAGAAATCAAACAAATAGAAGACAATAACCCTAATCTGATCAGCATATTTATTAATGCATATAAAACTAAAGATAATAAACATGTCGTATCACAAATCTATAAAAGTTTGCAAAGCTCTAAAAACCACTCTACTCTCTATATCAAACAGAGGTGGGAGATGGACTCTGGCCTGGAGATATCTGAGGAAGACTGGTATGAGATTTGGGAGGGGCAGGCTAGGACCACCAACTCTTGATCATTGTAAGAATTCTGCTGGAAGTGTACAACACGGTATTTTATTACCCCTAAAATGTCATTAAAACAACAAGCTTCCCAGGGTCTTAATGAATGCTGGAGGAAGTGTGGCACTTCTATGGCAGATCATTTCCATGTATTTTGGGCCTGCCCTCTAATCCATTCTTACTGGCAAGAGCTAGCAAAAGAATTGAGGATAATATTTGAAACTGAAGTTGTTTTTTGTTATGTTACATTATACCTTTGTAAAATGCCGAATGGTCTTAAATCTCAGGACAGGTATCTATACAAAATCATCTTGGCTGCAAGCAAAAAAGCCATCACACGAAAAAGGATGCAGACAAACCCACCAACAAAGGACGACTGGACTGCAATTATAAACGAAATTTATTCCATGGAAAAACTCACATTCCTTCTAAGACTACGAGTTGATGATTGTGTAAAATATTGGGAAAAATGGAACTCGTATTCTAGAATTTGTAACCCTTCATCTGTGTAGATGACATTGTTTGGCCTGGAACAACCACCCTTTTATTTAAGTTTATTGTATTTTATTTTTATGTTATTTTGTTTTCTCTTTTGTAAAACTGAAATTACAATAAAAAAGTTTTAAAAAGAAGAAAAGATTTTTAAAAACCTAATGATGCTGAAACAGTGAGAGAGCCACACATGGAGACAGATGATGTCAGATTTATCAGTTTGTTCCTGTAGTGTGTGATGATCAACAAAGAGAGACACATACGGAGCCCCTAAGGTGCCATGGAGAAAAAAAAAAAAAAATTGTGCGCACGATATATTAAAACGTGCGCACGTTTAAGATAAAACGTGCGCTCGACTTAATTATACAGGCAAGCGGCAACAGACAGCCTGGCTCATCAGTAGATGGCGGTAATGCCCCATAATATTGTGGTCACCTGCCGGTAAAAACCAAAAAGAAGAAGAAGAAGACAGCCGGGCTCGGTTGAAGCATCCCAGTAACCAGCCAACGTTAGCTGTGTCTGTGAATGTAGGAGTGCAGGGTATGTACAGTCCCTTAGGCTATTTATCAGTACCTTAAATAAAAGCTGCACAACTTTCAAGACTCAAGCAAAGCTCGTGTTTTGCTGCCACCCGCTGAATAAGGTGGAGGGAGTTAGCCCCGAAGTTAGCTACAACTTCGCCTCTGTAGCAGCAAACAAGTCCCCCCTGTGCATCCCAGGTCAGGACACTGACTGAATCTGAGTAATCCTTCCGCCGGCTGAGCCTGTTGTCTATTAGTATGCTCAGCAAAGTTCTCCAATTTAGGATTATTCCATCTCTCATGGCAAGAGCAGCAAGAATGTCGAGGTGGAAGTAAAAGTTAACTAGCTCACTTCTTCTCCCCATTGTGTGTGTCTGTAAACATCTGACGTCAAAGTTAAAACGTGGTAAATAACTTTATTTCGTGCGCACCTTTCAGTATCTCGTGCGCACGTTTAAGCTAAAACGTGCGCACGAATAAGTATTTCGTGCGCACGTTTTAATATTTCATGCGCACGTTTTAATATATCATGCGCACGTTTTACTATCTCGTGCGCACGATTTTTTTTTTTTTTTTTCCGCGGCACCTTAGGGGCTCCTTAGACACATGACACCACAAACCAACATTTACCGAGAAGGCAGCACCTCTGCTCTCACACGTCTCTTTAGTGTTATCAAACTTGACAGACGTCAGCTGAATGTTGCTAACGGTTAGCTTCCTATAAAATCCTATAAAATTGATTCAGTTCCACTCCTCATCAGTTTGTTATAATTTACAGGTTACTCTGTTAAGACACTCATGGACTTTAAACAAATCAACCAGTTTGACATCCATCTGACTTAAAACTCTGTCTTTTGTCTCCTTGCAATGGCTAAATTTGCTTTTTGCTTCAGCCAACTCACTCCCTGATTGGCTTTGCTCTGGTCCAGATAATCAGGTAAGATCATCTTTAGGACCTCCAGATAATCAGGTAAGACCATCTTTAGGACTTTCAGATAATCAGGTAAGATCATCTGTAGGACCTCCAGATTATCAAGTAAGATAATCAGGCAAGATCATCTTTAGGACCTCCAGATAATCAGGAAAGATCATCTTTAGGACCTCTAGATTATTAGGCAAGATCATCTTTAGGACCTCCAGATTATCAGGTAAGATAATCATGTGAGACCATCTTTCGGACTTTCAGATTATTATTTATTCAGAATGTTCATAATTTATCATGAATTCATGTCAGCCTAAAACACACTATTATGTTTTTGTTCATATTTGTATTTATCCAAAACAGAAACAGATCCTAAAAATGTTCAATAATCCAAAGCAGTCCTTATGTGACTGAAAATCTGGACCCAGGCTCTGATTTACAGCCAAATCAGAACCTGGGGTCGTTGTGACATCACAGATTGCCATTGTTCCAAAACCCATGACGCCCCTCACCTTGGAGCTCTTATAGCAACACAAGTGCAGACTGTCATTTAGGAAAGGGGACATTGCTGCAGAGCCTTTCTAATGTTGGCCTGTTCACTCACAGTGTAAGGAGCCCTGATGTATCGACTGATCATGTTTATAATGCCATCCTACACGGCTGAGG
Source organism: Cetoscarus ocellatus (assembly GCA_037902135.1). Lineage (NCBI taxonomy): Eukaryota > Metazoa > Chordata > Actinopteri > Labriformes > Labridae > Cetoscarus > Cetoscarus ocellatus. The sequence continues at coordinate 154,933 of JBAMNC010001317.1, forward strand.
GATGGCTGCCATATCCCAGACCTAAGGACAGAATTTAACTGTATTATATCATACCCAAAAGGGGCTTTAAACAGAAAATGTAACATTATATGTTGTTAGTCATATGAAACACATACCTGTCGGCTAATTCCCGCTGGAAGGAGCCGGTTGGCAGAAACCCCAGAGTGGTCAGCACCTGTATACGTACAGCGATGGGGCGGTTCCGGCGTGTGGTTCTGTCTAACACTGGGCCCAGTTAAGCCCATAGATCCAAGGGCACTGCTCTGGGAATCTAAATTGGCTTAATAGCCAGTCATAATCATGGGCCAGGAAACCTTTGTGGTCCCTAAAGATTCTCTCCATCCTGATCCACCATTAGTGTGATCTTCATTAGTGTCAGAGCATCCACTGTACATCAATACGCACAAGTGTCACTGCACTGTTTATATGCTTAGTCAGCAATTACACTGTATGTTACCTTGACACAACTAATACCGCTCTATATCATCTTAAGATGAAGTATGATATATGAACATTGCATACAGTCATAAGTCTAATGGCTCACTAAAGGAACACATCTATAACACTGCAGATTCGGGTGTTTATGAACAAATGTGAAATTTGCAGTATGCAAAAAATACCCGGATGACGTTCTGATTCGGGAAAATTTCACAGTATGCATTGGACCAGTCTACTTCGCCTACTGTTACCCACAATGCAAAGTGCCTGGTCACTCCGGAGAGCAGAGCAGCAACAGCCGGAGCAGCAGAGGAATACAAACGTAAGAGCCATTACTTGTTATCTTTACCTTTTCAACACGTACTGTTTTGTAATAAGTTGTAAAAAGGTCACTGTTGTTTTTTTTGTTACGGTTCGTAACAGCTGGAAGGTGGTGTTAAAGGATAAGTTCAGTTTTTTGACACCTGGACCTTATTTTTAGGATTAAATACGCTCGTAGACTCGCCCAGACAATTTTGGTGGAGCTCGGAGCCGTTTTCGAGCAATTTAGATCCATCCAACAGCGTTTTTCTCTCATGCCTTAGTGGCATACAGGGCCAGAAATCTTATTTTGGGGGGCATCAATAGGTGTTTCCTCTGGTCTCAAGTCCCACTCTGAGCAGCAAAGGCACTCCTCCTCTGTTGTGTTTGCCGTGCAATGTCCACAACAACACCACCAGTTAGCCCCCATTCGTGGACATGCAGTGGTTGCTTGTTCTCTGGCCAGCTGTTTGGCTCTTTCCCTCTGTATCCTCCTTTCAAATAGCTCCTCGTCGGGATATTCTAGCTTAAAACGATACGGGCATCCATTATACTCAAAGTCGTCGTCAGACACTTCTACATCGGATAAATATTCCGCCATGTTGCACAAAATAGCCGTGTAGCCGTGTAGCCTGCTCCACTCATGTTCTTGTCTGTGGCGTCACCAAAAGTTACCCGTCCTTGTAAAGCCCCGGATGACCATAACAACAAAGTTGAGCTGACATGGTGATAACACTGGCCATTAATTTATAAAATGTAGCTGAAATGAGCGAGTTTCGCAGCAGATAATGTCTAATTTAAGGGCTTCGATTTCTGGCCCTGTCTGCTACTACGACATGAGAAAAACGCCGTCGGATGGATATAAATTGCTCAAAAACGGCTCTGAGCTCCACCAAAATTGTCTGGGTGAGTCTACGAGCGTATTTAATCCTAAAAATAAGGTCCAGGTGTCAAAAAAACAAACTTATCCTTTAAGTCTGTCCTATACCTGCTAAGCTAAAAACAACGAGGTTATCAGTCGTAGACATTGAACAACATGGTTATCTTTACATTGAAGTACCGTTTCTTTCAGGGACTGAGCAAGACACGTAGCCCTGTGGAGGGAGTGTTTGGAGACGAGAGAGCAGGAAGGTGCAGCGAGGGAGGAGAGGAGACAAAAGGATTTGATGGCCATTATTGAAAAATTCTGAAGTGATTGTAACTTTTAATAAAAAGCTGTATTGTTTAAGATTTCTTTTGTTTTTGTTTTGAATTTTTTTAGATCAGACAATCACCATCTAGTTTGACAATGATTGAAACACCTAATTAAATAAAAATAGGGGACACTGGATTGTAGGGGCAGCTTGTAATATTCAAACAGGAAAAGAACAAAAGGAACAACAGAACACTTAACAAATAGAACTGGAGAATGTGAAACCTGAACCCAAAACATTATTATACTGTTTACAAGACATGACAGAATAGTTTTATTTACAAGGAAATTAAAAACCAATATTTATTAGTTATGAAAATCTATACATATGTAAGTGGATAAAGATAAACTGACACAGGGATGAATGTCAATAAACAATATAACCTGGTAATGTGAATTTTATATATCTATATATATCGAAATATGAATTTTTTTCTTTACAAATTAAAAACATGCTCCATTTGCATGCGGATAAGAAACACAGACGTCCTCTGCAATAATTATAAATGATCAAGGTCCCCTGGTGATAGTTTGTAATAATTGCAGAGGATGTTTTTGCAAGTCTATAAAGTAGCAAATTTGAGATTTTACAAACTTGAAAATTCTGACTTTTTTCTCAATTTTTTTTTCATTATTTCTTTAAGTGGCCCTAATAAGCTGTCACACAAAAATATACAAAAGAATTCCTCACTGAAATAATAACTATTCCTTACCACTGACCTATTCATATAAAATGCTGCTTCTGGCAATATCTTTCAGATTAATAACTGAATTGTCAAGATGTACTCGTGGTTTGTTTGTTTTGTACATTTAAAATAAAGTTTGAAAAAGAAAAAACAATCAGTTGTAGCCTACTTCCGCATTCCTGAAACTGAAAACCAGCGTAGCATACTACAAAATAAACCTAACAGAATAGTCATACTACATACTACATTCCAGTGTAGTAGGCAGTATGCAGTGCCTACTGCCTACTACGTTCATATGCAGTATGTAGTATGCGAATTCGAAAACAGCCAAAGACTGTTTGTTGATCTGTACAGAGTAAATGATCTAGAGATTGAACCATATTATTTAATATTAAATTATATCATATTATATTATATTATATTATATTATATTATATTATATGACATCAAATTATATTATACTTTATAGTATTATACTTCTCCTAAAACGGTAAGTCACCTCACGCTAAAGGAAACTCCCAGCATCCCAGAGGACCTCATCTACTCCTTCCCCGTTGAGATCAAGAACAAGATCTGATACACAGGTGACTTTGTAAAATCAGATGGATGAAGAGGTTTGATGTGTCAGTTTTAATCATGTATTTTATAATATAGAAAATAACTCAGCTATATTTATGTAATTGCATCTTTATTTATAGTTCATAGAATCAATCAGTTGTTTGAAAGCTCAATCAGGTTTATTAAGGAACTTTTATCGTTGTACATATTGATCCTAATGAGTTTGCCATGGTGTCAGCTGCAGGCGAAGTGTTTAAAGCACAGTGCACGTTTATTTCAGTCTAACAGCAGCAGAGATTACATGAAGCCTAAAGTTTAGAAACATGCGGGACAGAGACGGAAGGTTCAGTTTCTACCAATCAAACTGTACTTATGAAGCCAGACGTTCCCAAGTGGCTTTGTGGGTCTTCAGGGTCCTCTCCTCTCACAGATAAACGGACCAGTAGACCACGTTGAAGAACAGGAAGGAGAAGGGGAACAGAGCTCGGGCGTACAGGTCAACGCGTTTGGCAGCGGTAGGAATAACTGGTTTAGGAGGGGGCGGTTTCTTGTTGGCTTTGTTTTGGGACTTCAGCGCTCCAGAAACTTCCACAGGTTTTCCATAACAGTCAAAGTTTGAGAGCTCAAAGTCTCGAGGTAAAGATCCCACAATGCTGAAGTCGTTGGAGCGCAGGTCCGACTTTGAGGTGCAAACTTTCTTACAGCGGGTCTCTACCACCTGAGGGGGGTAACACAGAGAAGACCAGCATAAAGATAAATCAGTAGGATTACTATGAACCACTTGAAGAGAGCGACACAGAGCAGACCAGAATAAAGATAAATCAGTAAGATTACTATGGACCACCTTAGGGGGGCGACACCGAGCACACCAGCATAAAGATAAATCAGTAAGATTACTATGGACCACCTGAGGGGGGCGACACGGAGCAGACCAGCATAAAGATAAATGAGTTAGATTACAATGGACCACCTTAGGGGGGCGACACGGAGCTGATCAGCATAAAGATAAATCAGTTACTTAACTTTGTCTAAAGTCTTAAGATAAGCTCTCCGGCAACTCTAAATGGCCCTCTGTGCTTGTTGTGACTCATTTTTACCGCCTTGGGCTCTAATTTCGTAGACCAGATGCAGGCGGGGCACACCTTGCCTGCGCCGTACCTGCGCCGCGCCAACAGGGTGTGTCCAGGGCATTTTGCAAGTTTCGTGCACGGCGCAGTCTGGCGCAGTCTGGCGAAGGGAAGCGCACCCAGGCCTCCATCTCTCCCACCGGTGCAAATGGCAGAGAGGGAGGAGAGTAGGCATGAGTGGGTTTAACACAGCTGAGTGCAATCTTCACCAATCAATTGAACGCCTCTCCTCGCCTTTAAATGCGCCGCGGGCGAGACGCAGTGACAATTTCACCTCGGTGGAGAAGAAGGTCAGAGCCGCTGTCACTTTTGGAGCAACTGGGAGAGCGCAGGGGCCACCGGGTCGCGCATCAGAGGACATGATGCGCGTCACAGTGTGGACCACCTCCCGGGACAGATGTAATCTGTTCCTGTGTCATAATAGGAGTACAAAATTAAGTGATGTGAACTCGTTAGTTATGACAAACGTCTCTGATCTGACATCAGATGTGACAGGACAATTAATATAGATACAAATGTATGTGCTGGTTCAGATGGTTACATTAAATAGTGGTTGCTGTGATTGTTTATTGCATTGAAATGTTTGAAAGGTTTTGGTGACGTGTGCGCCCTGTGCGCCTGTCAGCCAAATTACCACTACCCGGGGTGCACCTCTCCTGCGCCGAGAATAGACCAGTTTGGAGCTAGCAAGCTTTCAGCGCACTTTCCGCACGTTTTTTTGGCATGAAATTGTCACTGCGCCAAGCTGAATCTTTCGACACCTCCCC
>JBAMNC010001317.1:162500-391025 GCA_037902135.1 Cetoscarus ocellatus
CAGTTAATTTTCAGTAAAGTTTTATTTGCTACTACTTTTGTCAGTTTAAAGTTATTTCAGTGACCACTGTGGCTTTTCTTTCTTTAATGGAAGGGTACCAACAATTTTGTCCACGTGTGTAATTAGATCTATTTCAATGATTGGAGGCTTCAATGTTAAAGGCACAGTACATAAAATTTCTCTGTATGCGGATGAGGTCCTGCTGTACTTAGTTGACATAGATACCACCATACCATGGCAGCTTGAATGTTTGCAACAATTTGGACATATATCAGGCTAATTTACTAAAGACAGAGGTCATGCCTGTTGAAGCTATGACAGGCTGTGCCTCATGGCTTCCCCTTTCAGTGGTCACCTAGGGAGATAACATACCAGCAAATAAAATTTGGTCCCTCTCTGAAAAATTTGGTCAAGCTTCATCTCAAGCCAATCATAACACACATTAAAGATGACTTTCACAGATGGTGGACCCTACATGTATCCTGGCTGGGCATTATAAATGTGCTTAAAATGAATATATTACCCAGACTATTGTACCCACTACGGATGTTGTACAGATATACTGTACAATGCAGAAGTATATGCATATATAGTGGATGCGTATGTGTGAATGTAAGGTCAGCAGGAGGAGGAGTTCAGATTGACAGTTGCTGTGGAGTAGAGTCTGTGAGGGTTAGAGTCTAAAAGGGAGACAGCTCTGGGAACAAAGTCTGCTGGTTTTGGTCCTGAGGCACCTGAAGCACCTGCCTGATGCTGTGAGCACGATGCAGGCAACGCTTTCTCTCAACATCCTCAACAGGCTGTAGTGGAGTCTTTATGATCCACTGGGCAGTTTTTACCACCCACTGTAGAGCTTTGCAGTCTGCCATGGTACTGTTCCCATACCAGACTGTGGCACAGCTGGTCAGGATGCTCTCTATTGCACAGTGGCAGAAGTTCCGGAGTATGGCTGAGGACAGATGGTGCATTTTCAGTGTCCAAACACGATAGTTTCAGTGAAAATCATGACATTACAGTCCAAAAGTCTCTTGCTGTGAGTGATATGGATGTCATAATGTCAGCCATGCCTCCTACTCCTCCCAGTTCTTCAACTGCACACCTGAGGCTGATCCACTCATCAAGCTCCTGCAGCATATATCTGGCTCTTCACTCCAGTCTTCACCTGATTGCTCAGTCATTTCAGCGGATTGATATTCTTTTGATTTCCCACTATGGTCGCCTCACCCTGCCATGCTCTCAGCCTCTAGCTCTCTACATTGACCTCCATTGTAAACTTTTCAGTGCTACTGAATTAACTGTGTGAAGGGAGTCATCTGGTTCTGTTTTTGGGTCCTAAATCTACTCCAACTTAACAGTGGAGTTGTATCTCGTCCATTTTATTCACCAAAGACCGCACATTAGTGAGGAAGATGCTCGGTAGGAGAGCCTGTGCGGGGTTAACTTTAGCTTAGATCGTATTCCTCCATGTTCCCCCGCCTTTGTTTACGTTCTCAACACCACCTGTGAGCACTTCTGCCCAGCCGGGTGGAGTGCGTCAACTCCGGTACTCTGGGGATCACAGGGTAAGTCGAAGATTAGTGATAAAAACATCAGAGCAGCGAAGTCCAATATCCAGAAGCTCTTGTCGGGTGTAGGATGTTAAACCGAAGCTGCTCTGTATGAACAGACCCAATATGAGCAAGAAAATAACTGCAAACTTGCAAATCTGGAGGAGACGCTGGGCCTCGCTGTGTGTATGTACCACCATCTTGGTCATTAAAGACATTACAGACATTAGAAATATGTGGATTGATATAGAGTCTAGAAACTGTGGCTTACTGGCACTAAAAGACTGTCCTGTTGTAAACTGGAAGAAGGCAAGGCTGGAGGTACAAAATAACTTTATTGTTTGTAACACATTAAACACTTGGAATAAGATTAATGTTTGCCTTAAACTTAAAAAACATTTTTCACTCCTAGGGAGGAACCTGGATTTTCCACCGTCATGTCAGGATTAGGTGTTTAAGCTCTGGCAGGAAATAGGTTGGGATCAGCTTGCTAAACTTTATGAAGGAGGAACAATGGAGTCATTTGGGGGCTTGAAAAATAAATATATTTTACATCATTCTCATTTTTATTGATACCTGCAAATAAGACATTACATACCAAAAAACATACAGGCCCCAAATTCATCTCCCAAGTTTATGAGACTTTAGGCCTAAACTCTCACTGCTCTACTGACCATATCCATAAGCAATGACAGAATGATATAGACTGTCAGATAGATGAAGATGTCTGGGCAATGATTATAGAGAATACACTTAAAATTCTGAATTGTAACAATGATAGAGGGAGAAAATAAAAATACTACATAGACTTCATTTTACACTGCTATTGAGGAGCAGGCTCTTCTAACTGCCATAAATGTGATACAGAAGCAGGAACATAACTACATATATGTTTTGGAAATGTACAGAGATACTAATGTTTTGGGCAGAGGTGAAGGAGGAAGTGGTCACCTTGATTGGGTACGATTTGGAACTGTCACCCCTGCAGTATATTTTAGCAGCTAAACCAGCCAATGCAAGGAACACTCAAAATGCTAAATTGATTGGAATACTTCTGTACATAGCTATGTGGTGGAAATTCTGCATACATTTATTATTTACCTGATTAGTTCTGTAACTTCAACTGTACTGCTGTGTGAATGACCTGGTGAACTCTCCTGTTTCACACCCCACTGTGTCACCCTCTGGGCACAGAGGTCAGGGCAGAGATCTGGAATAACACAGGAGATTATACCTAGGAGAAATTTCTCCAACTGTAGGAGAGTCTCCAACTGTTTTATTGCACCCCAATCAACAGCTGGCAAGGAGCTCTGCATTGTTGTTTTTTCTCCTTCCCCCAAAGCCAGAGGCCTCCTTGAGAGGTATATAAGGGAGTATCACATTTGTTTCAGTTGGACAATACTCTGAACTGCTTTCTGGCATGTGCTTCTCTGTATCGTCTCCTTCTCATGAGAATAAAGGCTCAGTGCATTACTACCTTTTTCCAGTCTTGTTTTTTGACTCTCCATAGGCAGATCAAAATTTCAACAACAAAGTGGTGGCAGTGGTGGGATTTCACGAGTGGTTCGTCCAACTGCCTGAAGACAGCCAGGGGCTGATCACCCTGAACCAGAGAAAAAGGAAAAGGTTCAGTCTCAAAACCTCGCCATATTCAGAGAGAGTGAGAACTGACTGGTCTTGGGCAGGAGGACCATCACCGCTGAGATCAAAGTGAACAACAACCGTGTTATGAGAGTGAGTCAAAAAACAACGCTCTGTTTCTGGGGGAAATACAAAAATTAATAATAACAATGATGTTAATAAAAGGGAGGTTGTCATGGTGTGTCTTCTCATTTAGGCAAGGCTTCAGGCATATTCACAGATCGCGGTGCTGCTGAGGTATTCCGGGAATACCAGGGAAGGTCTGGGACCTTCATTTTTTTGTGCCTCTATAGAGAGAGCAAGAGTTAGATCCAACTACGGGGTCGGGCAGGTATTCGGAGAATACAGCCCTTTAGGTTAAAGGCCTTTAGTCTTGGGGAGACTATAAAGTGAAAATTAGGATATGTAGCCTAATTTTATACAAGTGGACACGTAGTTACCGTGGGGAAGCTCACGTGGAGGGATCTAGAGCAATAAAGAGTATGATCCTGCACCGCCGAATGAGAAGTGCATGAAAGACAAATATGGGAAAGAAACAATTAAGTTTTATGCCACAGTGATGTGAAGAAATGGGATTTCCAAAGTGGGGTTCTGTTGAGTCAACAGCAACAGAAGTAAAAGTAAAGTATACTTGCATAAAAAGAAAAAAAAGATTTAAAAAAAGGGAACAAGTGTCGATTGAAGATTTAAAAGAAATGTAACAGCAAAGAGCAACATTTAATGCATGTTAAAAAAAAAAAAACGCAGAAGACAAAAGAAGACAAATGAAAAGTAAATTGCTGCCTAATGCATGTTTTAGATCAGTCTGACATGAAAAGAACAGACAATGCCTCTCAGTGCTCTGTCCTGTATCTATCTCTCCCACAGTTGGTAAAGGTTGACCTGGACCTCGACTCCTACCCAGCTTCTCCCCAAACCACCGCCATATGTTCCACCTCAGCTCAACAGCTCAACAGTCACAGCAGCCACAGCATGGAGCAGCACCAGCAGCAGCCCAGCCACTGTCAGTGCAGGAGGGGGACCCTAAGCAAAAGCTCACAGCAGGGGATCCATCACCTGAGGTGAAACTCAGAACCATTGAGAACCGTTTTATCAGCTGCACCAATCAACCAGCTGATCTGAACAACCCTGTGGGCATATGAAGATCCACAACTGTTTTTAAATGGACTAACATCAGTGACTGCGACCATGGGAAAACTTTCTGCTTGAGTTTTCAAGATGCTCGTCTTGCAGATGCTCCGCAAACATGCAGCGCATATCTATGAGAGCATGTAACAGAAGAAGAAACATGAAACAGCAGATCTTTACAGCGCAACCTTCACCATGCTGAAAACTGCCCAGAACAACAGTCCAGGTGACAGACAACCAGCAGCTGGGGAAGAGAGCGTGTAAGAGGACGAGGACGCAGAGGAGCCAAGCAGACCATTCACTGCAGATGATGTGTGTTACACATGTGGAAAGAAAGGACTGGTCAAGGGACAGCTACAATAAAAAACAAATTGGACTGAGGGGAGAGCAGGAGGAGGAGAGGGAAAGGACCCAGCCAAGCCACTGTGACAGGAGAAAGAGGTACTGCACACTCAGACATTACGACAGTGAGTACACTGATAATGTAAAAGCAAACCTAGATCAAGGCACGTATGTTTAATTTCACACAGAGGCATATCAAAGATTACCAGAATATGTTTACTGTAAGAGTTACATTTTTAATTTTTTATATATTTTTTTCTTTTTTTGTTGATTTGATTCAGGGTCAACAAACTGTTACAAGAGCATGTGGTCTCTCTCCCTCTTCAAAGAGTGCTATGTATATTCTATGGGGGCATCAGGCACTGCAGTAAAAGAACATTTTACTGTTCCTCTTCCCTATAAGACCCTGATAATGTTAAAACAAACATGCATTTCTGTTGTCTGACCATTGTCCAATTAATCCACTGGGAAGAGACTTAATGATAACACTGGGGTTATCAAATTTAACAATGATAAGGGGCCCTAAAATAATAACTGAAACAATGGTCAATCAAATGGTGAATGCTAATTGTTCTCCATTGATGTTTGCATATCAATGGCGTTTGGTCACATAAAAAAGCAGCTCATTAATTGAAGAGGCAGAGACACTCATGACAGCTCCAAATGTTACATATACATGTCATACATGACCTGCATAGTATTTCACATGTATCTGAAGATAGGGACATGTTATATGAAACTGACTGGTACCAGAACAAATCAGCTGATGACTTTGACGTACTGACTGTTAATGACATTTATTGAGATGCAGATAAATGTGGGGCAGCAATAAGCTTGCCAAAAGACTTGACCATGCTTTTTGATGTTCCTAATTCAGTCCCTCATGTAGCATTAACTAAAACAGCTGCAGGTGGGATGACATAGGGCCATTTGTTAATAGCTGTTCCAAAGTGACTGACTGGACAAACACCTCTACTGAAGGTGTCCAATACTGTGCACAAGTAAATTCATGTAAAAAGCCTTTTTCTGCTGATGTACACAGCATGCGCAGCGTAACAATCTTGTTTGTTAATGTAAGTGACCTAATCTGCATGTTTTCTATGTTTGTCTGTTAAAAAAAAAAAAAAGCAATTGCACCATTCATTAAGCATAATTCCTGACAAACTGTAGGCCAAAGAGAAATTAATGTGGGTTATCTTATTAAACAAATGGATAAACAACTACTGCTAATACTTATTCAAGTCATACAAAATATCCTTAAACCTAAAACTAAAGACAAGAAGTGATTTCATTTTTTGGGTTGTGTTCTTGGTTTAAAGAGTTGTAAGGAGTCAATGTTGTAGAAGTCAGGGGGGAGTGACTTCCTGATAAACGGCTCCTATGGTGACAAGGCGAGCAGAGGGGACAGAGACATGGACAGAGGAGAAGGATCAAAGGGTACAGACAGGTATGTGAATGTGGTCAGAGAAAGGTATGGAAAGGCGAGACTGGGGATGGTTTTGTATGTGTGGAGTAGGATGGAATGCAGTGTGTAATGGGAAACCAGTAGAGCTGTTGCAGAATCGGTATGATGTGATGAGTGGATGGTGTCCTTGAAATGATGGGTCCTGCTGAGTTCTGGAGCAGTTGAAGTTAATGTAGGATTTCAATTTTTTTTTTTATGACATCTGTTCTCTTACAGCATCATGGAGGCAAACTAAAACCTGTTGCCTAATTTTTAGCCAACTTAATCCTATAAGCAGGTTTTCCTCGAATGTGTACCTGCAGCCGCAGCTGCAGAGACAGCAATAGTTGCATTAGGTGAAATAGTGGATTATTCATGTCTTACACTTTTTGTGCCAAATTCTATCTCTGATTCTCCTACAGCAGAAACCTTATCACTTATCCACAGCAAGATGGTTACCGTATAATGCAATTCTTTTGAAAATGCCTAATGTCACAGTATAACCATGTACTATCCTTAATCCTGTAACTCTTCTGCCTATTCCAGGGAGAAATGATGAGGAAGAGATCCATGACTGCAACATAATGTTGTAACAAGTGTGCAGCCTGAGAGCTGATCTGAATAACCCTTAATTGTTTCTTTTGTAGATGGTTCAGTGTCCAGGGATGCAGGCACTGGTAAAATGACAAAAAATTGACAAAAAACTTCTTAAAGAAATGAAACTTTTTGGGGGTAATGCCAGAGCACATTCGGCAACAATATCTGCACTGCTGTCTTAGGACGTTTTTATGATGCTTGCAACCAATATTAACATGTCTCTCCTAAGTAACTTTTAGCAGTGCAACCACAACAGATGCCTGAGGATGTGTCTGCAGGAAAGCGAGTGCCTGCAGTAAAGTTAACGACGTGTTGTATAATCCAGATAACAAGCCTTGCTTCCTTACAGCATTGATTCCTCTGCTAAAATTGACACATGGGTTGGACCACGTGGCAAAAGGGGGGATGTATAAAGCTGCAACAAAATTTTGATTTACAAAATGTTTATAATGTGCAGAAAATTGTTCCAACAGGTTCCATATTTGAATACTGGGAGACAGAGGCCTATCCAGCAGATCCAGCGGCCAGCACACTCTATTAGATCCAGCCAGGCAACTGGGTGATGGTAAAAGCTGTGACAACCAAAAGGTGGAGCCAGGCTAGGACCATACCAAGTCCTTCTGATAACACTGCAGCGAGAATAACAGAAAGAGCAACCTGGATACACGCAAGCCACTGCAGGAAGGTGCCAGGACGTGCAGACAACCTTGTTTCAAAGATTAATTATTTTAAAAAGTCACTCGCTCTCACACACACTTATAGCGAGGCAGCGATGACCAGCCCAGCTGCATGGTGCAAGCCAAGCGCTGCCACAGCTGCAACGACGAATCACACGATGCACTCACAGGGACCTAGAGTTAACACACTACACAAGGCTCTTTTCAACGCCCTACGAGGGACACCGAGGGAGCGCTGATCTACGTGGGATCATCTGACAGCAAAAGATCAAAGAGAAAACAGCGCGGTTAAGCCAGATAATAAAATTGATAAGCTGAGTCAATGTTAAAAGAGAAAGCAAATGTAGTTGTGAATAATGAAGGGTAAATATGTATGGTGATTAATGTGAGAAAGCTAAACATCACCACCGGTTGTATGTATGTGAACAATTACCTCAACACTCTGTCTCAGCTATTCCAGCTATCCCTTGGTCCTTAAGTTCATCTGTAGTTTTTGGGATAACCACAGCCCTATCAGCTGAATCAAATATGTAATATAAATCAAGTTGCATTATAGGAAATCTGATTCCTTATTAATGTTTAATGTGTGAGTTATTGACTTTTCACAGTAGAAGGTGTGTATTTTTAATGCCTCAGCAGGGTATCATGATTGGATATTTGAACCCATGTTTTAATCTGTAAGTATTTTCTTCACCGACAGACAAATAGTTTATCATAAATGATAAGAAGGGGGGAGTTGTGGTGGAAATTCTGCATACATTTATTATTTACCTGATTAGTTCTCTAACTTCAACTGTACTGCTGTGTGAATGACCTGGTGAACTCTCCTGTTTCACAGTCCACTCCTATACCTAGGAGAAATTTCTCCAACTGTAGGAGAGTCCCAACTGTTTTATTGCACCCCAAACAACAGATGGCAAGGAGCTCTGCATTGTTGTTTTTTCTCCTTCCCCCAAAGCCAGAGGCCTCCTTGAGAGGTATATAAGGGAGTATCACATTTGTTTCAGTTGGACAATACTCTGAACTGCTTTCTGCCGTGTGCTTCTCTGTTATTGTCTCCTTCTCATGAGAATAAAGGCTCGGTGCATTGCTACCTTTTTTCAGTCTTGTTTTTTGACTCTCCATAGGCAGATCAAAATTTCAACAACAGCTAGAAAGAGTATTCTTTTAAGGACTATCTTTCTACACTGGATGATTGATACAAGGAAATACTGAGAGTACTTCCCCTAGAAAAACTGACTTACAACCTTAATGACAACGCTAAGGGATTTGTCAAGATTTTGCAACCGTTCCTGGAGAAAGTGGACCCTGATGGATGGACTTTTGTTCTACCCAGTTAACATCATGGAAACAACAGTAAACACTAGAACCATGGACAGCATCACACCAGCCTGGTGGTGTATGTGTTTTGTCTTGCTTAGGTTTTGTAATTTTTTTGTATTTATCTTTCCTTCATTTTTTTTTTCTTTTGTAATATGTCTCATAATAACCTGGCCTGCTGCACTTTGTTCCTTTGTTAAAGATATCCAAAACCATGTGTCAGCAAAGCCAGGGGTAGGGGCAGGCGAAAGCTTATCCAGGAGGAGGTTCATGCTGAGGTGGAGGAGGCCCGCTTCAGCTGAGTGTTGGGCATGAGCAAGCAGGTGGCCTAGACCAAGTGGGAGCACATAGCCAGCCGTAAGATCACCTGGGCTGAACTCTGAAAGGCGGAGCCTCACCAAGTTCTTGGTCCAGTTGGTGTACAATGTCCTCCCTGAGCCCTGCCAACTTGTTTACCTGGGGCCTGACAGACTCATTTGTGTGCCAGCTCTGCCAGAAGAGAGGATCATTAGAACACATCCTCAGCTGCTGCTCTAAGGCCCTGGGAGATTGCAAGTATCGTTGGCGCCGTGACCAGGTCCTGCGGACAATTGCAGACACCATCAGCCCTGGCATCAACAACAGCAAGCTGCAGCAACCGACTAAGAGCATGATTGCCTTTGTCCAAGCAGGAGAGAAGCCTCAAACCTCCAAGAAGACCCAGGGGGCCTGCTCACAACATCAAGGGACTGGCAGCTCCTGGTTGACCTAGGGAGACAGTTGAGGTTCCAGGACACCATCGCAGCCACAACCCTTCGGCCAAACATGGTCCTGATGTCCATGGTCAGCAAGCAGGTGGTGCTCCTTGAGCTAACCGTCCCCTGGGAGGACCGAATGGAGGAAGCCAAAGAGAGGAAGAGGGCAAAGTATGCTGATCTTGTAGCTGAGTGCCTATTGAGGTGGGCTGCAGGGGCTTCGCAGGCAAGTCCTTGCACCGAGTCCTACGGCTTCTTGGCACTTGTGGACTGCACGGACAAAGAGCCATCAAGAACATCTTGGAAGCGGCAGAGAAGGCTTCACAGTGGCTCTGGTTGAGGAGGGGGGACACATGGCGTAGTGCACTACCTGGACACAAGTCAGGGCCTGATCACCCCCCCCCCCCCCCCGCTGGGTCACCTGGTTGAGGGTGTCTGATGTAAGCCTGAAACACCCGATGACCCCAGGAACATCACTGACAATGTGTCCAGGTTGCACAATGAAGTATATTATAGTACTTCAATGTTAAGAAAGAAAAAAAGTGGTTCAACATTTGTACTGAACTTAACTGTAACAATGACTGCTTAATAAAGAGAAAGTAAAAAAAAAATACAAATTTTATCACAATCCTTAATGAGGTCAAATTCACTCCCGATGTGTATTTATTCTTAAAAATGTTTCACAGCTGATTTGCACATCAATGCTAACTTAACTGATGTGACAATCCACTTTTTCAACAGGACCGTAATTCATTCACTCACCAGCAGAGGTCCCCATGTATCACCACTGACACTACAAAAGACTTTGTTTATGTTTAATTACACTTTAATTTTTTTTAAAGGTTTATGTCATTGAGATAATAACAACTGACAGACAACATCTGGCAGCATAAAAATGTTGGATTATGTTAAAAATCAAACATGTATTTGTCTTTCCACTTCTCAGCACCAAGTGTTCAGCAGTACAGTCCGTCTGCTGTTCCCTTAATATCTAAGTCAGTCCTTTATGGCCAGACTCCTGTTCCCCCAGTGTTAGTCTAGTCAGTTCTCTATAGGCCAACTACAGTTTCTCATTGCCTGTGCTTAAATCTAAACTCAAACACATATTCAATTACTGATGGGTGAATTTCCTTGTGACACTCTGCCACCTGTTATCCATCTTATTTTATATTATTTCATTTGATCTAATAAATTTACACTCGATGTTTTATAACCATGTCTTTTTCATATATGGTGATTTAATTCTGTAATAAATAATATTCTAAACATTTTTGTTGTTACATATTATTATTACACAAATAATTGTAATGGTTTATCTAGTACATCATAAATCCCCACAAGAATAACATGAATTTTCATTTTAGAATAAAAACTGATGATAATGATGGTACCTGAACTACAGCATATTCAACCAGAGATGAAAATCCAAACAGCAAACATGCGATGAGCCAAATGTCGATTGCCTTCACATACGAAACTTTTGGCAGCTCTGACGCCAAAGACATGCTCTCGCTGGACAATGACAGGACCGACAGGATACCTGAGAAAAAGAAAAAAAAAAAGTAAAATAATGACTTACTAGACAACAACAGGTCCAAAAATATACCTGAAATGAATCATTATAATTATTACATATAAACTCATAAATCTCACTGACACAATTTAATTTTATAAATAAGTGATATACATATAATCCCACTAGCCAATCAAAATACTGACAACATACCTTAAAAATTGGAAATCATAATTACTAATATTTCTATTAGTAACAATCTTACCGGACAACAAAATAACAAAAACATAAAGAAAAGTCTGATTTAAAGCAATAATGTTATTATTATTATTATTATTATTATTATTATTTCATTTTTTTATTATCAAAAATATTATTATTTCTAGAACTACTTTAATGATAATAATATATATTTGGGAGGTTATTAAAATTAAAATCATTGTAATAGTAATTAAAGCCATAATAGTAATAACAATAATGACAGTAATTACTTTTTAATCAGCCCACTCTTGGCCTAATGATGAACAAGAAGATGAAATGAAGAGGAAGATGAAATGAAGAGGATGATGATGAAAATGAAGATGAAGAGGATGGAGATGTACAGTGATCCTGCTGATCTGGGGGAATTCATGTCGAGAGTGACAGGAAGGCCAATCAGATTAACGCTTCTCCTCAGTGCAGAGATATGGAGGTTCATACATGACTGCAGAAGGGTTAAGCTCATTAGAGAAATAAAATAATGATAACAGTTACATGTCAGTGTCATGATCGTGTCATGCCAGTGGCATGTTCCTGTTCATGTGGTCACTGCTGCTCCACAACCCTAAAAAACAGACATCCATGAAAATAAAAAGCACTCTGCAGGCGATGATCATCTGAAATATTGTATCTGTGAGCACTGACATTAATGTACGTAAGACTGTCTGCACTGATAAAGAATTGACCAAGAACAGACTCATTAAAGAGTGCGATTGCTAGTATAAATATCATTAATGTAATTCAGATATTTTTTAATGTATTTCTGACCCAGAGGGACTCGAGCAGCAGAGGCATCCGGATTGATCCAGAAAGACAACCAGGACAGGACCACAATGAGGAGCGTGGGAGCGTAGACCCCCATCATGTAGAAACCCACCTGACGACGCAGCGTGAAGATCACCTCCACACAGGTGTAATACCCTATGATCAACCAATCAGACAGATATATAAATCAGTACAAACATCATCTCCACACAGGTGTTAAAACCTATAATAAATCAATTAGACGGATATATGGTAAATGATAAATGGACTTGAGCTTATATAATGCTTTTCTAGTCATTGACTACTCAAAGCTGCTTTACACCGCAGGTCACACTTACCCATTCATGCCCATTCGCTCTCACATTTACTCACAGATGGTATAAACTGATATAAATCAATACAAATGTCATCTCCACACAGGTGTGATAACCTATAATCAATCAATCAGACACATACATAAATCAATACAAACATCATCTCCACACAGGTGTGATAACCTATAATCAATCAATCAGACACATACATAAATCAATACAAACTGTCATCTCCACACAGGTGTGATAACCTATAATCAATCAATCAGACACATACATAAATCAATACAAATGTCATCTCCACACAGGTGTGATAACCTATAATCAATCACATATATTCATTGATTTATTCATTCATTTTCTATACCACTTATCCCTTTTGGGGTTGTGGTGGGTGGGGGGGGGGGGGGGGGGGGGGGGGGCTGGAGCCAATTCCTGCTGTCATTGGGCAAGAGGCGGGGTACACCCTGAGCAAGTCGCCCGCCGATCACAGGGCCAGATAGAGAGGCAGACAAACATTCACACTCACATTCATACCAAAGGACAACTTGGAGTCACAAATTAACCCAGTGAGCATGCTTCTGGTCTGTGGGAGGAAGCCAGAGGGCCTGGAGAGAGCCCACACATGTACAGGAAGAACATGCGCCACCATGTCGCCCCATAACATTTATTAATTAGTTTAAATATCATTTCTGTATTTATTAAATACATAAATCAATACATATCGATAAACAGAGAGTCTTTGGAGCAGTGTTATAGAGAATATATATTTTAATTGACTGTAGCTGTGTGTTATTCAGAAGGCACAGTAGTTAATTGATAATAGGAAATCAATAATCAATTACCTGTGCCCTGGTAATATTTGGTGCAGTTTCCATATTTGATGTCCTCCTGTTTGATGTCGAACTGCGGCAGAGCGATTTCATCCATCTGAACCGGATCAGACTGCCACATGAACACCAGGTCACTGGTTGTATATCCAACTGTAAACACATGTATGTATATTATGATTATTGATTATTGATCATAACTATAGCAGCTACAGGAACATCAGATCACTGGTCTTATACCCAACTGTAAACACATGTAAATATATCATGATTATTGATTATTGATTATAACTATAATAGTAACATGAACACTAGGTCATCTGTTTGTTGAATAAATAAATTATAATGTCATTAGTTCAGCATCTTTAATTATTTAAAGTTAAATTGTATTATTTGTGATTATTTCAACATTTATCTGAATCACTTTACACCCTTTTAGCTGATATCTGATCGTGGTCACATCACTCACAGCTCTCCAGCTGCATCTTGCAGAGCTGAGTGTCCATCGGGAAGAGAGTGAGATCCAACGGACATGACAGCGTCACCGACAACCTGCACACATGGAACACCTGACTACACACACAAATACAGACCTTTACATACACTCACTGGCCACTTCATTAGGTACACCTCTCTAGTCCCAGACTGGACCCCCTTCACTTTCAGAGCCCCTTAATGCAACAAGCTGCTGAAACATCCCTTAGAGATGTTGGTCCATGTCTCCATGACAGCATCACACATCTGCTGAACATTCATGATGAGAATCTCCTGCTCCACCTCATCCCAAATGTGCTCTACTGGACTGAGATCTGGTGACTGTGGAGACCACTGGAGTACAGTGAAGAAACTAGTGTGAGATGATCTGAGCTCTGAGACATGGAGCTGCTGGAAGTCTCCATCAGAAGATGGTCCACTGTGGTCATAAAGGGATGGACATGGTCAGCAACAATCCTCAGGTAGGCTGTGGGGTTTGAACCATGTATAGGTGACTAAGGGACCACCAGCAGCCTGAACCGCTGATCCAAGGCAAGATGGATCCATGCTTTATGATGTTCACGCCAAACTCTGAGCCTACCATCTGAATATGGAGCAGAATTCCAGACCCATCAGACCAAGAGACACTTTTACAGTCTTCTGTGGTCCAGTTTTGGAGAGTCAGACCCTCAGCTTCTGTTCTTGGCTGACTGGAGTGGCACCTGGTGTGGTCTTCTGCTGCTGTGGACCATCTGCTTCCATATTGGATGTGTTGTGTGTTCAGAAATGGTCTTCTGCAGACCTTGATTGTAACGAGTGGTTCCTGTTGTCTTTTCATCATCTCCAACCACTCTGACCATTCTCCTCTGACCTCTGACACCAACAAGACGTTTGACCCAGATAACTGATACTCACTGGATATTTACTCTTCTTCAGACCATTCTCTGTAAACCCCAGAGATAGTTGTTAAAATCCCATCCCAGTAGATCAGCAGCTTCTGACAGACCAACAACCATGTCATGTTCAGAATCTCTAAAATCACTTTCCTTCTTCATTCTGATGCTCTGTTTGAACTTCAGCAGGTCTTCTTCACCATGTCTATATGCCTGCCTGCACTGAGTTGATGCCATGTAATCGGCTGAATAGCCTTGGCATCAACAAGCCCTGGAACAGGTGTACCTTATGAGGACCAGGTGCGTGTATTAAAATGCACACTCATAAACAGACATGCTCTCACACTAATGTAAAACATGACTCATGCATTACCCTGGTGAAGAGGAGGATCATGGGTACTGCAGTTAAACATTTAATTGATGAAGAGATGCATTATTGGTACTGGTGAAGAGGTGCAGTATGGGTGCAATAGTTAAATGTCACAGTACCAGTTAATTATTTATTCCTTGATTTTAACTTGTGTGTTTATTTTGTGATTCTTTAGAGTGGTTTGAACCATTTCAGTGCACGGAATCTCATCAAGATAATGACTGGCAGCTGAGACTGATAGCACCACATCCGCCTCAAAGGTGTGACTGGACGGAAGGGACTTTTAACCAGTTGCAGGTGCAACAGATCGGGTTCACAAGGAACAGGCGACAGCTGGGACTAAGACAAAGTAGCAGCGGAGCCAGAGACAGAACAAACGAGCAGAATTCAGGGGTCAGTATCGGGGGTCAAGACGCGGAGGCTTGATACGAAGCGCACTAACAGATGAGTACAGGAAAGTGTCAAGCCTGCTGCCCACTGAGCCTGCTTGTGTGTTTGCATGCTTTGTGTATTTTATTGTGGTACTGAAGCAGTTGCCTCCACCCTCCACAGCTTCCCCAGCGCGAGGGAGAAAGGACTACAATCAAAGATTTTACTGATGGAGAGGGGTATCATGGGTACTGTAGGTGGAGCAGAGCATCATGGGTACTGTAGTCAAACACTTTAGAGGTGCATTGTGGGTACTGTAGTCAAATACCACCACCATTTGAAGCCCATACCTCATGCTGATGAGCACGTCGCCATTCCTGAAGATGAAGAGCAGGATGTTGTCCTGCGTTACATCGTGAAAGTTGGCGTTTTTCTCATTGGCAAAGAACAGATCAGGCTTCCACAAACACTGGAACATTTTAGGGTCCACTGTCAGAGCTTCACTCTTAAAGTCGGTGGGCAGACGAAGACGAGGGTCGTTCCACCGCTGCCGAAGGAAAATGTTCACGCGGTAGTCCTAAAGGTAAATAAATACATGATGGTTTAGATTTGGATATATTCATCATTATTATCAGACAGTAGTCCTAAATATATAAACATATTATATCATCAAATATCACCTGATGGTTATTGGTAGTAAAGTAAATATCTATTATTGATTGTAATATTGTTATTTTAGTACATAGATATAAAAAAACTAAATATCAGTTTATGCAGTACATACTAACTTTATTTTTGCACCAAATGTGTATACATAAAAATGTATCTTTTATGTTTATTTTTTCATATGTGTTTATATTCTTCTTTATTTATTATATTCATTTTTATGTACATCTTTCCATCCATTCTGCCAGAGACACAAACAGCCTGAAACAAATTCCCTAAAAAATATATATATATACATACATATGTGTGTATATATATGTGTGTGTACAAATACACTGCCTGGCCAAAAAAAAGTTGCCACCACAAAAAAAGGTCACACACTCTAACATTTTGTTGGACCAACTTTAGCTTTGATTTATTTCCATCCAGTGTTGCATTAATTTTTTTCATCAAGATCTTGTATTGATGATGGGAGAGTCTGACCACTGCACAAAGCCTTCTCCAGCACATCCCAAAGACTCTCAATGGGGTTAAGGTCTGGAATCTGTGGTGGCCAATTCATGTGTGAAAATGTCTCATGCTCCCTGAACCACTCTTTCACATTTTGAGCCTGATGAATCCTGGCATTGTCATCTTGGAATATGCCCATGTCATTAGGAAAGAAAAAATCCATCGATGGAATAACCTGGTCATTCAGTATATTCAGGTAGTCAGCTGACCTCATTCTTTGAGCACATAATGTTGCTGAACCTAGACCTGACCAACTGCAGCAGCCCCAGATCATAGCACTGTCCCCACAGGCTTGTACAGTAGGCACAAGGCATGATGGGTGCATCACTTCACCTGCCTCTCTTCTTATCCTGATGTGCCCATCACTCTGGAACAGGGTAAATCTGGACTCATTAGACCACATGACCATCCTCCAGGACAGTTCTTAATCCAATTTTAGTAGTTTCTGCAATCTCCTTAGATGTTTTCTCTTCTTGATACATGCCAATGATTTGACCCTTCTTAAACAGACTAACATCTTTTCCACAAACACAGGATGTGTCTTTTGACATGGTTGTTTAAGAAATGAGAAGCTAGTCATTGCATCAGCTGGGGTTTAATAACTTGCTGCCAGCTGAAAGATAATCGCCATGCGGTAATTATCCAACAGGAGGCTCGTACCTATTTGCTTAGTTTAATCCGGGTGGCGACTTTTTTTTTGGTCAGGCAGTGTATATATACAACTCTTCTCTCACCTACCCCCTCTCTGTTCATCCTCTTCAGCTCGGGTCCTCTACCATGAGATGAAGCGTTTAGTGAGTGTCTCAGACAATGGAACTGACAGGGAAGGAGGAACCAGAGGAACCATCATGGGAGGAGAAACCCCTGCGTGGGATGTACCACCGACAGATAGCTGAAGTGGCTGATATGAACAAATCCTACCAATGGCTAGAGAGGGCTGGATTTAAGGACAGCACAGAGGCACTAATTATGGCTGCACAGGAACAGGCCTTGAGCACCATAGCAATAGAGGCCCGGATCTATCACACCAGGCAAGATCCCAGGTGCAGGCTGTGCAAAAAGAGCCCTGAAACAGTCCAGCACCTAACAGCAGGGTGTAAGATGCTGGCAGGAAAAGCATAAGCAAGTAGCCGGAATAGTGTATGGGATTATCTGTGCAAAATATGAGCTGAAGACCCCTAGGTCAAAATGGGAAGCACCTCCCAAGGTGATGGAGAATGACCAAGCCAAGATCCTGTGGGACTTCCAGATACAGACCAACAAAATGGTAATGGCCCACCAACCGGACATTGTAATTGTGGATAAGCAGCAGAGGAAAGCCGTTGTGATTGATGTAGCCATCCCAAGCGATAGCAACATCAGGAAAAAGGAACATGAGAAACTAGAGAAATACCAAGGGCTCAAAGAAGAGCTAGAGAAAGCCTGGAAGGTGAAGGCAACAGTAGTGCCTGTGGTAATTGGAGCACTCAGGGCAGTGACTCCCACACTGGAGAAGTGGCTCCCATTCCTAATCCATGGGGTTCAAAATGACATCAGTCCACCCTTTGCAGCTATGACAGCTTCAACTCTTCTGGGAAGGCTGTCCACAAGGTTTAGGAGTGTGTTTATGGGAATGTTTGACCATTCCTCCAGAAGCACATTTGTGAGGTCACACTGATGTTGGACGAGAAGGCCTGGCTCTCAGTCTCCGCTCTAATTCATCCCAAAGGTGTTCTATCGGGTTGAGGTCAGGAATCTGTGCAGGCCAGTCAAGTTCATCCACACCAGACTCTGTCATCCATGTCTTTATGGACTTTGCTTTGTGCACTGGTGCACAGTCATGTTGGAAGAGGAAGGGGCCAGCTCCAAACTGTTCCCACAAAGTTGGAAGCATAGAATTGTCCAAAGTGTCTTGATATGCTGAAGCATTCAGAGTTCCTTTGACTGGAACTAAGGGGCCAAGCCTAGGTCCTGAAAAACAACCCCACACCATAATCCCCCCTCCACCAAACTTTACACTTGGCACAATGCAGTCCGACAAGTATCATTCTCCTGGCAGCCGTCAAACCCAGACTCGTACATCAGATTGCCAGATGGAGAAGTGCGATTCGTCACTCCAGAGAACGCGTTCCCACTGCTCTAGAGTCCAGTGGCGGCGTGCTTTACACCACTGCATCCAACGCTTTGCATTGCACTTGGTGATATATGGCTTGGATGCAGCTGCCATGGAAACTCATTCCATGAGGCTCTCTGCGCACTGTTCTTGAGCTAATCTGAAGGCCACATGAAGTTTGGAGGTCTGTAGCGATTGACTCTGCAGAAAGTTGGCAACCTCTTCGCACTATGCGCCTCAGCATCCGCTGTCCCCGCTCCATCAGTTTATGTGGCCTACCACTTCGTACCTTAGTTGCTGTCATTCCCAAACACTTCTACGTTCTTATAATACAGCTGACAGTTGACTGGAATATTTAGGAGCGAGAAAATTTCACGACTGGATTTGTTGCCCAACTGGCATCCTATCACAGTTCCACGCTGGAATTCACTGAGCTCCTGAGAGCGACCCATTCTTTCACAAATGTTTGTAAAAGCAGTCTGTATGCCTAGGTGTTTGATTTTATACACCTGTGGCCATGGAAGTGATTGGAACACCTGATTCTGATTATTTGGATGGGTGAGCGAATACTTTTGGCAATATAGTGTATACACTATATTGTATACACTACATTAGCGACCACTTCATGAGGTCTTCTGTTAAGTTCCTTGGGCACATTGTGACCAAAGATGGCATCTCCATCGACCCAGAGAAGGTAAAGGCCATTACTGATCTCTCTGAGAAGGATTTGATGGATGAGAGCAGTAACAGCCCCTCTCCCACCAAGGTATGGTCATTTCTTGGTATGGTTGGTTTCTACCAACAGTTTTTTGAGGGTTTTCCAGCATCAGCAAACCACTCTTTGCCCTGACGTCAGGCATGAGAAAGCCACCACATGACAAAGGTAAAAAGAGCTCACCTGTGAACAGGAAGTTGACTGCTGATGATAGGACACCAGAGTGCAGAAGGGCTTTCATGTCTCTAAAGCAGGCTTTGTTAGACAATGTCACGCTGGCTCATCCAGACTTCAGTAAGCCTTTTCTACTGTCAGTTGATACTTCCTCCAACAACCTCAGTGCTGTTTTGTCGCAACTGGCGGATGGTGACAACATTTCTCGACCGATAGCCTTTGCCAGCAAATCTCTGAACTACGCCCAGTCATGTTACCCAGCACACAGGCTTGAATTTCTGGCACTCAAGTGGGCTGTTAGTGACAAATTCAGTCACTGGTTGAGAGGTCATCCATTCACCGTGTGGACTGATAACAACCCTTTGACCTAAATCCTCAGTAAGCCAAAGCTTGATGCCTGTGAGCAAAGATGGGTTGCTAAGCTTGCCCCATATGACTTTGAAATCAAGTACATTCCAGGACCTAAGAATGTGATAGCAGACGCACTGAGCCGTGAGCCATTTGTGCAGCCGAGTATGCTACGTCGCCTCACCAAAGTCCCTTACGGAGCACTTCCGGAGGAAGCTAACACTCTAGACTCTGACTGTGTGCAGGATGCTATTCGCTGGTCCTGTGAACCTCCAGATGTGGTGCCCACACATCACTCAACTGTGGCCTGCAGAGCTGCTGTTTCTGCTGTTTTGAGAAAGTCTTTGGACCAAGATAAGCTACCCCCTCAGGTCTTCCTCTTGCCTCAACTGGTTCAGTCTGTTCAACCTCTTAGCTGTCTGAGGTCCGTCCTCTGCCAAGAGACAAGCTGATGGATGCACAACGTGCTGACCCTTGCTTGAGTCGTGTTCTCCTGTTTGTGGAACGTCAGAGGCGCCCATCAAGACGAGAGCGTTCACATGAGCCTGTTGAAGCTCTCAGGCTTCTTAGACATTGGGATAAGCTGACAGTCAAGACGGGTGTTCTCTATCATGTTTCTAAAGATCCTGTTACTATGAAAAGACCTACCGTTATGTGGTGCCCTCTACACTGAGAGATGAAGTCCTTAGGGGTGTGCATGATGAGGTAGGTCATCAGGGTCAAAGACGGACACTATATCTGACAAGATAAAGGTTCTTCTGGCATGGGATGGAGAGAGATGTGAAGGACTATGTGAAGTACTGTTGCCGTTGTGTGTGTAGTTAAGTCCCCTGAGCCTGAGGCCAGAGCACAGCTTGAGAGTGTGACCACATCCAGACCCCTTGAGCTTGTCTGCATAGACTTTTGGTCTGCTAAGGACTCCTCCAACAAGTCGCTCGATGTGCTCGTGGTTACTGACCACTTTACTAAGCTGGCACAGGCCTACCTGTGTCTGAACCAGTCGGTCAAGGTTGTTGCCCAACAGCTCTGGGACAACTTTTTCTGTGTTTATGGCTTCCCCGAGCGGATACACTCAGATCAAGGTGCTAATTTCGAAGCAGTCTGATTACAGATAATCAAAGTTGCTGATGTTTGCAAGTCACGTACAACACCTTATCACTCGATGGGCAATGGTACTGCAGAGAGATTCAATCGCACCCTTGGAAATATGATCAGAGCCCTTCCCCCAAAAGCCAAACACAGATGGCCTCGATTGTTGAGATCTCTCACCTTCTCCTACAACGCTACAGTACATGAGACCACTGGTTTTGCCCCGTTTCAACTGATGTTTGGCAGAACTCCCAGGTTGCCTGTTGATGTGATGTTTGGATCTGTCCTCGTGGATGATCAGGCGGTGGACTATGACGACTATGTGCTGAGTCTCAGACGTGGCCTAGCAGAGGCTGTGAGAGTTGCTCAGGTCTCTTCCAGAAAACAGCAGCAGAAACAGACTATTACAACAAGAGGTTCAGAGGTGTGATTAATTCACTGTTGTCATCTTGTAGTAATGATGATCAGGATGAAATAAGTGAGAGCGTTTGTGAGCCTCAAAAATATTAGCTATATTTATCCAACATATGAAGGAATTTACTGATGCATTACGAACCGGAAACGAGAATATCTTGTCTCTGATAGCAGAGGACTGTCACAACAGCAGAAGAACTACATCTTGTCCCTGAGTTGTGAGGTTAATCTACTGCTGCTGGTTTCACCTCACAGTCCACAGGATGGAGGCCAAATCAACACTGTAAAAATAACACCAGTGCCAAAAACAATAAATACATGAATAATCACCTGCAATGAACTCTCAGCTTGTTTGATTTTACGTACCATGGTGGTCTCCTGGATGGAGCCAAAACTGTTGATGAAGATGTTCACTTTGGACTCCACAGGGATCCCTGAAAAACACAGCAGAGTTTACAAAGCAGTTGTCACATGTTCTTTTCATGTTCTCACTCTTGTTCTTCTGCAGTTCCTGATATTAACTTTAGCGAGATCACCACAATTAAATACATGGTAGTTCCTGCAAACACTCACACACACACAAGGACAAAATTGTTGGTACCCTTCCGTTAAAGAAAGAGAAACCCACAATGGTCTCTGAAATAACTTGAAATCGAGAATTGTAATAATAAATCCACTTAAAATCATGAAGTAATTGCACTGTTTTGTCTTGTCTGCCTCTTTTCTTTGTCTTTCTGCCTTTATCTTTTTGTGCTTTTTCTCTTATTTCTCTACCCCCTTGGCTTTTTTTAATTTTGTTTTCTGTTTGTTTGTTTGCTTTGTTTTGTTTTGTTCGTTGTCAAGTTTTGTCATTTTCATTTTTATTATATGTATAGAATTTTGTAAACCAACACTATAACTTGCTATGCACATACTTCTCTGTTCACATATATTTGTTTGTATGCACTAATTGGTGAATAAAATTTAAGAAATGAAATAGTAATAATAAATAAAAATTTACTGAGAATTAACCAATAAAAATCAGACATTGCTTTTGAATTGTGGTTCAACAGAATATTTTTAAAAAACAAAATAATGAAACTGACTGAGTTTCCCCAGTTTCTGAGTGCCTTTTGATGGTGAAGAAAACTGTACTCACTGACACCTTGACTTTCTTTGCAGTTTGTCTGCAAGAAAGACCTACATTTTTAGTGTTAAGATGGTCTGTCTCTCTTCCATTGTTAATTGCCTTTTTCTTGCCATTTTTGTAGCAACATGTGACTTTCTGCAGTACAATGCTGTTCAGCTGATGCTGACAAGGGTATGGTACCACAGGGTATGCTTTTAGGATCAGAATCAGAAACCAGAAATACTTTATTAATCCCCAAGGGGAAATTCAGTTGTTTCAGTTGCTCTTACACACAGTATAGCAGTCGGAAATATCAGACGAAGATATTAGATAGATAGGAGCATCAATTTAACTAAAATAAAGTAAAGTAAAGAAAAATAAAATAAAATAAATACAACTAAAAATGAAAATAGATGAAATGAGCATGAAAATTAAGTAAGCCTGTTGCAACATGCAGAGCCTTTAAACAATACCAACTTCCTTATGAAGGAAAATAAGTAAAAATTAAGTAGAAATGAGACTTCGAATGAGATCAGGAATACACAGCGATTAACAATATTTGCAATAAGGATATAAATATATCTGTGACAGCACCACTTGTCTGAAGGTACGATTAACAGTAGGTACAGTTTGTCAGTAAGGATGTTTTCTGGAAATTAAATTTGTGTATTTATTCTGAAGATTCAAAGGCAAGGCAACTGGACTGTGTAGAGTTTGTTAGGAAGACGTTTCACTTCTCATCCAAGAAGCTTCTTCAGTTCCAAATGGCTGGTGCTGGAAGCAGGTATTTATCTTGCTAGAGGAAAAACAACAACAAAAGAGGGAGGAGTTGGAGAACGACCCATAGAAACTTATCCCAGGGTGATGTAACCCCTGAGAGTCGTTACCCTGAATGGGTCATTAACTCCCCCTGTCATGTGAGGTGTTATGGTCACATGTGCCCAGGTGAGAGTGTTTGGAGAGCTTTCTGGGGAGAGAGCTTAAGACTGCATTATATGTAGCTGAGAGGTTGTGTCTGAGTCCACCACCTCTGTTAAGAGAAGGCTTCTCCAGTCTGGTGAAGATGGCTTCTTTAACTCCTCTTTCAAACCATCTATCTTCTCTCGCCAACACCTGTACATTGCTGTCCTCAAAAGAGTGTCCCGTGTCCTTTAAGTGGAGGTGGACTGCTGAGTCCTCAACATAGCAAAACATTTGGCCACAATCTTAGCTCCCCTTGTTGGCCACACTACTCACCACATCCGAAACTCACAGGACTTCGCACAGAAAATAAAGGACATCACACTGGACCCAGAGGAAACCATGGTTTCCTTTGATGTCACATCACTTTTCACCAGCATTCCGACCACAGAGGCAGTCCAAGCAGTAAGAAAACATCTCTTACAGGACAGTACACTGGAGGTCAGAACCAACCTCACCCCTGACCACATTTGCTCCTTACTGGACCTCTGCCTGAGTACCACCTACTTCCAGTTCAGGGACCACTACTACAGGCAGAAACATGGATGTGCCATGGGCTCTCCTGTATCTCCCATAGTAGCTAACCTGTACATGGAAGAGGTGGAGAGAAAGGCCCTAGCCTCATTCCATGGAGCAACACCAAGCCACTGGTTTAGGTATGTGGATGACACCTGGGTCAAAATCCAGGCACATGAAGTAGAGGCTTTCACAGACCACATCAACACAGTTGACAACAACATTAAGTTCACACGTGAAGATGTTAAGGACAACGTTTTGGCCTTTTTGGATTGTGCAGTACACTTGGAGACAGATGGGGGTCTCAACGTTGAAGTGTACCGGAAACCCACACACACGGATCAATATTTACTCTTTGATTCGCACCATCCGCTTCAGCACAAGCTGGGTGTCATCAGAACCCTCAACCACCGGGCCGAGAGTGTTCCTACATGTAAGGAAGGAAAGGAAAAGGAACAGAAACACATTAGAGAAGCCCTGAAAACCTGTGGATACCCTAAGTGGGCCTTTTTGAAGAACAAGAAAAGAAAGGAGAAGGAGCATGAAAGGGAAGAGAGACGTAAGAACATTGTGATTCCGTATGTTGCAGGTTTATCTGAAAAACTCAAGAGAATTTTTGGCAAACACCACATTCCTGTTCACTTCAAGCCTGGAAACACATTAAGGCAGAAGTTGGTCCATCCCAAGGACAAAACACCGAGACATAAACAGAGCAATGTGGTGTATGCAGTCCAGTGCAGTGAGGAATGCTCAGACCTGTACATTGGGGAAACTAAACAACCGCTTCACAAGCGTATGGCTCAACACAGGAGAGCCACTTCCTCAGGTCAGGACTCAGCAGTCCACCTCCACTTAAAGGACACGGGACACTCTTTTGAGGACAGCAATGTACAGGTGTTGGCGAGAGAAGATAGATGGTTTGAAAGAGGAGTTAAAGAAGCCATCTTCACCAGACTGGAGAAGCCTTCTCTTAACAGAGGTGGTGGACTCAGACACAACCTCTCAGCTACATATAATGCAGTCTTAAGCTCTCTCCCCAGAAAGCTCTCCAAACACTCTCACCTGGGCACATGTGACCATAACACCTCACATGACAGGGGGAGTTAATGACCCATTCAGGGTAACGACTCTCAGGGGTTACATCACCCTGGGATAAGTTTCTATGGGTCGTTCTCCAACTCCTCCCTCTTTTGTTGTTGTTTTTCCTCTAGCAAGATAAATACCTGCTTCCAGCACCAGCCATTTGGAACTGAAGAAGCTTCTTGGATGAGAAGTGAAACGTCTTCCTAACAAACTCTACACAGTCCAGTTGCCTTGCCTTTGAATCTTCAGAATGACCATGACCTGGATGAATGAGAATCTACACAGACGCTTTGTGTATTTACTTATTCACAAATATCAGACAGTGATCATCAAACAGTGAAGAGTTTATTCTCCAGGACCTGATGGAGCAGTGATGTTATAGGGAGGAGTTATAAAGTCTGATGGACACAGGCAGGAAGGACTTCCTGTGGCACTGTGTGGTTCATCGTGGGAGGATGAGTCTCACACTGAATGAGCTCCTGTGTTTGTCCAGCACACTGTGGAGGGGGTGGGAGGTGTTGTCCATGATGTCCTGCAGCCTGGACAGCATCCTCCTCTCTGACACCTCTGTTAGAGAGTCCAGCTGTACCCCCACAACATCACTGGCCTTCCGGATCAGTTTGTTGAGCTTGTTGGTGTCCGCTACCCTGAGCCTGCTGCCCCAGCACACAACAGCGTACAGGATAGCACTGTCCACCACAGACTCATAGAACCATAGATATACAGAGAAGACTAAGTAAGTCAGTGCGCTTTAGCAGCCCGCTAAGCGACGTGCCTCCGTGGCGGCCATCTTGAGTAGGGCAACGTTCTCATTAAAGGCAATGCCCGTACATTGAAAGTAAATCATAACTTGCTCATTTCTTAAGGGATTTTCATGTGGTTTACTTTATTGTAAACATGCACTATTACTACATTACATTTGATTTAAGAAAAAAAATGTATGTATATATGTATATACATCGATATATTGTAATAAGTATAAAAACAGAAAGGTAAACATATATAGAAACTATGTTTTTAGATTGAAAGATTTAATGGTAAAGGTAATAAAATAATCATTTATCTAAATATATATTATATATATATATATATATATATATATATATATATATATATATATATATATGTATGTATATATATATATAAATTTGTGGACAGACAACATGTGTGAACAACAACACACTCTGTGGAGATAGAGGCCAGTTTGTCATCGTCATTGTCCAGCCCCAACTCCAATGAGGTTCGGACATCTTTCTTTTCCTCACAGCGAATCTGAGACTCTCTGATGAAGATCAGGGCCTGTATTCACAAAGCATTTTATCTTACCACTAGGAAGACTCCTAAATGGCATTAAAAGTTCCTGACTAAGAGTCTTCTCTTAAAACCAGTACTCCAGTTGAGGGGGGATGAAGGGGGATGGCATCCCCCCGAAATAAAAACGATCAAAATCATCCCCCCTGTAAAACTGCCATCCCCCCTTTCCATCCCTTCCCTTTTTACAGTAAATATTGGAAATATATCTTATAATTATATATAATTATTTCATCATTAGAAAGTAGTGCGCATGTTGAGTAAAAGAAATAACTAGAAAAGCACTCAGAGAGCACAGACCTCCGCCAAGCAGCTTCGGTCCACTTTGGCGAAAATGGTCCTAACTGGCAATGTTAAAGAATCCTTTAAAAAATTCCTGGATCCAGACGGTGATCCGGATCACCCCCAAAATTTAATCAGTTCTTCCATATCCCATTTCCGACAATTCCTGAAAATTTCATCCAAATCCGTACCGAATTTTTCAAGTTATTTTGAACACAGACAAACAAACTGAAACAGACAGACAGACAGATACACGCCAGCAAAAACATAACCTCCTTGGTGGAGGTAATAAGATCTGTGGGCACAGGGGCACGTAAACATGCAATGACGCAACATGATTGTTATTTTCAATTGGTTAATGCCTGATGCCAGAGGGAGCAGCACAAGCTGCAGCGCAGAGCGACATCTTGAGGATTAACTGCACTGCAATGTCAGCATGGGAAAACGAGCGGCTGGACAACGTGATGTTAGGGAATTTTTTAAAAAGACTAAAATTACAGGTGAGTTATAAATCAAGACTCAGGAATCTCAATCACTTTTTATTAATATATACAAAAGTTGCCAGACTTGCCACAGGTTGCATGCACAATAACAACACAGCTAGTTTTCCAAGCTCGCCGTGTAGCCTCCAAACTAGCTGAGATTAACTCACAGTAAGGTTCATCTCTCTTGTTAACTAGCTTGCTAAAATGCAGGACTTGTCATTCAGTCACGTTAGATTCGGGTTTACAAGCATGGGAAACGTGGATCAGATATTTGCTGTTAACGTTAGACGAGAGTTTGTCTCAAATATTTTACCAGTGTTAATGATGAAATATTCTTCATGCGGCTATATTATTTTCACCAATAGGACTCGTCAGGCAACAAAAATAAGTGAAGATGTAAGCTAAAATTCAGACGTTCAAGGCAGGCGACATTAAAGAGTATCTCCAACAAGTTTTTTTCCCCCCTCCTGGGGCCTGTTGCTGTGGCCTGAAATTTAATATTACAGTGAATATGATAAATGTGATTTTAATCTATACTGTACATTCTGTCTATTATCCAAGAGCAAGTTCATGTGCTTTTAATCATTTGTAAAACTTATTAGCATGACATGTCTGCTCATTCTATCAAACCCTATAATGTTGTTTTCTTCACATAGAGGAAAGCCATGGCCAGGAAGCAGGAGGATCAAGAGGAGGAGAAGGAACAGGTTTGATTATTAAACCTTTTGGATATAGACCAGGGATTATGTTAACTGGGAATTCCCAGTAATTGACTAGTTTTTCTACACAATAATTGAAAAATCTGAAGCTTGTTAGTCATCTTTTAATGTAATTAAGTAATTTTTAATGTAGAAACTGATTATAACAAAATTTTCATGACTGTCAAACTGGCCGATTACAAAAAACAGTTTAGTGCAACCTCTAGTTTACACACTTACCTTTTTCAATTCATATGTAGATCTATTAATATATGGCTCATTATGTCAGTGGAAATAAGGCAAATTAATCTATACTTGATTTTGTTGTTTTTGTAGCATAAAGACAGAGAGAGGAGGTAGCAGCAGGGCAAGATAGTGCTGAAGAAATAAGCAACGCAGATTCTGATGACCCAAGTGAGAAGGGAGAGAGCAGTGACAATCAAGATATCCCTGAATGCTGGACATCAAACGTGCCCAGAGAGAAAATTAGGTTATATCCATGGCTAACATGCCAAAGCAAAAAACTTGGCTGCCTAACTTGCCAAAAGATAAAAGCGCTTGGGGCAAATGCAGAAGGGAGCCACATGCATGTTGCTGCAGAGTGGTCTAAAGTAAAAGTGGCTGCCTCAGGTGCAACCAAAGCGGCACAGCTGCAGTCTCTTCGGAAAAAGATACACAAGCATAGGATGTCAGACTACCACAGAGCGGCTGAGAAGACCTTGGAAAAGGCAAAAGAAAAAACAATGGAAACATTGAGTTCTGAGATGCAGGGAGATCACTTCTTATCCACTGATCGGGTATTTCGCACAGTTTACAAGATTGTGAAAGGCTACCTCTCTGCCACCTCATCGTCCATACGACTGTGCCATCGATCTCCTTCCCGGCACCACCCCTCCCAAGGGTCGGCTGTATTCCCTGTCTGCTCACGAGAGAAAAGCTATGGAGGAACACATCAGTAGCTCACTGGCAGCTGGTCTCATCCGTCCTTCCCCGTCACCTGCTGGAGCAGGGTTCTTCTTCGTGGAGAGGAAGGATAAATCCTTAAGGCCCTGCATTGATTACCGAGGACTGAATGAGATAACGGTAAAGCACCATTACCCCCTGCAAGGTCTTTCACAGATCTACCCATTGATATTGATCTGCAAGTCTTAAATGGACTAGACATGGGTAGAACTTTACATTTGGACCATTCCTGTGCAGAAATCAGCCAACACATAGCAAGTGAAATGAGAAAGAAAGTAGTTGGAAAGGTCCTTCAGAGTAGAACAAAATTTTCTGTTCTGATAGATGAATCTACAACTGACAGTAAAAAATCAGCTTTGATTATTGACATTAGAGAAAGCCTAGGGGTGAGTGAACAGCCACTAACATTCTTCTTGGATCTAGTAGAGCTGTCTGATACCACTGCAAGTGGAATTTATGAAGCTCTGATGAATAACCTTTCACACCATGGCCTCTCTGAAGTTAACATGAAGGAGCATTTTATTTGTTTTGCTTCAGATGGAGCTTCTGTCATGCTTGGAAGTGAATCAGGTGTTGCCACCAAGATTGTGGAAAAGTTTCCCAATGTGTTGGTGTGGCACTGCATGAACCATCGTCTTGAGTTGAGTGTTGGAGATGCTGTAGAGGAAATTGCAGGGATGAATGAGTTCCAGTTTTCTTTGACAAATTATACAGTCTCTATCATGCATCGGCTAAAAGCCACCGTGAGCTCAGAGAATGTTGTGAGGAACTTGCGTTGCAGTGTCTGAACATAGGGAGAATTCTCAGCACTAGATGGGTGGCTTCCAGTTTTAGGACCATTAAAGCTGTATGGCAACAGTATCTGCCCTCCACAAGCACTTTTCTGATGCCTCAGCTGATTGTAAACAAACCTCAACACAGAGATGCATGTTCAAAGGTTTAGCAGATTGCCTTTCTAATACAACCTTTGTGCACAACCTTGGAGTTATGTATGATGCATTACAAGAGCTGTCTGAATTCTCTCTCTCCCTTCAAGCTAGAAACATGACGCTTCCCAAGGCTGAAGCAAGTCTCAGACGGCAGATCCGTGTGTTAAAGTCGATGGCAGAGCAACCTGGACTAAGGACCGAGGAGGCTCAGACAGCAGTGGATCTGAAGCTATTCAGAGGAGTGACACTGACAGATAATCTAAGGTACAGCAGAGAAATAAGCCAGCAACAGCTTTTTCATGCCTTGGCAGATAGTATTGAGAAGAGAATGGGGGGCCTGCCTGGTAAACAGAAAAGTAAAGAAGAATACCAGAACTTTCTGAACAACATCTAAGTGCTGCAGCCCTCTAACTGGCCAGATGAGTGCGGAGTTCATTATGCCAAAAAGGAAACACAGGAACTCTGGTCCTTTTTCAGTCTTGATGATGGCAGACAAATTCAAAGAGGGTCAAGGGAATACACTGACTTGGTCATACTCAAATCTGTTGGTGAAGTGATACCACCAGCACCAAAAGAGCTGAAACCCCTCCTTCAAGCAGTGAACATGCTGGTCATCTCCACAGCTGAGTCTGAGCGTGGGTTTAATCAGATGAACATTGTAAGCGCCCTAGAGGTAAAAAGCATGTCAGCCTTGCTTTTAATCATGTGTGTTGGCCCTCCACTCAAAATGTTCAAACCAGATGTCTATGTCAAGTCTTGGCTTCAAAGTCATTGCTTAGCTAACAATCAGAAAGCAAGAACACAAAAAATTGTCGACAAAAAACATGATTACGACAGTCTTTGCACTTAAAATAAACTTGGCTTGACTTGATTTGAGAGGATTCAGAAGTCTTTTCTACAGTGTTTTGTTTTGATAATGAATTTACATGAATTACACCACTGACCCCCCACTCCCTTTTTTATAAAGTGAAAAAAATTGACCACCCCCCCCTGAATTTTGTATACAACTTGACTACTGCTTAAAACCTATTCACAAAGGTGCTGAGACCAACTCTTACTAGAAATTCAGAGAAGTCTTAAGGTAAAAGAAAGGGGTGGAGCTGACCCCGTTGCTATGGATGATGTCATGTTTCAGGAACCACTTGACTTACAATGCCTACAGTGATTGGCTGACAGGGAATGTGTCTTTGTGAGTGCTTTCTACACAGAAATCACTCATTTGAGAGAAAGGTGTCATGTTGGCGTATTTAAATAAAGACCTTCAAATAAAAAAAATGTAGGCTACTGATTAAACATTAAACCAAGAGTAATATACTGACTAGTCAAGTGTCACAGCCACAGCCTCAGTCTCAGCCTGCCACACTCCAGCCTTCACGTAATCAGCTCTACTCCTGTCAGCTGCGCTCCTGCTCACACCTGCACCTCATCTGCTGCTATCAATCCGCCTACTTAAACCCCAGCTCCACACTCACTCGGCGTCAAATCGTCTTCGCTCTCATGCCAAGAACACCAGACCAGCTATCAGGACTGATCACCCGTTGCCGACCTGTTCTGTTCCTGTGTCCGCCTTTATCATCTGTTCCTCGGCTAGACCTCAAGGTACCGACCCGTTTCTGCCCTGCACTTACCTGCCTGCCTGATCCCTGGTTGCCGACCTTGCCTTCTGTTCCTGACGCCGAGTACCTGTCTGTGAGTTCTGATCTGTGGTGGCCGTCTGATCTCCGGTACCTGACCCTGTTTCCTGTTTGTGACGCCAAGCACCCATCTGTGAGTCCTGATCTGTGGTGGTCGTCTGATCTTCTGCAATCTACATCATCTCCTGCTTTGAAAGATCAAGTGAGTCCAAGCCAGCTTCACCTTAAAGACTCTGTGTGGCAGAAAGTGTGTCATCAGCTCCTGATCCTCAGATTGCGGGTTCGATCCCTGCTCCCGACTCCACTTCTCCTGTGCCTGTCAATAAAGACTGTTTATTGTGAACTGCAAACACTGTCTCGCATCTGGGTCCTTACTGTCTCTGTGACAGTACGATCTGACCAAAAGATGGACCCAGCTAGCAGTAAGCCCTCTCCGCTGGACAGATTGGAGAGAATTGAGGGTGTGCTGGCTAATCATGAAGGCCTGATAACCGCATCTGCCAGTCACCTTCAACATGCAGTGGACACGTTGACCCAGACGGTGACAGGATTAGCCGCCCAGCTGCAACAACAATCCTCGGTTGGTCCTTCTCCTGTTTCCTCCACTCCTGCTGCTGTGTCTCCGGCTCCTGCCCTAGCCTCAGAGTCTCCTGAGCCTCGTGTGGGGGCTCCAGAACGCTACGATGGGAATTCAGAGAACTGCTCACCGTTTATCATGAACTGCACTCTGTTCTTCGCCCTCCAGCCACGCACGCTCCTCTCGGAGCTAGCCAAAGTAGCTTTCACCATCAATCAGCTGACGGGTCGGGCACGGCTGTGGGGAACAGCTGAGTGGGACCGTCAGTCGCCTGCCTGTCAGAGCTTTACTGCTTTCGCTGCTGAGCTACGCAAGGTTTTTGGACACTGTCCGTCCAGATCAGAAGTGGCGGCGGGGCTTCTTGGTCTGAGACAAGGACAATGATCTGTAGCAGACTTTTCCATTGACTTTCGCACTCGAGCCAGTCGAAGTGGTTGGAACCCTTCCGCTCAGATCGACGGTTTCATGCATGGACTGGCGGATTACATAAAAGATGAACTAATCTCCCACGAAGTTCCGTCTTCCCTCGACAAAATCATCGACCTGGCAATCTGAATAGACCTCCGAATCCAGACATGGAGAAGAGAACGTCGCCAGGGACCCAGTCGTCAGTCCGTACAGAGTCCACTTCAGAGACAGACCGCGGGGCAACGCCTGTCATCAGAACCTGCTGAGCCTGAACCCATGCAGTTGGGGCGCACCTCCCTTTCTCCAGCCGAATGGAGGCGACGCCTGTCAGCTCAATTATGTCTGTACTGTGGGGGACAAGGACATTTCGTTGCTGCTTGCCCAGTAAAAGAGCAGGCTCACCCGTAGTTGAGGGGATACGGGTGAGCTCTACTGTCGAGTCCTCTCACACTCTTTGTCCCCTGCTCCAAGCCCACCTGCTCCTGCCTGGTGGTCCTCATACCCTGGCCACCCTCATAGACTCTGGTGCCGACTCCTGCCTGATCAGTAAGGACGTGGCAGAACAACTGGGACTGAGGCAGGTTCCACTTAGTCGTCCCATCCCTGCTAAAGCCCTGGACGGCCATGAGATGGGAGTCATCACACACCAAACAACCCCAGTCTCCATGCTCCTGTCTGGTAACCACAAAGAAACCATCCAGTTTCATATCCTCAACTACCCTGATCTGCCTCTGGTCCTCGGCTCCCCATGGCTCCGTCGGCACAACCCCCAAATAGACTGGTCCACCAGTACCATCTGCGGTTGGGGAACCGCTTGTCATCTTACCTGTTTAAAAGACGCCATGTCTCCACTCCAGCCTGTGAGCTCCATGCCCCCGCCTGAAATCTCCAATGTGCCTCCGGATTACCACGACTTCAGCCCCGTTTTCAGCAAGGCCAAGGCTACCTCTCTGCCACCTCATCGTCCATACGACTGTGCCATCGATCTCCTTCCCGGCACCACCCCTCCCAAGGGTCGGCTGTATTCCCTGTCTGCTCACGAGAGAAAAGCTATGGAGGAACACGTCAGTAGCTCACTGGCAGCTGGTCTCATCCGTCCTTCCCCGTCACCTGCTGGAGCAGGGTTCTTCTTCGTGGAGAGGAAGGATAAATCCTTAAGGCCCTGCATTGATTACCGAGGACTGAATGAGATAATGGTAAAGCACCGTTACCCCCTGCCTTTGATCTCCTCTGCTTTTGAGCTGTTGCAGGGGGCAACCATCTTTACCAAGTTGGATCTTCGCAACGCCTACCACCTTGTCCGCATCCGGGAGGGAGACGAGTGGAAGACGGCATTCAATACCCCCATCGGTCATTACGAGTACCTCGTCATGCCTTTCGGACTCACCAACGCTCCCGCAGTTTTCCAGGCTTTGGTTAACGACTAATCAGGGACATGCTCAACAAATACGTTTTTGTCTACCTCGAAGACATCCTCATCTTCTCGAAGAACCACAGCGACCACGTCCACCATGTCCAGTCTGTCCTCCAAAGACTTTTGGAAAACTCCTTCTTCGTGAAGGCCGAGAAGTGTGAGTTTCATGTCCCATCTGTCTCCTTCCTGGGCTACATTGTCACCAAAGGACACATTCAAATGGATCCCGCAAAGGTCTCTGCAGTCACCTCCTGGCCCGTCCCTGAATCACGCAAACAGCTTCAACGATTCCTGGGGTACGCCAAGTTCTACAGACGTTTCATTAGGAACTACAGCACTGTAGCTGCCCCACTCACCGCCCTCACCAGCTCAAAAAGAACCTTCCACTGGTCACCTGTCGCCGACACTGCCTTTCGGACCCTGAAGAAGAGGTTCACTTCAGCTCCCATCCTCCAGATGCCTGACCCCGAACTCCAGTTTCTCGTTTAAGTGGACGCCTCTGATGTGGGAGTTGGAGGTGTCCTTTCGCAGCGGTCTCCTTCTGATCACAAGCTCCATCCCTGTGCCTTCTTTTCCCGTTGCCTGACCCCAGCGGAGAGTAACTATGACACTGGCAATCGAGAGCTCCTGGCTGTGAAACTTGCCCTGGAGGAGTGGCGCCACTGGCTAGAGGGGACCAAGGCCCCGTTCATGGTTTGGACCGACCACAAGAACTTAGGGTACATCAAGACCGCCAAAAGACTCAACTCCCGCCAAGCCCGCTGGTCCTTGTTTTTCACCCGGTTTAACTTCAATCTGTCTTATCGTCCTGGGTCCCGCAACACCTAGTCTGACGCCCTGTCTCGCCAGTTCCTCCGTGATGACGACAGCTTGGAGGAACCAGCTCCCATCCTCTCTCCTCCCTGTGTCATCGCCACCATCACCTGGGACATCGAGGAACGTGTCAAAGCCGCCACCATGGATCAGCCTGGTCCCAGTTCCTGTCCACCCCGCTGCCTCTTCGTTCCTGAGGTCCTTCGGTCTGAGGTACTCCAGTGGGCCCATGCCTCCAACCTGTCCTGTCATCATGGATCCCGTCGCACCCAAGAAGTCCTGCTTCAGAGATTCTGGTGGCCCACTCTGGAGGAGGACACTAGGGACTTTGTTAAGGCCTGTGTAATCTGCAACCAGCACAAGCCCTCGCATCAAGTTCCTGCTGGACTCCTCCATCCTCTACCAATCCCTCATCGGCCCTGGTCCCACATCTCCATGGACTTTGTCACCGGACTTCCTCCCTCGGACGGACACACAACCATCCTCACCGTTGTTGACAGGTTCTCCAAGACGGCCCACTTCATCCCCCTGGTCAAACTGCCATCTGCCAAAGAAACTGCCCAGCTGGTTCTCAACCACGTCTTCCGCCTCCATGGTCTTCCTGTGGACGTGGTTTCCGACCCGGCCCCAGTTCTCATCTGTCTTTTGGAAGGAGTTTTGCAGTCTCCTCGGGGCCACTGCCAGTTTATCCTCCTGGTTCCACCCTCAGTCCAACGGACAGTCCGAGAGGATGAACCAGGAGATGGATACGGCCCTTCGTTGCATGGTTTCCCAGAAGCCCTCTTCTTGGTCCCGGCAGCTGTAATGGGTGGAGTACGCCCATAACTCCCTTGTCTGCTCGTCCACTGGTCTGTCCCCGTTCCAGTGTGTGTACGGATACCAACCTCCGCTGTACCTGCCTTTCTGCCCTCTCCTTCGCCCGTCGTTGCCGTCGGACCTGGGCCCGAGCTAGAGCCACTCTCCAGAGGTCTGTTGAGCGCTACGCCACCTCTGCCAACCATCGTTGGACCCCAGCCCCTAATTACCAGGTGGGTCAAAAAGTTTGGCTTTCTTCAAAAGACCTACCTCTTCGCATAGAGAGCAGAAAACTCTCCCCTAAGTTTGTGGGTCCTTTTCCCATCCAGAGAATCATCAGCCCGACGGCCGTGAGGTTGTCGCTTCCCGCTCCATGAGAGTCCATCCCACGTTTCACGTCTCAAAGATCAAGCCAGTCCACGAAAGCCGTCTGTCACCTGATGTGGCTCCTCCTCCTCCTCCACGCCTCATCGATGGGGGTCCTGCCTTCACCATCCGCCACCTGCTCCGTTCCCGTCGGCGAGGAAGAGGTCTGCAGTACCTCGTGGACTGGGAGGGATATGGTCCTGAGGAGAGATCATGGGTGCCATCTCGGGACATCCTGGATAAAGACCTGATCAAACAGTTCCATGAGAGACACCCTGAGCAGCCATCCCTTAGAAGGCAGGGATGCCCATCGCAACAGTCATCTGTCATCGATCCCATAAACACCCCCACGTCTGAGGAAGAGTCTGATGTAGAAGAGGAGGAGGAGGTCACTGTTCCACCGCCTGACGTCCATGATGACTCGGCCTCCGAAGAGTACTGAGGTTCCTCTTCCCTCCCGCCCTGCCCCTGTCGATGATGTTGGGAAGTCGGGAGCCGTCCCTTGAGGGGGGGTTCTGTCACAGCCACAGCCTCAGTCTCAGTCTGCCACACTCCAGCCTTCACGTAATCAGCTCTACTCCTGTCAGCTGCGCTCCTGCTCACACCTGCACCTCATCTGCTGCTATCAATCCGCCTACTTAAACCCCAGCTCCACACTCACTCAGCGTCAGATCGTCTTCGCTCTCATGCCAAGAACACCAGACCAGCTATCCGGACTGATCACCCGTTGCCGACCTGTTCTGTTCCTGTGTCCGCCTTTATCGTCTGTTCCTCGGCTTGACCTCAAGGGACCGACCTGTTTCTGCCCTGCACTTACCTGCCTGCCTGATCCCTGGTTGCCGACCTTGCCTTCTGTTCCTGACGCCGAGTACCTGTCTGTGAGTTCTGATCTGTGGTGGCCGTCTGATCTCCAGTATCTGACCCTGTTTCCTGTTTGTGACGCCAAGCACCCATCTGTGAGTCCTGATCTGTGGTGGTCGTCTGATCTGCAATCTACATCATCTCCTGCTTCGAAAGATCAAGTGAGTCCAAGCCAGCTTCACCTTAAAGACTCTGTGTGGCAGGAAGTGTGTGTGGCTACAGTGTGGCCTAGAGGACAGCGTCATCAGCTCCTGATCCTCTGATCGCGGGATCGATCCCCGCTCCCGACTTCACTTCTCCTGTGTCTGCTAATTTTAAGCAGCTGTATCTGGTTAAACGATTAGCAGATATAAGCAGCCTCTTAATGACTGAGACTCTGGAATAACCATGGCAGAGAAAACATCAGGCAAAAGAAACTGGACGCAAGACCAGCTTTTCTCCTTGCCCAACTTGTCCATGAAAGAAAGAACATTATCAAAGGAAAATTTGGACCTGGGATAACCTCGCAATTGAAAGAAGAAGCATGGGAACAAATTTGCTTGCAAATAAATGCAGCGTTCCCACTTTTGATCAGAACCACTGAAGACTGTGAGAAACGTTGGTTCTCTTTACAGCCTCAGGCAAGGTCAGAGATTACAAAACTCAAAAGACAAACCACGGCAACAGGTAGGACCAATTATTGTCAAACAAAACCTAAAAATCTATTTCGTGTGTTCAGTAATTAATAGAAACGTTATACATAAATTAATCTTGCTAAATGTGTCATCAAGAATTTTATTAACATGTGAACTTTTAAATTTGTATTTCATTTATTAGGAGGAGGCTCTGCACCCAGGTGGAACCTTTTCCGAAGCTCATTGTTATTGTATCTTTCCAAAATGTTCACGCGATCATGAGCTGGATTGCAAGCAGCAGCCTTGCTGAGATTCTTTCTGAACTGGTCTTAGTGACTTAGGAGTCCTCTTCACTACTTCTAACTTCTCACAGGTTTAGGAGCTTGTTTTAGCGCTAAATGCTTAGTGAAATACTTTTAGGAGAGAAATTTAGGACTCCTAAATTTAGGACTGACACGCCCATTATTTTTGAGAGTTTCTCCTAAATCGGCTACTTTAGCCTTAAGATGTTTTGTGAATACGGGCCCAGGTCTCTGAGGACCACATTAACTGTTCACTCTCTGATTGACTAATTAATTAATTAATTAATACAAAAAAATGTATTGCTCAGATTATACTTAAAACATTAACCAATAAAATAAGGACAAATGTGTGTGTGTGTATGTGTGTGGTGTGGGTGGGGGTGGGTGTGTGTGTGTGTGTGAGTGGGTGTGTGTGTCTCTGTGTGTATGGTTGTGTGCGGGTGTGTGTGTTGGTGTGTCTGTGTACATGGGTGTGTGTGTGTGTGTGTGTGGTTGGGTGTGTCTGTGTCTGTGTGTGTGGACATCTGGATGACTGTAGCTTGGAGCTTCAAATTAAATGAAGCTCAAACTTTCCTCATGTTGATCCAGTCGTCTCTTTCTCATCCCTCCATCAACAGCATCCACTGTGTCTCATCAGACAGTCTCATTGGTTCCTGTTGGAGTTCAGACCTCATCACTCTGTCTTCATTGGCTTTGGTTCCTGTTGGGCTTCAGACCTCATCATTGTGTCTTTAGTCTAATTTGTTCCTGTTGGAGTTCAGATCTTATCACTCTGTCTTCAGTCTGATTGATTCCAGTTGGACCTCAGACCTCAAAACTCTGTCTTCAGTCTGATTGATTCCTGTTGGACTTCAGACCTCAAAACTCTGTCTTCAGTCTGATTGATTCCAGTTGGACCTCGGACCTCAAAACGCTGTTGTCAGTCTGATTGGTTCCTGTTGGAGGTAAAACCTCCTCACTCTGTCTTCAGTCTAATTCGTCCCTGTTGGACTTTAGCCCTTATCGCTCTGTTTTCATTCTGATTGGTTCCTGTTGGATTTAAGACCTTTTCACTCTGTCTCTTTAGACTGATTGGTTCTTGTTGGACATCAGACTTCATCTCTCTGTCTCTTCAGTCTGATTGGTTCCTGTTGGAGTTCAGACCTCATCACTCTGTCTTCAGTGGCTTTGGTTTCTGTTGGACTTCAGACCTCATCACTCTGTCTTCAGTCTAATGGGTTCCTGTTGGAGTTCAGACCTCATCACTCTCTCTTCAGTCTGATTGGTTCCTGTTGGATTTAAGACCTTTTCACTCTGTCTCTTTAGACTGATTGGTTCTTGTTGGACATCAGACTTCATCTCTCTGTCTCTTCAGTCTGATTGGATCCTGTTGGAGTTCAGACCTCATCACTCTGTCT
The DNA here is from genome assembly GCA_037902135.1 of Cetoscarus ocellatus. Classification (NCBI taxonomy): domain Eukaryota; kingdom Metazoa; phylum Chordata; class Actinopteri; order Labriformes; family Labridae; genus Cetoscarus; species Cetoscarus ocellatus. The sequence goes on from JBAMNC010001317.1 coordinate 201,241, forward strand.
TCAGTGGCTTTGGTTTCTGTTGGACTTCAGACCTCATCACTCTGTATTCAGTCTGATTGGTTCCTGCTGAAATTCAGAACTCATCACTCTATCTTTAGACTGATTGGTTCCTGTTGGAGTTATGACCTCAACACTCTATCTTCAGTCTAATTGGTTTCTGTTGGTCTTCAGACCTTTTCACTTTGTCTCTTCAGTCTAATTGGTTTCTGTTGGTCTTCAGACCTAATCACTGTCTCTTCAGTCTGAGTAGATTCTGTTGGAGTTCAGATTTCATCACTCTGTCTTCAGTCTGATTGGTTCCTGTTGGAGTTCAGACTTCATCACTCTGGGCTCTAATGTCGTAGACCAGGTGCAGGCAGGGCGCACCTGCCCTGCGCTGCGCCTGCGCCGTGCCAATGGGGTGTGTCCCGGGCATTTTGCAAATTTCGTGCGTGGCGCAGTCTGGCGCAGGGAGGCGCACCCACACCTCCGTCTCTCCCAGTGGCGCAAGTAGCAGAGAGGGAGGAGAGAATGCTTGAGTGGGTTTAACACAGCCAAGTGCAATCTTCACCAATCAAATGAACGCCTCTCCTCGCCTTTAAATGCGCCGCGGGCGAGGCGCAGTGACAATTTCACCTCGGTGGAGAAGGTGGTCAGAGCTGCTGTCACTTTTGCAGCAACTGGGAGAGCGCAGGGGCCACCGGGCCGTGCATAGGAGGCCACTATGCGCGTCACCGTGTGGACCACTTCGCGGGACAGATGTAATCTGTCCCTGTCTCATAAATATGAGTACAAAATTAAGTTATAATTACATTTAAACACAGCAGCAGGCTAATCCATTCATCATGCTTGTGATCCACCTGCATTACTGGTCTGTCATCGCTAAATAGCAGAACCTTAGGTGAAAATATATCTCCTCGTCATCCTCTTTTCAATAATGTTCTCCAACTTTTTAGATTTAGAGGTTACGAATAAAGATTAAAACAGAGAAATATGGGCAATCACAGGTAAATCCTTAAGACACTGAGTGACTTACATTTATTCAGCGAGCGTCTCTCTCTTTTTTCTTTTCTTTTCTTTTGAATTTCATGAGATGAGAGAAGCCAGATATTCCGTATCGGATGATGTGGCTGTTTGTGGTTGGCTTGAGAGATATGAACTCGTTAGTTAAGACAAACGTCTCTGATCTGACATCAGATGTGACGGGACAATTAATATAGATACAAATGTATATGCTGGTTCAGACGGTTACATTAAATAGTGGTTGCTGTGATTGTTTATTGCATTGAAATGTGCCTGACACTGTGGATGCCTGCCTGTGAGGTTTTGGTGACGTGTGCGCACTGTGCGCCTGTCAGCCAAATTACCACTGCCTGGGGTGCGCCTTGTCTGCGCTGAGAATAGACCAGGTTGGAGCAGCGGGCTTTCAGCGCACCTTCTGGACAGTTTTTTGGCACGAAATTGTCACTGCACCAAGCTGAATCTGTGGACACCTCCCCCTTGTGCGCCGTCACACCAATCTCGGCGCAGCCGGTTTACCACATTGCCAAATTGGCTGCGCACAGCGGTGCGCCGGACAAAATTACCACTGCGCGGGGTGCGCCACCCTGCGCCACCCTGAGTTGCGCCAGGAAATTAGATCCCTATGTCTTTAGACTGATTGGTTCCTGTTGGAGTTCAGACCTCAACACTCTTTCGTCAGTCTGATTGGTTCCTTTTTGAGATCCAACCTTATCTCTCTGTCTTCAGTCTTATTGGTTCCTGTGTGCCATGCTCTTTGCTGCTGCTGTAAAGTCACATGATGCCATGAATCATTCATTCATTCATTCATTTTCTATACCGACTATCCCTTTCGGGGTTGCGGGGGGCTGGAGCCTATCCCAGCTGTCATTGGGTGAGAGGCGGGGTACACCCTGAACCGGTCGCCAGTCGATTGCAGGGCATCATGTAGAGACAGACAACCACTCACGCTCACACCCATACCTAAGGGCAATTTAGAGTGACCAATTAACCTAATGAGCATGTTTTTTGGTCTGTGGGAGGAAGCCGGAGTGCCCGGAGAGAACCCACGCATGCACGGGAAGAACATGCAAACTTCACACAGAAAGGCCCTGCCGGACCCGGGAATCGAACCGGGGACCTTCTTGCTGTGAGGCACTTGCACTACCTGCTGCGCCACCGTGCCGCCCCGCCATGAATCATGTCCTGGTTAATTTGTTGTGAAGTGTGGAGGGGTAATGAGGGCAGAGCCTTGTTGTGGTGTTTTTATGTTAATACACAGCCAAAGTTCTGCCCTAATCATCTGCACATGACCTGGAGATGATCAGAGATGATAATGTTCTCATCTGAGCAGAGCCGTGATTCAGAGCAGGCTCCATTCAGAGATTAAACACTTAAACACAGCTGAAGGGACGTGGTCCTGGATGAGTCTTCTGTGTATTTGGAAATAATCTATGATCTCAGATTAAGAAAAGAGTTCCTGTCACATTTACTTTAATGTCTGTAAATATACTCGTGTGACCCACCTGTGTACGGTCTATGTATTCAAACACTCTGCTGTTCTGGTCCAGGTCTTACCCTGAAAGTTGGGCCGTATCCTTGGGTCATAGCTCACCATCAGACGGTTCAGAATGTTGGATGTGGAGTTAGCAGGAACCTGAGCCAGGTCTTCAGGAGACAGCTGACTGTAGAAGAAGACATAAAATAAAATATGGATAGAATATTAATATATCAGAGAACCACTGACATGAATACAGAATCAAAATACTGACTTAAAAATCAAAAATAAAGATTAGAGTACACAAACCTGTGAGGATCAGACAGGCCTTAGACAGGAGCTACATTAATATTATAAGAAATACAATAAAATGTTGGATTCACTCACGATGGACAGACGACCTGTTTGCCTTTCTTTCCTTTCTTTGTGGATTTTCCTTCTTTGGTTAAAGTCAGCAGGAAAAAGGACAGAAACAGGAGCAGGAAGAGCGGCCGAAGAGAAGGAACCATGGTACCTGACAAAAACATACAAATTTACTAAAAAAGAGTAAGCACACATGGTTCACCATTATTAAGAACAACTAATATACCAGGAGAGAGGGCAGGAACCACACTACCTGACAAAAACATACATATAGTTGACCATTATTAAGAACAACTAATATACCAGGAGAGAGGGCAGGAACCACACTACCTGACAAAAACATACATATAGTTGACCATTATTAAGAACAACTAATATACCAGGAGAGAGGGCAGAAACCATGGTACTCGATGAAAACATACAAATTTACTAAAAAAGAGTAAGCACATATGGTTCACCATTATTAAACTGGTTCAGTAACTACCTGACTGACAAAGCGCAGTGTGTGCATGCTGAAGGCCTCACTTCTGACTCCCTCACAGTGACTAAGGGGGTGCCTCAGGGGTCAGTCCTGGGGCCACTCTTAATAGATGAGTCTCTCTCTTTTACCCCACTTATACAGCACCTGGTAAAGAGGTTAAAACTGAAACAGAGTTTTTACTTTAGAATCAAATCTTGTCTTTCATTTGAATCTAGAAAGAAACTTGTTGCTGCCACATTTCTGTCTGTGCTTGATTATGGTGATGTTTTGTACATGCACGCCTTGTCTCAGAGCTTACATGCATTGGATACTGTGTATCATGGAGCTCTGAGGTTCATCACCAACTTAAAATCCCTTACTCATTACTGCGTCTTGTATGCATGGGTAAGATGGTCGTCATTGTATACATGTAAACTTAAGCATTGGCATATTCTCATTTACAAGGCGATTTTAGGTCTACTCCCTTCATACCTTCTGACCTTCATCAGTCAAAGGAGTCCAGGATCTTATAATCTTTGGTCGCAGAATCTCCTCTTGTTGTCTGTTCCTAAGGTCTGAACTGAGCAGGGAAAAAAGGCCTTTAAATTTGCTGCTCCCTTTGCTCTGAATGAGCTGCAAAAGGACCTTAAACTCAGTGAGCTGGTTTCACTGGACACTTTTAAGATGACGTTAAATAATATGAATACTGAGGCATCTGGCTACAGATGTTTCGAGAGATGATCTTGGTTCCTTCAAGAGTCCAGCTTGTCAATTAACTGTCTTTGTTATTTTTGTCATGTGTATTTGTGTGTGTTATTGTTATTGTAAGTAACTTCATTAATTGTGCTACGGCCAGGACACTCTTGAAAAAGAGATTTTTAATCTCAACAAGTTCATTTTCCTGGTTAAATAAAGGTTAAATTAAAAAAAAAAAAAAATTAAGAACAACTGATATACCAGGAGAGAGGGCAGGAACCACGGTACCCGACAAAAACATACAAATTAACTAAATAAGAGTAAGCACATATGGTTCACCATTATTAAGAACAACTAACACAACAGCTGGGAGGGCAGGAACCACGGTACCTGACAAACATATACAAATATACAAATTAAAAGTAAGCACTTATGGTTCACCATTATTAAGAACAACTAATACACAAGCTGAGACAGCAGACACCATGGTGCCTGAAAGAACTGAGACAATGTTCTTCAGTCACAGACGGACTCTGGGACGATGTTCTCAAGTCACGGACAGACTCTGGGACGACGTTCTTCAGTCATGGACAGACTCTGAGATGATGTTCTCCAGTTATGGATGGACTATAGAATGATGTTCTTCTGACATGGATGGACTCTGGGACAACATTCTTCAGTTACGGACTGACTCTGGAACGGCATTCTTCAGTCACGGACAGACTCTGGGACAACATTCTCCAGTTACGGACTGACTCTGGAACGACATTCTTCAGTCACAGACAGACTCTGGGACATTCTTCAGTTACGGACTGACTCTGAGATGATGTTATCCAGTTATGGATGGACTCTAGGATGATAATCTTCAGTCACGGAAGGACTCTTGGACGATGTTCTCAAGTCACGGATGGGACGACATTTTTTTAAGTCGCGGAGGGGACTCTGAGACGCCATTTTTCAGTCATGGACAGACTCTGGGATGACGTTTTTCAGTCACAGACAGACTCTGAGATGAGAATCTTCAATCACAGATGGACTCTGGGACGGCATTCTTCAGTAATGGACGGGCTCTGGGACGACATTTTTCAGTCACAGATGGATTTTGAGATGATGCTCTTCAGTCATGGACGGACTCTTGGATGACATTCTTAAGTAATGGACAGACTCTGGGACAACGTTTTTCAGTCATGGACGGAGTCTAGGACAACGTTTTTCAGTCACGGACAGACTCTGGGACGATGCTCTTCAGTCATGGTTGGACTCTGGGATGACGTTTTTCAGTCATGGACAGACTCTGGGACAACACTCTTCCGTCATGGATGGACTCTAAGATGAGGATCTTCAGTCACAGATGGACTCTGGGACGACATTCTTTAGTAATGGACTGACTCTGGGACGACGTTTTTTAGTTATGGACAGACTCAGTCACATTCTTCAGTCACAGAAGGACCCTGGAGCGACGTTTTTCAGTCACAGATGGACTCTGGGACGACACTCTTCAGTAATGGACGGACTCTGAGACGGTGTTCTTTAGTAATTGACGGACTCTTGGACGATGTTTTTCAGTCACGGTTGGACTATGAGATTATGATCTTCAGTCATGTGTGTCTCTGACTTCCTGCTCTGTGATGTCACACCTCAAACAGCCAATCAGGCTCATGGAGGACTGGCTCATAAATCAAATCAAGAGCAGGCTGACAGTTTTCAAATGGATACATGTGGAGGAGTTTAAGAACATACAGAGGAACGGTGCACCCCCCCTCCCCTCCAAGCATAGCAGCCTGCATGCAGTCCTGGGATGGAGGGGGGTGGTGTTACTGCGGCGATACGATGACACAGCTTATACAGTCCCACACACACTGTTCTGTAACATGAAGGAACTACTGATACTGCATACAGGAGGATGAACAGAGAGACGGTTGTCCTGCAGAAGAAGATTCACGACTCTGAACACACACACACACATACCAACACACACACACTTCTGTTTCAGACCCTGTAGTTTAGGACGTTTAGAGTCTTACCTCTGGAGCGTTGATCCTCAGAGCTGCTGCATCACACAGTCTGATGTTAGCTCAGAGAGACGCTGCTGCACTCTGTCCTCGACCGGGGGGGATAGAGAGAGAAGGAGAGATAGAGAGAGAGAGAGAGAGAAAGAGAGGGAGAGACAGTCAGTGTGTAGGTTGTTACTGTGTGTGTCTGTACGTTGTAACTGTGTGTGTTGTTACTGTGAGTGTGTCTCAGTGTGAGTTGTTACTGTGTGTGTGCTGTGACTGTGTGTGTTTCTCAGTGTGAGTGTGCCGTATCTGCATCGTTCTGTATTCGAGTTCCTCTCTGCAGCCTGAGGGGGAACAGCACGCTCACTGACTCACAGCGTCATCACTGAAACATACTCAGTAATCTGATTACTTTAGCAGGATACATGGCCAACAAACATATTTCAGATCAACTGTAATATCTAAATATCATCAATTTAAAAAGGTCATCTATTATAATTCATAATTAAGTTTTTTTTCTATTTTATACAGCATTTATTTATAAGATCAACTTTAATTACCTAAATAACAATAATTAATAAAGATAATTTTAATGACTTGATCAACTACCCTTTCATTACTATAATGACAAAATTCCATCTGGGTTTTCAATGAACCAAAAATGTGTCAGGAAATGTCTTTTTTGAGTAATTTTTTTCACCATTTTTCATGAAAAATAAAAGTAAACAATTCTGTTCAGTATTTGTCATGATTATGCTATAAATGCTAAACAGATTTATCTTTATAACAATTGTACATGAACATCTGCAAATTTTCTGAGATTGCCAAAAATTAATTCTACCTATTCTACATACACACAAAATTTTTTGTTTGCCTGCAGCATGTAGTGTCCATCTTACAGCTTGTTATATTAGATGATGTCCAGGCATGTTTTCACTGATGATAGTCCTTGAAGCAGTTTTTGTCCAGCTGAAGATAGAACCCCACCTTGCACTCCTCACACATCCAAGGAGTGCTTTTTCCTGCACACAGTGCACTGCTGCCTCCCCAGGCTTGCCTTCTGTCTTCTTTCACACTGTCTCTTGTTGGTGAGGACAGGAAAGTGACCTGGAGTAGAGGGCTGTGGTGGGCCAGCCAGTGGCACCCCTGAGTAGCTTTACACACAGCTTCTCCTAGAAAGTCTGGTGTGGCTCTTTGTGGACAATAAAGCTGTCCTGGCATCAGGGCTAGCCTTGGGGATGAATCTGAGAGGGTGAGGGAGGCAGTGTCAGGATCTGCCTCTGATTTGATGTTCTAACCAGCTGTGTGGGGCACCTCCTCTGCCACAGCCACAGGTGTTACTCCATGGGGATGGACCTTCATCAGAAGAATCTCTACTGATATAAAGATATATCACAAGATCAGATATGATTTATCCAAAAGAAACACTTGTGTTTCTATAGAGAAAATGTTCAACAGCATAAGATGGGCACTGATAATAAAATAATAATAATAATAATAATAATAATAATAATAATAATAATAAAAATAATGATAATAATAATAATAACAATAACAATAATAATAATGATAGTAATAATAATAATAATAATAATGAACTACTAAAGTAATATTAAAAGTATTTAAATAAGCAATATATACAAGCAGTAGTTTTCACAGATATTGCACGTAAGTGGTTATTTGACACATGAATTGTTCAGCAAAGAGGGATCAGCTGCTCTGTGACTGAGTGGGTACTATAGTGAGGTTTTTAACCCCCTTTAATGTCCTGTGTGTTAGGGTTAGGGTTAGGGGCCTGACAGTGGCTGGGTCAAAGCTGTCGTGAACGCGGGCCCCGTGAGTGCTGATGCTCACAGGCCTGCGGTGTCTCAGGTTGGAGCCTGAGTCTGCCCTCTGGAACACAGTGTGGGCTGGGTGATGTTTGTCCCTGAGATGCTCTGCGCTTTTCTCCTGCTGTGCTGTGTGTAGATGGCGTCCATGCAGGAGAGGTCAGAGCCGATGATCCTCTCAGCAGTTTTGACGACCCGCTGTAGCTTCTTCTTCTCAGTCAGGGTGGTGTTCCCGTACCACACTGTGATACTGCTGTTGAGGATGCTTTCAACCAGTCCTCTGTAGGCCTGAGTGAGGGGCTGACGCTTAAGTCTAGCCTTCTTCAGCAGTCTTATGAAATACAGTCTCTGCTGAGCTTTTTTTCACTGTAGTGTTTTTTGCCCAGCTGAGGCTCTCTGTGATGTGAAGGCCCAGGAACTTGTGGTTATCAGTCCATTCCACCTCAGTCCCCCTATAGTGAGTGTCTGCAGAGGGGGAGCCTCTTCTCCTGTAATCCACAATGAGTTGTTTTGTTCATGTTTAGAACCAGGTCATTGTCCTCTCCGTAGACAGTGATCCTATGAACCAGGTCCATGTATGCAGACTCGTCCCCTCCTCCGATAAGACCAAGGATGGTCATGTCATCTGCATACTTAATGACGATGTTGTTGTTGCCAATGGGGGGTGCAGGGGGGTGCACAGTCATATGTGTAAAGAGAAGAGTTTGGGGTTGAGGCAGCAGCCCTGTGGTGTTCCTGTGCTCACTGTGAGCTCTGCAGAAACCTCCTTTCCCATCCTCACCACCTGTGGTCTGTCTGTGAGGATGTCCAGGATCCAGTTCCGGGTGGGTGTTGGTAGTGGGTAGTGTGTTTGCCGCATCCTTCAACACTGTGGTCAGCTCTGTAAACACTGTAGCCTGCCAGTGTTATGCATCAAAGTGTCCCTTGTGGCTCATTTCTCCCAGCCGAATAAGAGTCTCCTGGTTGTACTTTACACTGGCACTTAGGTGCCGCACACGAAAAGACAGACAGGAAACTAAAAGTGTAAAAAGAAAGATTACGCTATATGTTGTAAACACATGACTGTAATAAAGCTGGGAGTAATTATCCATTGTAACCAGTGGCGGCTGGTGCCAAAAATTTTAAGGGGGGCGCAGCTTTGGAGGAAACAAACCAAAGAAGCGCTCCATACTACAGTGAAAAGAAACTAAAGACAAAACATAATCACAATACAGCCTACTTTGAACAATGCACTATTTGAACAGAAATTTTGCCCTCCTTTCCTTCAGGGCTGCAAATTTCTCAGTGACCCTCTGACTGAAGTCCATCATCTCCGTCACCAGTCTCTCTTCCATTGACAGCATGGCCAGTGCGTTCAGCCTGTCCTGGTTCATGGTGTTTCTGAGGAAAGTTCTGAGAAGCACCTCAGCTTCTGCAGTGGTCATGGGTGTGGTGATGAGGATCTTTAGCAGAGTGACAGTCTCTGAAAATACCTCTCCAAGATTATTTTCCATCAACAACTGGATAAGATCCACAGCTCCACAGCAGGCCTTGAACTCCTCCTTGCTGTAGATTAAGACTGAGCTCTGTCTTCAGCTTTAGTTGAGCACTGGGTCGGCCTTCAACGTGCTGCTGAGGGAATCTTCAGGAAACATGGCGTGGTACTGTGTGAATCTGTCATTAAAAAATACATCGAAAAGCACATTTTATTACCAAAAGTTAACATCAGTATTTACTGAAAAAAATCAATAAAACAGCCAAAGTTTAACCTGCTCCCAGAAAATAAAGCTATAATTTATGTCAGTTTCACTATTTTAAGAACATTTCTTGTGTCACCTGAACAGTGTCTTATTTTATACATGATGTCTCATGGCTCAAGATTGTAAACACAAACAGAATCTTATGTACCACTAAACTGATGCTTTAAAACTATGGGTAAAACTATGTGATACAGTTTTGGTATGGATTAACTGTAAAAAGTATGAACAAAACAAAACAAATAAGAAAAAAAAATCAGATACAAGAGGGCAGACGGCTCACACCAGCTGACTGATTCTCATAACTAAAATGGAGGCTGTCAGTGTTTGGATGACATTTATACTTTTCAGCAAAACTACTTCAAATTTTAAAAAGTCAAAAAAATAAACTTTACATTACAGGAGTCTGTTTCCATATGCTAAAGCTTTTGAATACCTTTACTTTGTATCGTTATGTGCAGTATTTAGTCAGCAAAAACACTAACAGAATGTATAATTTTTGTATCCAAATAAAACATTTTATTATAGCAATTAAACATATGGTATACAATTATATATAATGACAATACTATATATATTTATATTGATATTTATTATTTTATATCACATGTTTAGTTGTCATAATAAAACTACAACATTTAAAGACAAGATGATGCATCCTGTTGGTCTGTTTTCATTGATTTTATACTGTTCACAGTGGTACAAGCTGGAAAGGCACAAGGTAAGCGTCAAATCTAAAAGCTCCAGTGGATTAAAAAATAATTCTGTGATGGACATAAACCTAAGAGGTAAAGAACTTGTGACGTTTACACTTTTGGGACTAATAAAACCCCACTGTTTTCACCAGTAAACTGCAACACATAACTTGATAGCATTATCAAGTCTTCTTTTTGTAATTTTTCAAAGGCTTTCACACAATGTAACAGAAATATTTAATGAGCAGTGCAATAAAACCTCTGCAATAATCTGCATGCACTTGTGAATTACAGTTTCTCCTATCTTGATCCTGCTTTGCCATGATTTTTTAAAATATATTTTTATAGGTCCCTTAATATAATATTATAATCAAAATAATGCATCAATTTTGTCAATTAAATTTAAAATGAACTACTAGTAGGGTAAAAACAAACTTACCCAGCCAGTAAAAGCCCCAATTCCTCCTAAAAGTATGTTGTTTTTGTAAAAATATGCAAGAATTAAAAACTATATAGATTTTTGAGAACTTAAGTCTGCAAAAGGATAATGTTCTACTGAATAAAGCATTTATATCCTCTTGGCAAACTCATTTTGTGGCTCCTGATCTATGGTTTAGTGCCATGTGTGACATAAAATGCAAATCTCTGCCCCTGAATCACGTTATGTCTACTAGGACAGACACATCCTAATCTAATCTTCAGTGCAGCATAGCCGCTTACTGATTTTCTTCTCCAATGCAATCTCACCTCTTCTGTGATCCTCTGACGGATCTCTGAACGATGCCTCCTCGGTGCATGTGAGCATCAGTCGGACGCATGAGGATACGTGAGATACTTGCGCATGCGTAAATCATATCTGCTGCGGTGACGTGTCGATATGATTGACAGCGCTCGTTGTCCAGTCACAGGAGGAAAAGAAACACCAAAACAATACTGATTCGCTGCCAGTCCAAGTGGGAGTGTGCGGGGCGCTCCGGCAGTTCGTCATTAGACGTCACGCAGCTTAACATAATGGCGGCCCCATTGAGAAATATTCTATTGGGGGAGATAAAAATATTTTTTCTGTTGTGCTACATATATTGTCACCTTAAGTGTATGAAATGACCCCTATATACATCCCGACACGTATATAGTTTATTGCAATGGAAGAATGTCTGAAACGGTATGAAGTCGTGACTCGTAACTTTGAAGTCGTGATTCACAGGTCCAAACCGCCGCTGGAACGCAGCCTTACTGCAGATAAGCTGGGGGTCAGTCTGGGTGAGACAGTAAAACACATACAGACATGTGCAAAATTGTTGGTACCCTTCTGGTAAAGAAAGAAAACCCACAATGGTCAATGAAAAAACTTGAATCTGACAAAAGTAAGAAAAAATAAAAACTTACTGAAAATCAACAAATAAAAATCAGACATTGCTTTTGAATTGTGATTCAACAGAATTATTTAAAAAAAAAAAAAACTAATGAAACTGGCCTGAACAAAAGTGATAGTACCCTTAACTTCATGTTTTGTTGCACAACCTTTTGAGGCAATCACTGTAATCAGGAGATTTCTGTAACTCTCAATGAGACTTCTGCACCTGTCCACAGGTATTTTGGTCCACTCCTCATGAGCAAACTGCTCCAGCTGTCTCAGGTTTGAAGGGTGTCTTCTCCAGACTGCATGTTTCAGCTCCTTCCACAAATGTTCAATAGGATTTAGATCAGGGCTCATAGAAGGTCACTTCAGAATAGTCCAGTGTTTTGTTCTGAGCCATTCTTGGGTGTTTTTAGCTGTGTGTTTTGGATCATTATCCTGTTGGAGGACCCATGACCTGTGACTGAGACCAAGCTTTCTGACACGGTTCAGCACATTTGGCTCCAGAATGCCTTGATTGATAAGGAACGTTTCCTAGGAGTTTTAATGTTGGACCCAAAAGCTTCAAAGATGGAGGCAGAACAGAGTTTTCAGTGATTTATTTTCCAGCACAATCCAAAGGCAGTGTAATATTCAGTGATCCAGTGTTTAAAGAGGCAGTGGTGGGAGCTCGTGGAGAACACTGTGAAGACAAGAGAAGAGCGTTAGAAAATTCGTGGCAATCGGAGCAAAAAGTCACACAAAAATCACCACAGGAAAAAACCTCCTGAAGAAACAGGCTTAAAGCCAGCATGAGTTTCAATAAAGGTAGCGGCCAGAACAAACCACGTAAGGAGTGGAATCCACCAGCGAGGTGAAGGAGTCCACGAGCCCTTCTTATAGTGAGCGTTGATCAGGTGAGCAGGAATCAGGTGTGCGGTTGCCATGGCACGACTCAGGAAGCCACTCCAGGATCCTGGAGACGGAGAAGGCCGGATGATCGTCGATGAGCATGGGGGTTGGAGGGGGCTCAGCCGGAGGGCTGAGCTCGCTGGAGGCCACAGGTTTCAGGAGGGAGACGTGAAACGTGGGGTGGATTCTCAGGGAAGCGGGAAGTCTGAGTCTCACAGAACAATCATTAATAATTTTCTCGACAGGAAAAGGACCAATGTAATGAAGAGCCAGCTTACGGGATTCGACTTGGAGTGGGAGATCCCGAGAAGGGAGCCACACCATTTGTCCCAGCCGATACACTGGAGCCGGCAAGCGATGTCTGTCAGCAGACCTCTTGCTCCTGTCGGCAGAGGTTGAGAGAGCCATCCACTTCTCCAAACCTCCTTAATCCTTCGCAGATGCTCTCCAACTGAGGGAACCGACACTGCCGCCTCCTGTTCGGGGAAGAGGGGGGGTTGAAAACCGTAACAGGCTTGAAAAGGTGACATACCCGTGGCTGAGCAGGAGAGGGAGTTGTGAGCGTATTCAATCCAGGGCAGATGGTCACTCCAGGAGGCGGGATGATGAGCGGCAACACAGCGAAGAGCGCTCTCCAAATCCTGATTTGCTCGCTCAGTCTGGCCATTGGTCTGGGGGTGAAACCCCGATGACAGGCTGACTACTGCACCCAGAGCTTTGCAAAACTCCTGCCAAACCCGGGAAGAGAACGGGGGATCTCGATCAGAGACAATGTTACTGGGGATACCATGTAATTTGAAAACGTGCAATACTAATAAGTTTGCAGTCTCAAGAGCAGAAGGTAACTTGTGTAATGGGATGTAATGAACCATTTTGGAGAAGCTGTTTACCACCGTGAGTGTAACAGAGTTACCTTGGGAGGGGGGAAGTCCAGTGATGAAGTCAACAGCAATGTGAGGCCAGGGCCGGTTAGAGATGGGCAAGGGGTGCAGCAGTCCAGCAGGGGGTTTGTGTGAGGATTTGCCTCTGGCACAGACTGAGCAAGCGGCCACAAACTCACGGGTGTCACCAGAAAACTTGCTGGAGGAACTGAAGGGTACGGTTAGCCCCAGGGTGGCAGGTAAGTTTAGAGGAGTGAGCCCACAGAGGCACCTGAGAGCGAACCTTATCTGGGACAAACAGTCGACTAGGGGGGCTGTTGCCAGGATCCGGATGGTCTTTCTGAGCCTCATGATGACTTGTTGGATCTCCCAGTGAGCAGCTCCGAGAATGGAGGCAGGAGGAACAATGGGGGAGGGTTCAGACGACTCCGGGGGGGGGGGGGGGGGGGGGGGGATGGACACTCTGGACAGCGCGTCAGGCTTAGTGTTCTTGGAGCCAGGACGATATGAGATGGTGAAATTAAACCTACTGAGAAACAGGGACCATCTCGCCTGGCAGGGATTGAGCCTCTTAGCAGAGCTTAGATAGACGAGGTTCTTGTGATCAGTCCAAATTATGAATGGTTGTTCAGAACCCTCGAGCCAGTGTCTCCACTCTTGCAGAGCCCCCACCACTGCCAGCAGCTCTCTGTTTCCCATGTCATAATTTCTTTCCGCTGGGGACAGACGGCGAGAGAAGAAGGCGCAGGGGTGAAGCTTTTGGGTCTGGGGATCTCGCTGAGAGAGGATGGCTCCGAGTCCTGCATCAGAGGCGTTAACTTCCACGATGAACTGGTGAGAGGGGTTAGGATGGAGGAGTATGGGGGCCTTGGTGAATAAATTCTTGAGTCTCTGAAAAGCTGTTTCAGCTTCAGGTGACCAGAGGAAAGGGATGATAACAGAGGTGAGCTTAGTGAGAGGGGCAGCAACTTTGCTAAAGTCTCTGATAAAGCTGCGATAAAAATTGGCAAAGCCCAGAAACTGCTGTAGCTCTTTACAGGAAGTAGGGGTGGGCCACTCAGCCACAGCTTGAATCTTGCCAGGATCAGGACGGAGTTGGCCAGCCTTGACTATATAGCCAAGAAACTTGACAGAGGGGGTGTGAAACTCACATTTCTCGCGCTTCACGAGCAGTCGATTCTCCAAAGGGCGTGACCAAACGGACATGTTGTTGGTGCTCATGGAGGGAGCGGTAAAAGATCAGGATATCATCCAGATAAATGAAGACAAATCTGTTGAGCATGTCTCTGAACAGGTCATTCATTAGAGTTTGGAAAACAGCAGGGGCGATAGTCAGACCAAAAGGCATCACCAGATATTCAAAGTGGCCCAATGGTGTGTTGAAGGCTGTCTTCCATTCATCGCCTTCTCTGATCCTGATGAGGTGGTAAGCATTTCTAAGATCGAGTTTGGTGACGATCTTAGCATGGCAGAGAGGTTCAAAAGAGGAGTCGATTAGAGGAATGGGGGATTTGTCCTTTGATGTCATTGAGTCCCCGGAAATCGATGCATGGCCTGAGGGAGGCGTCCTTCTTCTCAACAAAGAAAAACCCAGCACTGAGGGGAGATGAAGAGGGGCGTATGAGACCAGCAGCCAAGGAGTCAGAAATATAAGCCTCCATGGCTTGTTTCTCAGGGCGAGAGAGATTGTACAGACAGCTAGCAGGGAGGGGAGCACCAGGAAGAAGATTGATAGCACAATCATAGGGGCGATGAGGTGGTAGGGTGCGAGCCAGATCCTCGCTGAAAACTGGAGCTAAGTCATGATATGTTTGAGGGATATGGGACAAATCTGGAGGGGAGTGGTAGAGGCGAGGGGATTTGACTTCGGGTGAAGCAGAAGACAGGCAGAGAGAGTGACAATTTGAGCTCCAACTAATGACAGAAGAGCTGTTCCAATTGATATGAGGATTGTGAATTTTGAACCAAGGTAAGCCGAGAATGAGGGGAGAGAAAGGAGAGGGAATGGTGAAAAATTTAATCTTCTCTCTGTGGTTACCAGAGAGGAGGAGGGTGAGAGGGATGGTACTGTGGATGACAGAGGTAATTTCACAGCCATCAAGAGCGTTAACTTGCTTGGGTTGGGGCAAGGTTTCAACAGGGATTTTATGTTTCTTAACAAAATCCTCATCTATGAAGTTATCATCGGCTCCAGAATCTAAAAACACAGGAGCTTTAATAGAATTCTGGGCCCAAAACAACGTAGAGGCGAAGGAAACTCATGTGAAGAGCTGGGAGAGTGGAGGTTCGACACACCATTACGCTCTTCGTTAATGATGAGTCCGGTCTTTTGGCTGAAAGGGACAGGAGGAAATGGAATGGGTATTCTCTCCGCAGTACAAGCATCGTTTCTTCTCCACACATCTCTGTTTCCCCTTAACACTCAGCCGAGTCTTTCCCAGTTGCATCGATTCTTCCGCTACAGCAGGGGGGGCCAGAGCACCAGAAGGGGGTAGAGCAGGAACCGGAACCACACAGGAATCCTCCTGACCAGAAGGGGGAGCCGTCCGGCGAGAACTCGCTGCTTTCTCCTTGTTTCCTCCCTGTTTCTCTCTCTAAGAGACTGTCTAATTTAATACACAAAATTAAGAGCTCATGAAGGGTTTGAGGCTCATCCCTGGTAGCCAATTCATCCTTTAAATCATCAGACAACCCCTTAACAAAAATTGCCTTCAGAGCCTGTTCATCCCACCCACACTCATGTGCCAAAATCTGAAAATCCACAGAATAAGTAGCAACTGATTGAGCCCCCTGATTAAGTGATAGGAGCTGTTTAGCTGCTACCTGGCCCTGAATGGGGTGATCAAAATCCCGACGAAGATGGGTAGTGAACTGTTCGAACGAAGATAGAACACTTGAACCCCCGGCCCAAAGTGCAGTCGCCCATGTAGCTGCTTTGCCCCTCAAAATATTAATCATATAAGCTATTTTAGCTTCATCAGTTCAATAGCTGGAGGGTTGCATATTAAAAACCAATTGGCAATTAAACACAAAGCGCCCACATGAGCCAAAACAGTGACGTCATTAGGCCTATTTTAGGGGAGCTGAAGCCCCCCTAAAATAGGCCTAAGCCCTAAATAATCTGGGGTTGTTTTATAGAAAAAAAAAAAAGAAAATTTTCAAAGAAGTGCCTACAAATTCGATATAAAGTGGCCAGCATATGAGTTTAAATTAAATAATCATATAACTTTACATTACTGACATAAGTACAATCATAAATCTGTCAGTTTCCCTTCACTTTGTAGAGAGAGTCCCTGCAGTGCGTCGATATCCAGTCCATTCCACTTGTTCATATGGAGAAGACCCACATCACTCAAAATCCAGTCCACGTTTTCCCAGCAACCTTGCCTGCACTCTCAGTACATGAAGCCTGTGTGTATCTGCACTGAAGCACACAGACCGACTGGAGCAGCATTAAACCATCAATCAAGAATAGATATAAGAGAGTTTTTCAAAAAAGTAAGTATTCATCACTGCTTGAAGTAACAATTATCTCCAGCCCCCAGCTATAACAGCAGTTGATCCATGTTTTAATTAACCAAATGCTCCCTGTTTGACAAATAAAAACCTAGATGGCACACAAGACATCTCTGCACACGTCTTATTTTTGTTGTTTGTGGACAAAAGTTACATTCTAGCTCTAAAAGAACGCTGCTACATAGCTAGCTAGTGAGTCTGAAATGCATTGTGAAGGCCCTGGCTGTTTATAGAGTTAAGAGTGCAGTCTTTTTACCATATTCTATCTTTGGGGTGACTTTCTTCTGGAGCATCAGCTGTGTTTCTCACTTTACACATGGATGCACACTGTGAAACAGGAGCTGAGCTCATTCACATGTGATTATTATCATATTATTAATAATACACTAACAATATCACTCCACCACCTCTATTGATCTGTAGGAGTCAGGGCAGAGGAGCACAGGGAGTGAGAGGGGAAAGACCTCCACTGGAAAGGTAAGTCTAATGAGTTCACAGGATGGAGACATTTGTGATGCGGACAGTCTTGGAATTTTATGGACCTCAATATAAATAATATGAAATATGAAACATTTCGGTCAAGAAGCACCTTGTAAGACAAATTTAACTTGAGCTTTTATTTAGGAGTGCAATGATTGGAAAGTGGAGAAAGTCAAGATATATATAGCCAAATTAGCCTCATCCAAAAATTTTCAAGAGTACCTCGATATTAATTTAATTCAAGTAATTTAGTAATATTTTTCAGGGCTTGAATTTACAACTGTGTTAGACACAAATGTGCCCAAATGTTACTAATGTGACTTTAAAATGTACAATTATTGTGTTGTATGCGAAAGTCATGGTGTTAGCCTCTATGTCGATCAGTTATTAATTCAATTCATTGTGTGTCATTGTATCTTGAAGGATCAAGGTAAGGTAAGTCTAATGACTTCACAGGATAGAGACGTTTGTGATGCAGACAGTCTTGGAATTTTATGGACCTGCATATGAATAATGTGAAATATGAAACATTTCAGTCAAGAAGCACCTTGTAAGACAAATTTAACTTGAGCTTTTATTTAGGAGTGCAATGATTAGAAAGTGGAGAAAGTCAAGATATATATAGCCAAGTTTGAAGTTTACTTTTTATATTCTATATTATATACTAAAGTACATTAATACTTAGACTTGTACACTTATATTTCAATACTAAAACTTGTACTTTAGTATACTTTTTACTTCTTTTTGCCACAAAGTACTAATACTTAGTAGATCTTGGTCCAGGTACAGAATAAGGTCAAGTCATGGTGCTTACAATTAATTTAGCAGAATAAAACTGTATTTCACTTCACACATTTGCTTTGAGGTGTTACCCCTGTTATAAACTTACATGTTCAAGATCATAAACTCCATCATAGTGCTGGAGTTTAAAAGTTGACAGTAAACAGTATGTGTGCTCAATGTCATTATCTTTGTATACCTAAAAACATAAACAGAGGAACATTTGACTTGACTTTATTGATCAAGTTCTAGTCCCTTTCATAAGGGTTTGGCACTGGTGTAATGTACACATCCTCTTTTTCAACAAGAACACATTTTGTTTTAATCATTTCAGGCCAGACAGCATTAACAGTTTGTTTTTTTTAACCTCATATATTACTTTGTACAATGGCCTGTGAATCCATTTTTGACAAAAAAGAGCTTGATCTTGGAGAATAGAATAGAATAGAATAACCCTTTATTCGTCCCACACAGGGAAATTTGCAAGTACATATATTGGATGTGCCTGGTTGCTAACCACTCCGCCAAACCAGCACCCCAGAGAGACTTATTTTTACATTTTTACATGCAAATGTGCACTTTATCCTTTATCATTTTTGAAAAAGAGGGGCTTGATTTCATAGAGGCTCTTTGTTTTTGAAATGCACATCTTAAATGATTTAAACAGGTATTTGTAAATGCACTGTATTTAAAGATGTTAAATATATCAAACTTGTTCTCAACATTCTGTCCTGTGATTTTGTAAATACACTGCAATCTAGTGTACATACAGTACGCTAGTACTTCAAGAATACTTAAGTATTTTTCATATATATAATACTATTCAACAAGTAATATACTTAGCAAACTTGCAAGTATACTTACAGTATAACAAGTAAAATAGCAAAAAATAGTATTCTTTAGTTCATAAAAGTATACCTAAAGTATACTTCAGTAACCTAAAATGTGGACTAGAAGTATATACCTCGTACACTTGTGGTTTAACGATAAGTGTATTTATTGTATACTTGAAAGTGTACTTTTATAAACTTAAAATGACCTTATAAAGTAAACTTAAAGTATACTTTTAGAAACTTCAAAATGTTCCAATTTAGTCCGAAGAAGTATTAAGTATTTTTGTTGTTAATGTTTTAAACATACACTTATTGTTAAACTGTGTTGTACTGTACATAAAAAAAAGACTGAAATAGTAATAATAAATCATTTATGAGTCTTTGTCAGCTGTTTGGGAAATTGTGTGGTCATGCCCTACGATTGCTCACATCCTGTGCGTCTCCTGGGGGCAAAGCCCCCCCCTGTCCTTTAAACCTAGTGATGCCCCTGAGCCAAAATCACCAGAAAATGGTTCTGGCGGTGACACAAAAGGTTCTTTAACATTACCTAAGGTCTGAGAGAGAGGAACAGGAGCAGGAGCAGGAGGAACACTCACTGGAGGGGCTCCAGCTGGAGGGAGAGACTGATCATGGAGCTGAGGGTTGATTTGGATAACCTGGCAGGTAAGCTCTTCCAATGAGCCAGCTACTCCACGTAGCATATGATTGTATCACCTGTGTGTTGTTAGTCTAACCTGAGTAACTGCTGTATGATTGTTTGATCTGTGTGGTGTCAGTCTAACCTGAGTAACTGTTGTATGATTGTTTCACCTGTGTTTCCTGTCTAACCTGAGTAACTGCTGTATGATTGATTCACCTGTGTGGTGTCAGTCTAACCTGAGTAACTGTTGTATGATTGTTTCACCTGTGTGTAGCCAGTCTAACCCGAGTAACTGTTGTATGATTGTTTCACCTGTGTCATGCCAGTCTAACCTGAGTAACTGTTGTATGATTGTTTCACCTGTGTGGTGTTAGTCTAACCTGAGTAACTGTTGTATGATTGTTTCACCTGTGTTTCCTGTCTAACCTGAGTAACTGCTGTATGATTGTTTCACCTGTGTGTTGCCAGTCTAACCCGAGTAACTGTTGTATGATTGTTTCACCTGTGTCATGCCAGTCTAACCTGAGTAACTGTTGTATGCTTGTTTCACCTGTGTGTTGCCAGTCTACCCTGAGTAACTGCTGTATGATTGTTTCACCTGTGTGGTGTCAGTCTAACCTGAGTCTTTGTTTCACCTGTATGATTGTTTCACCTGTGTGTTGCCAGTCTAACCTGAGTAACTGCTGTATGATTGTTTCACCTGTGTGGTTTCAGTCTTACCTGAGTAACTGTTGTATGATTTTTTCACCTGTGTGTTGCCAGTCTAACCTGAGTAACTGCTGTATGGTTGTTTGACCTGTGTTTATCCAGTCTAACCTGAGTAACTGCTGTATGATTGTTTCACCTGTGTGTTGTCAGTCTAACCTGAGTTACTGTTGTATGATTGTTTCACCTGTTCGTTGTCAGTTTAACCTGAGTAACTGCTGTATGATTGTTTCACCTGTGTGGTGTCAGTCTAACCTGAGTAACTGTTGTATGATTGTTTCACCTGTGTGTTGCCAGTCTAACCTGAGTAACTGCTGTATGATTGTTTGACCTGTGTTTATCCAGTCTGACCTGAGTAACTGCTGTATAACTGTATCACCTGTGTTGTCAGTCAAACCTGAGTAACTGTTGTATGATTGTTTGACCTGTGTGTTGTCAGGCTATCCTGAGTAACTGCTGTATGATTGTTTCACCTGTGTGTTGTCAGTCTAACCTGAGTCTTTGTTTCACCTGTATGATTGTTTCACCTGTGTGTTGCCAGTCTAACCTGAGTAACTGCTGTATGATTGTTTCACCTGTGTGGTTTCAGTCTTACCTGAGTAACTGTTGTATGATTTTTTCACCTTAGTGGTGTTGGTCTAAGCTGAGTAACTGTGGTATGATTGTTTCATTTGTATTGCCAGGCTAACCTGAGTAACTGCTGTATGATTGTTTCACCTGTGTGTTGTCAGTCTAATCTGAGTTACTGTTGTATGATTGTTTCACCTGTTCGTTGTCAGTTTAACCTTAGTAACTGCTGTATGATTGTTTCACCTGTGTGGTGTCAGTCTAACCTGAGTAACTGTTGTATGATTGATTCACCTGTGTGTTGCCAGTCTAACCTGAGTAACTGTTGTATGATTGTTTGACCTGTGTTTATCCAGTCTAACCTGAGTAACTGTTGTATGATTGTTTCACCTGTTTGTGTCAGTCTAACCTGAGTAACTGTTTTATGATTGTTTCACCTGTCCGTTGTCAGTCTAACCTGAGTAACTGTTGTATGATTGTTTCACCTGTGGTGCCAGTCTAACCTGAGTAACTGTTGTATGATTGTTTCACCTGTGTGTTGCCAGTCTGACCTGAGTAACTGTTGTATGATTGTTTCACCTGTGTGTTGTCAGTCTAACCTGAGTAACTGTTGTATGATTGTTTCACCTGTGGTGCCAGTCTAACCTGAGTAACTGTTGTATGATTGCTTCACCTGTGTCATGTCAGTCTTACCTGAGTAACTGCTGTATGATTGTTTCACTTGTGTGTTGTCAGTCTAACCTGAGTAACTGCTGTATGATTGTTTCACCTGTGTGTTGTCAGTCTTACCTGAGTAACTGCTGTATGATTGTTTCACTTGTGTGTTGTCAGTCTAACCTGAGTAACTGTTGTATGATTGTTTCACCTGTGTGTTGTCAGTCTTACCTGAGTAACTGCTGTACGATTGTTTCACTTGTGTGTTGTCAGTCTAACCTGAGTAACTGCTGTATGATTGTTTCACCTGTGTGTTGTCAGTCTTACCTGAGTAACTGCTGTATGATTGTTTCACCTGTGTGGTGTCAGTCTGACCTGAGTAACTGCTGTATGATTGTTTCACTTGTGTGTTGTCAGTCTAACCTGACTTACTGCTGTATGATTGTTTCACCTTTGTGGTGTCAGTCTGACCTGAGTAACTGTTTCACCTGTGCCTCATCAGTCACACCTGTGTGATTGGCTCAAGTTGGTATTGTCTCACCTGAGTGATTGTGTCACCTGAGCCTCATCAGTTTAAACTGTGGGAAGGTCATACCAATGCCTTGTCAGTCTAACCCAAGTTTTTGTTTCCCCTGTGCCTCATCAGTCTTACCAGGGTTATTGTTTCCCCTGTGCCTCGTCAGTCTGACCTGTGCGATGTCTCACCTGGGTGATAGGCCCACCACGCCTGCCGACAGGGGGGACAAATGGGTCTGGGCCCTCATTAAATTATGAAAAAATAAAATCTAAAATTTTTCAAAATAGGCCTATTTGTGGGAAAAATGAATAATATTTGAGTGACATAAAACTGATTTATTTGTTTTCTTTCCACAAGTCCTTGAAATAGTGGTCAAGAACCCCCCACCCCCCACCCCCAACACAAAAATGGTTTGGCCCCTGATCAAACTCTGACGTTGTCATTTGATTTAAAGCTCAGTCCGTCAAATGTCCGGTAGGAAAAGAAAAGAAAAGAAAAGAGAAGAAGAGAGGACAAAAATAGAGGCCTTAAGGAGTTACTGAGTAAATATTTTAAAAAAGTTGATGACAGTGATGCTGGGACTAGTAAAGTCAACGTAGAGCAAGGTAAGAAACAGCACAGCTAAAGTTTACCGGCCTTGTAATGTAAGCTAACTAGCCAGCTCTAACGTTAACGTCCAAAAAGTACAAAAGCCTGACACAGCACGTTATCTTTGACAGAAACGAGTTTGGTAGCTCCGTCAGAGAGGATGAGAGAGAGAGGAGAGATCCAGCTGCAGTCAGGTGACAGAGAGAGTGATGCAGGAGGGGCCTGCTGCCCGGAGCGGAGGGACAGAGCCAAGCTACCCGCAAGGGAGAGGGAGAGAGAGTCACAGCAGAGCGAGAGGGGATCTTAATTTTAGCAACCCTGGATTATGGCGAACCAAAATGACTGACTCTGACAGAGTAAACGTGGTACGTGTGATGGCAAAATGAACCCCATTCTCAGAGAGAGCAAGGAAATTGCCAACAGATGCAGAGGGCAGGGCATTCCCACACTATTACCGCTTTCACACTAAAATCTGCGGGTTCTTTCAACAGGTTAACCCGCGAGTGACACCTTTACCACTGCCAGCAGACCCGGGTCTAATCGGCAGCAGACGAGCTGTTTTTTTTCCTCTGGCGCATCAAGCTGATGTCATCACGTTGATGACATCATCAGCGCGACGAAACACAACCACGTAAACAATGGAAAGGAGCATGGACGTCATGGAGGTCATGGACACGGTTCTCTTGATGACATCATCAGCGCGACGAAACACAACCACGTAAACAATGGAAAGGAGCATGGACGCCATGGACACAGTTCTCTGTACTTTGTACTTTTGTCCCTCTTTAAAAATGTACAAACTCAATGCTGATGATACAAAGGTGGATGGAATTTGTTGCTGAGATGGCAAAGAGTCACGTAAGTTAAGACAGAGGGGACGGGCGCGATGTTATGCCATGAGCACGTAACACCGACTTCATCCGTAACTTAGCAGCTTGACCCGGGTGTGATGTTCTCACTGAAGCTGATCGGAGACGAGCTGATAAAAACCCGTGTCATTTGCAGTGTAAGTCGACCCGGGTCGAAATGCCGATTAAACCCTTTCAAACTGCGGACAGGAGCCGATTGTTGGCGGATTTACACGGGTTTTTTGGCCAGTCTGAAAGGGGTATATCTGATGTATTCCACATTCAACAATGGACGAGAAAAAATTGATAGGGACTGGATAATATGTAGCAGCTCAAAAAAGGCTTTATTTTGCCTTCCATGCTTGCTGTTCTCCTTTGAAGTAGAGAAGAGGTCAACAAGTGCACTAAATTCCACAGAAGGTATGAAAATTTCCATTATAAAATACAAAAAGTTTTATGCATGATTTCCAGAACATGAAAGAAACTGTGCACACAAGCATTGTTATTGGAAATGGAAGAACCTACAACATTCTGTCTTACAGACTGCTGGAATTGACAGCCAACAACAAAAATTACTGGAGACAGAAATCGAAAAAAAACAAAGCACTACTGAAGCGACTGCTGGATGTAACACTGTTATTAGTCTTCAAGGAATCTGCCCTTCAGGGGCAGCACAAATACACTAAATGAGCCAGACAATGGAAATTTTCTTAGCATAATTGAGCTGTTGGCAAAGTATGATAGCATCCTAAATGACTATTTACAAAAAATTAGAGAGCACCAGCAACAGGGCAAGAGACTTCAAGCTCATTACCTTTCACCTGACAGCCAAAACGAATTCATTAAACTTTGTGCTCAGCATGTCCTAAACACTATTTTGAAGGAAATGCAAGAAACAACTAGCCTTGCAGAGCAGACGGACCTGCCTGATTCTGAAATCATGCATATCCATCTTGCCAGCCTCCATTGTCCAACGACTTCACTCCAGCTGGAATCTTATCGGCCCATTCAGGGAAGAGAGGCGGGAGCTGTGGGAGCAGTGGACGCAACAAGCCCTCCAACTCATACAACCACATAGGTCGTTTGTACATGCCCTCAAAAGCCCCGTTTCCACCAGAGGGTTCAGTTCGGTTCCACTCGGTACGGTTCACTTAAAATACGACCCATGGGTCCGTTTCTAACATTAGCGCCCCCACCGGTGACAGGAGAGATGCAGAGTTGCCAGGTCCCTTTATTATAGGTGACTTATTGACTCTTTCTTTGAAAATCTACTTTATAAAACATATTGTATTATTACAATGATTATTATTGGGGCGTCGGTGGCGCAGCTGGATAGTGCGCTTGGTCAGTGATCGGGAGGTTGCAGGTTCAAGCCCAGCTCCAGGCGACACATGGCGATGTGTCCTTGGGCAAGACACTTAACCCCAAGTTGCTCCCACTGCTGTGTCAGTAGTGTGTAAATGGGCATGAAAGGGCGTGAAAGTGTACTCTGATACTAATGGATAACTAACATAGAAACTCTGAACCATCAGTGAGTGAATGTCAGAGAGAATGGGTGTGAATAGATAAGTGTGACCTGCGGTGTAAAGCAGCTTTGAGTGGTCAAAAGACTAGAAAGGCGCCATATAAGCTCAAGTCCATTTACCATTGTTTTATATTATTATATATATAAATATTGCATTTTTTGGCTTGTTCCAAAAGTGCAGTTGCTTATTTGGGCAGGTTGTGCCTCAAAACCCAGGAGGGATCTGATGCACACTCTCGTACTACCAATATAAACTCATTTCAGAAGTTACACAAACTATATTGACCCAGTCTAAACACAAATGAAAATTTTACTGTAAAAAGAGGGGTAAAAATGATGTTTCCACTAGAAAGAAATCCTTATAGTCAGAATTAAATTTATTTCTAATGTAGCTGTTGCTGTTTTCACCATAATAAAAGTGTAGAGGATCAACATAAAACTTAGATAAAAGCCTCACTATGTCTGTTTGGTTATAAAAATCAAGGTTAGACAGACTGTTCAGTGATAACAGAGTTATAAATAACACTACCCCCTCCCTTCACTTCTGTATACAGAAAAGGATGTTCCACCTCCAGGATGTTGAATAATCAAATAAAGAGGCAAATAAGAAAAAAAAAGTCAGTGGGATTGAAATGTAATATAGATGAAAACTAGAACACACTTTATGTAGATTTCTCTTTATAAAAAGAGAGTATTATATCGCATTAGAAAAACGACTGGAGGTTGCTTGTTTTAGGTTTGTTTTTTATCGATGTGGTTGCTTATTTCAGTAGAAAAACCTGGCAACACTGGAGAGAGGCCACATTATGCCTGAGCATTGCGGGGGTTTTAATCTGTGATATCGATTTTCCCTACACGTCGTAGTTGGAGGTAAGTACAGTAAATAGTGTTCAATTAACATTTGAGAACAATAGAACATGTCTGCGCGTTTTCACATTGTTTTACCGTCTAGTGTAGTTTGTAGAATTACTACTGGGGGTAATATTAATGTTATAAGAGCTAACGTTAAATCAAAACAACTAGCCAAAAGTTATGTTTGGAAAAGTCAGCTAGCTAGTACGGAGCCTGAGAGGTGACATAAACGTGTTTACTTTTTGAACGCACGCGCGATTTAGTATCTCCTAAGCGCGTTTTATTATTTCGCGCGAGAGACACTAAATCACTGTGCTTAAAAAAAACCAAACACGTTTATGTCACCTCACGGGCTCCTTGAACTAGCTAGCATTATTACAGCTATGTAAACATGATTGTTAGAAGACGTCAGGACGTGTACAGCAAAAAGGTGGGAATGGAAAGAACAACAGACAGATAAGACAGGTGTCCATCAGTGCCTGTGAGCCAATGTTATCTTTACAATATAAGTCAATTTCTATCGTCATGTCTAAAACCTGCATATGCATATTGTTTAATGAAAGATATCAAACTCAAGTATGAAAAACTATTCTAAAATCGATAAAGCCAAAATCTGATGGATCACAGAAATTTTTGCAACATCTAACACTAGACAGATACTAGATACATTTATAATACCACCTCACATATGTCATGTATTTTTTAAATCTTTAACAAGCATTTATTTTTATTCTTTCAGACCTCCTCCAGAGCCCACTTCCTCTGCAAGGTTATCACACATGTTGAAAACTGTGTTGACAAGATTTTGTAAGACGAAGGACCCTGACCTCTGTCAACAAAGTATGAGAGAGAAAATGATTTCCTTATCCCTATATAACACAGCCTGCGCTGTTCTTATCCTTATTCATGGTTCTTCCCCCAGATGCCTACGCAAAAAGAGTGTGTGAAGTGCAAGGCAAAGATTAAGGTGGCCAGCAAGACCTGCCAGCACTGTGGGAGCAAGCAGCCATATAAAAACAGACTGGAGAAACAGAAGGAGAAGTTTATTATTAGATAGATATTATCATTATCTATCCATCTATCTATCTATCTATCTATCTATCTATCTATCTATCTATCTATCTATCTATCTATCTATCCAGTGGTGTAGTCTGGTATATTCTTGAAGGCCTCCATACACTGAAGACATTTTTGCCACAGTTTTACCTGATTTATGCACCGTCCACTAAAAACAGCTCTGAGACCCATTTATGGGCCTCCACCCACAGGTTGAGAACCGCAGCAGTAGTAGACTGTATTTGAAGCTTGATCCTTCAAAGACTGTTCTTATATCATGGAGAATAAGTGATGGAGGATACCTCAGGATGAATTTATCATTTAGAAAACAGTGAGTGAGTGAAAACGAGAGCTGGACTGATGAAGAATGTTGAGTTTTGATTCATCAACAGGCTGACTCGTCATTTTTTAAGTCTTTGTGTTCACTTAAACTGGGCACATAAGATATCAAGACACCATTTGAATTATAAAATCACACAAATTGACTGATGATCCCTCACTGTCCCTGCGATGCGCGTCTATCTGTGTCTTTATTCTCACCAGTACATGTGCGTGCAAAGACGCTGAGCGATTTAGATTTAATGTTCACATGAACATCACATGTACATCGGATGAAAATCTCTTTTCTTCTTCTTCAGCTTTTCCTTCCTTTGTCCACTTTGTGTGAAAGCATTACTTAAATCAGTGAATGTTTCATTCATGTTATGCGCTTTTTAACTGAAGGCAGTGTTTGTTTTGTTGAATTTTTTACGTGAATGATCAGACCGTGTGGGACAGAGAGGATGGTTTGACCAGCGAGCAGTGTAAATAGTCAGACGACAGGTCAGAGAGGAGTCAAAGGAGAGGAGAAATGCATTTTAATGAATATAATGAAACGATAGTGATGCATTAGACTCTAAAATTGCGCAAATTAGAGTAAGCTTTTTTTATTTGATAAAAAGAATGCCTGTTAAACGCCCTTTTGATTAAAATAAAAATCAAATAATGGATTTTTTTTAAATCTGCACTTGAATTTATGGGTGGGATCCTGTTGGCACGGCGGGGGTGTCCATTGCGACGGTGAGGCGCCGTCCCAAATAAACAATAGGGGAAACACTGGATACGCAGGACAGCCAGCGGGGCCGCAGTGAGGGCTCTCCTGACTTCTTCGACGCTGTCTGCCTGCTGCGCTGCCTGCAGAGTGCACGTAGACTGTAGTATCGATACCATGGCAAATTGGTATCGTATCCGGATACGGCGTTTGGGTATCGATACTTTTAGGAGTATCGATATTTTTGACAGCCCGGTTATTGGACTGAAGTCAACACCAATAATAACCTAAATTTGGGCCGAGGATCGTCCCGTATCTTGACGGACAGCCAATCGGATCCTCCGGCTCAGGGCCGGTGAGATGTTTTTGGGTCTACCACTGGATTTTTTTGTTCCATAACCCTCAGGATCTTTTAAGAAGTTTAAAATGACCGTCTTACTGCATCCAACCTCAGCAGCAATGGTGTGCTGCGAGAGACCTTGCTTATGCAGCTTAACAATCCAACTGTGTTCAGAGAGGGAAAGCTTTTTTACCTTTGCCGTCAGAAGGTCCTTACAGTGTGAATACCTGACAGAAAATGGCACTGAATCCATGTCTTTGCAAATATTTCAGCTTTTAAAGGCTGCGGTCTTAAACTTTTGATCAGCTGATGAACAGCTTATTTCAGTTTAATGGTTGCTTACAATAAATTTCTTAATTTTTTTTGTCTCACTCCCATTTCTTCTTTTTGCATTTTAAGCCCTACTTAGAACCTTCTTAAGATCCAACAGTGCAAAATGTAAATTCAACTGGTCTCATTGTGATCAGTGTCTATCAGGCTCATTCTAGCCTTTTCTCAGATGAAGGAAGAGGGCCTAGCTCAATGTGAATTGATCAGGCAATATCTCTACAAATGATCACAAAATGCAACAGTTATTTTTATCGTGTGTTATTGAATTATCATATAGCTCCTCAGTATATTTCCTTTGGGGTAAGTAAAATAAAAGATGAGTGATGTAGGTACAATTAAAATAGGTTCACAGTATTTCTAAGTGTAATATCCACATGCTCATATTTTATGCAAAGAATTTTTGGTTGCTGTGATCTTTCCTCAGAGTCCTCAGTCCTCAGTAGAAAATCCTCTATACCATGACTGTAGTGCAACTGATATAGCCAATGGCTGTGCAGCCAAAAAAATCTGAATTTTCTATCATGTTTTAGAACTTTAAAGGATGCTTTCACATTATGGCTCAACAAGGGACAAAATGATGAACTGTTGTATTTCAGAAATGGTTAGATGTGAAGTCAAAGTAGTATTTTTTTAGTGTTATAACTTTTTATGGTATGAGCATGGTTAACAAGCCATGAAAAATGTTACCTAGGAAATGCCACCAGTTTTGTCTGAACTATATGATAGATTTTTTTTTTTACAAAATTCACAATTTTTCATTTTAGAATACAAGGGTCTATACAAAATTAATTCATTACTCATTGGTCAATTTCCTTATCTCCAAAATGTCCTCCTTCTGTCATGTCACTGTAACATCCTTGAAAAAGGGCCCTGTTCAGTTGTTAACAGTTACCAGTCATTTTTGTTATTAGAAGTGTTAGCATTATGTTGAACTTTTTCCTAATATCAACATTGAGAAGATGTCTGTTAACAAATGATTGCTATCTTTCATTCCTTTCAGAATGTCCCATTCATCAAGGGTCAAGCAGTTTCCCCTACAAAAAAATACTGAGACAAAGAGTCAGGGAGGTTTGTTTCAAGACGCATCAGAAATTACTGATGATGAAAAAAACTCTTTGGAACCATACACTGTAATTGTCCCAACAGAAATAAGTCAAGGGTGGCAGTCTTTAGCCATATCTCATTTTATTATTGAATACCACATGCACCAAGGTTGTATTTATTGTTCATTTTTAAAGAAAACGTAATTAATTTTAACTTGTGTCTCTTTGCCTTTTTAAGGGCTGCGTGGAGGTATTGGTGCATTGGCAGCCTTGCTCTGTATGGTGTGTATGTTATTTGCAGTTTACTGTACCAATGGTGATTGAGTTAGGGGAGCAGAACTAACAAAATATAGTTTTCTTTATCAACTTAAACTGCAGTTTGATCAGCGACAGCAAAGACTGATCATCAGGCATCCCACAAAGCCCCTGTTTGGGCTGTGTAGTGTTCATTTAATTTTTATGTTGCCCAATTCCAAACCCAATTGGTCAGTGTGTGAATGTGGGTGAATGGATATGCTGATAGACAGTAGCCTCAGCCATTGTGAGTTGGGTGCATTCTTTGCAAAGCTCCTTGAGTGGTCACCAACACTAGAAAAGAGTTTTGGCCAGGGCTGTGTCCAGTGCAACGTCGCTCCACATTGTAAGGAGTTGGCTGAACAAATAAGAGACCAGATTGTGAGAGTTCTGAA
Organism: Cetoscarus ocellatus; assembly: GCA_037902135.1. Taxonomy (NCBI): domain Eukaryota; kingdom Metazoa; phylum Chordata; class Actinopteri; order Labriformes; family Labridae; genus Cetoscarus; species Cetoscarus ocellatus. The sequence goes on from JBAMNC010001317.1 coordinate 231,615, forward strand.
AGATGGGAGAGGTTGCAAGATCATTTTGTTTGGGCCTCTGTTCATAACTACTGAACAGAGGCCCAAACTAACCGTCTTAGGGATGGTTAGGAGATATAGGACCAGTGTTGGGGTAGTTACTCAGAAAAAGTAATTAGTTACAAGTTACTCATTACTTTTGTAAGTTGTAATGAGATTACTTTACTAGTTTCTGCATCTGAAAAGTACAGTGCCATGAAAAAGTATTTGCCCCCTTCCTGATTTCTTACTTTTTTGCATATTTGTCACACTTAAATGTTCAGATCATTACACAAATTTCAAAGCAGCCCTGCAGATCTTTTGAGCATTCAAATATTCTCTCCAAAGTCTGGTCAGTGGAGCTCGGCGCTGTAACAGAGAGAATGCCCCTGCCCCCTTCCCCCCACAGCGCTTCCCTGCTCTGTTTAGGGGCTATGTAACTTTTGCTCCCGTGACGGGGACACATATCGCAAGATGCTGCGAGAAGTGCAAACTGCTTTACGGCACTACGCGAGATTTGGCTTCCAGCTAAAGAAGCCGGTGTTTTGCATGTAGTAGTAGCAGCCATGGCATCCCCAAAGCGTGTGAGGAGGACTCTTTCTGCAGATTCAAGGGCCAAAAAGAGACTATCGGACAACGCAATGAACAAAATCAGAATTAACATTGGAGCCCACTTTGCTCAGTGGCGAGAGCGTCGGGAGATGGAAAATTGCAAGACAGACCCTGAGCTTACAAAGTTACTGCTGGAGAGGTGAGTTATGTTTTCGTCGGGTTTTCCCCCATTCAACACTTGGTTTCAGTCGGTGGTTGCTCCGTAGCATTGCATGCTTTGTGTAACTTGGCGGACGTTGTTTTGTCACTAAATGCTACCAGCGGTTATTTGCCGGTGAGTTTCTCAGATTGCTGGAGATATTCATGGCGCCGTGACGTTCGGTCATTCACCATTTCACTATTTCTTCTATGTCTTCAGATGTCCTGTCGACTCGCTTCTCCCCGCTCTGTATGTCAACAAATGCACGTTGCTGTGAGGCGCTGTGTTACAACAGTGCAGTTACACCCAACGACCAGAGAGGCCCCTCGAGAGCAGACAAACCTGAATCTTCTGCTGTCTACCAGAAAATCCTGAAGGAAAACGTTCAGCCATCAGTTCATGACCTCAAGATCAAGCACTTGGGTTACGCAACAGGACAACAACCTGAAACACACTAGGAAGTCCACCTCTGAATGGCTTAAAAAAGAATAAATTAAGGACTTAAATCCAATTGAGATGCTGTGGTGTGACCTTAAATGGGCAGTTCATGCTCAAAAACCCTCCAATGAGGCTGAGTTAGAAATGATTCTGCACAGAAGAGTGGGCCAAAATTCCTCCACAGCGATGTGAAAGACTCATCACCAGTTATCGCAAACGCTTGATTGCAGTTATTGCTGCCAAGGGTGACACAACCAGTTATCAGGTTCAGGGGCAATTACTTTTTCACATAGGGTCATGTAGGTTTGGAGAGCTTTATTCCCTTAATAAATAAAATCATCATTTAAAAACTGCATTTTGTATTTACTCAGGTTATCTTTGTCTAATGTTAAAATTTGTGTGATGATCTGAAACATTGAAGTGTGACAAATATGCAAAAAATAAGAAATCAGGAAAGGGGCAAATACTTTTTCACTACTTATTACTTTACTTTCACGTTTCTTAATTGACCAAACTCACAGGTATTTTGTCTAGTATTTTTCTTAACCTGGACGATTCAATAGTCGACAGGGGTAGCGCGTCTTCTACAATGAACCCTGCAACTAGCTTGTTAATTTCTTTCTGTTACCTGCTGGGCTCCGACTCTTGTTGAGAAAACCTTAGTTTGTTTAGGCGGGGTCGGCTGCTGAGTGTCTCCCTCAGATGACCGGCGAGCGTGATCTTTGGCCATGAGTTTGGTATTGCCATGCTGTGTTGACAATTGCTTAGACAGGTTGCTCATTGACTTGGCACTAGTTGAAAGACACCTGTCGCCTGTGCATAGAATGCATTTCTCACAAATATGTTGTCCTTTTGAGCAATGAACTGAAAGTAATGAGAATATCACCATTGGCTGAGCCGAACTGAACTCCCCCGTCTCTGCCTTCCTCTCCATCTCCATTTCCCTCTCTCCTTCATTTGCACGAGCAGCTATGTCACTCACAAATCGATCGCTATGGCAATGCCCCCGGGCAAGCACTGACACACACACACAGGCAGCACACAGGCACGCAGCACTTAAACAGATCAGAACTTAACACAGGCAAACAGGGCTTTGGTAATGCTGGAAACAGTGTTCCTATAGTCTAGTAAAGTAGTTTTGTTACCGATATTTTAAGTGTAATGCATTACTTTACTTCATTCCCCAAAAAGGTAATATCGTTACTGTAATCCGTTACTTTGTAACTCGTTAACTAACACTATCAAACTACATTCTAGTGACATTGACCTGGGTTGTGTCCATTTTTACTGTATACTGTATATCTCTGAAGTTTGAAAGCAAATGTTAAATTCATATCAAACTGTGTTTACATTTACTCAGATAAACATTATAGACTCCGTGTTTCATTGTAAGTAGTACAGTGTCAGTATGGCACATATTTAAGAAGTTAAAATGTGAAAGTAATACTTTTTGCCATCTCTCTGTCTGTCTTACAGTGGAGCAAAGTGGAAAAACTCCTGGGAGCCAAAAGACAACCTTCAAAGTTGACACCAAAATGAGTTACTAAATTGTTTTTATATCCAATGTTAGGAAGGTAATTGTTGTATTAAGTAACTGTATATAATATGTTCAGCTGTTCAAAACTGTTCATCATTGTTATATTGTTATTGTTGTTGAGTTGGATGCTTTCATGTAATTTCTGACAAGCATCAGCTCTGTTAAATTATTTTATGTAACTGCACTATGAAGTGCATAACCTCAACTGTCATATCTGGATAGATATGTAATAAAATGTTGAAATGAAATAGCATATACCAGTTGCTGTGTTTTTTCTTATACATATAAATTGTATTATTGTATAGAATTTGTATACTGAAAACCTAAATAGGTGCACTTTTACTACAAATGTAATTTGTGATATTTTTACAGTCTGTAAATTCAGCTAAAGCCACCTGTAATTCTCCACTTTTGTTCTAACTACAAGACTTGCAATTTCAGCTGAGTGCTGACTTCATCATCAAAATAACAAGACAGACTGAATGATTAAATTATGTAATTTTAATGTTGATTTATATAAATATAGCCTAACTTATAAATATATATTGTGGCGCCCTTCCTGTAGGTGCGGCCGTGCTGCTCCATGGCGCGCCTCTGCACGTGAATGTAATCTGGACTAATCAGCAACGCGCGCCGCAGGCTCAAACAATGAGATACGCAAAAGTCGTTCAACTGGGGTGAAACAGAGCAGAGGCAGTCCCTAGAGACACTTCACTCACAAACTGATCAAAACCATAGGAAAAGGACTGAGATCTAAAAAGGAATACCAACAAGCTCCCATCTCTTCACTGGACTCTGTTGAAGTAATGATCTCTGGTTTGTTGAAGCATATGTATTTGGGCAAAACGAGTTGTACTGTATTGTTGAAGGCACAATGTGTGCTTATGTGTCATTCCATTGGGTTACCTACCTTGGATATTTATCATAAAATGTTAGATTTCAAGATAAAGCAGTGGCCCAATTACTTTGCTTAAAACCTTGTTAAAAAACATTTAAAATTTGTTTGAGTTAAGTTTGATTAAATGTATAAATAGTATTAGTTAAAATAAAGACATTTTTTCTTTATCACAATGCATATTAAAATATTAAACTTGTGTATAAAAATAGAGCATTTCTGTTTACAAGTAGTAATGTTAAAATCTACAGTAAAATTGTTTTAAATACTTGATTTCATGTAAGTGAAAAAATGACTTGTTCAGTCTGAAATAAATCTGTATAAAATCATTCAGGCTAAAACACAGTGTAAAAACAGGTTGATTCAAAACCAAATGGTTCTAAAGTATTGAACTAGGTTTCTTTTAATCTAGTGCTTAATTGAATGTACTTGTGTTTTTTTGATGGAAAATGCTGAGTTTGATTTACTTTGGTTTTAGCTTTTGTGTGGTTGTAGGTTTTTCACCTTCCTTGTTTCCTGTTCACTGGTTTAAATAAACAGAAGAACAATGGAAATCCTGAGTTTGGTCAAGTCCTTGCTTTGTCAAATGTTATACAGGGTGCAAGGCTGTGTCCACAAAATTTTAATATCTAAACTTGCTATGGGAATAAATGAAATACATCAATCGAAAAGTCATGACCTGGATGGTAACATATGTCAGAAACATTGACAATTGAACCTTGATTTCAGGATTCATGCATTGAACCTCCAAATGGCTCTCTGAATCTAAGCCTGGGCAAGGCTGTGTCCATGAAATGTGAATATCTAAACTTGTGGGATAATAAATGAAATATATCAATAGAAAAGTCCAGACCTGGAGAGTAACAAACATGTCAGTATGAAGATAGTAAATTGCTCCTGCTTTGAAATTTTGACCTTTGAGCACTGATTAGGCCAAACCTTATTTATATAAAACATGTTGATAATGGAGCAGAAATGGTGTAAACTGCTCCAAAATGAGAAGTATGATTGTGCATAGGCCAATCATCAATATCTTAAACACATTTGGACAGTAAATACCCCTGAAAACATGTTTTTCTAATTTCATTTAAGTTGGCTCTGAAATGGATGTGAGAAACTACATCTGAAACTGGCTTGCTGTCTTGGAACAAGGTGAAAATTTTAACTGTCGTAGGACAACAATGAAGACATCATTGGAAAGGTCTCGGCATGGAGAGTAACATATATCAGTATGAAACCCGTGTGAGGTTCCTGCCCCTCAGGAGTGACCTTTGAACCCTGAAATTGAGACACTTATAAAAGCTTACGGCACAGCAACAAAATGTGTTACAGACATGGGGTCAACAGTTTTGGAAAGCTCTGGACCTCCTCTACCATAACATAGGGTGATCAAACAGGGGGCACCACTGGGTGGGGTCAAAACAAAATTTCACCCTCTAAATAATAAGAAAGATTAAATTTGACCAAAAATATATGTTTTTCACCCTCAAAAAGCCCTGGAAATGCTCCATGTGGCGCGACACACATCTACATTTTGCAACTCTGTACCAATTGTAGTTCTTTAAGCATACTTCCGGGTTTGAGTTACGTCAATGACATGAGGGTTTAGAAAATATCTATCTGCTCATTTTTTAATAGTAAAAGCCTAACCATATCATGCATGTTTATATTCTGAGAACTTTGATGACATAAAAACATTAACATCAAGATTTAATATTGTTATTTTAGCAACACAGTCACTCAACTTCTAGTTTACTTCCGGGTTAGCCATTGCCGGGTGCTCGGCGGGTGCAAGATTTTTTTCCCTAGGATGAAATCGGGAAATCCACGCCCCCAACCCATTTGATTGGTTCCTGCAGCATCTCTTCTTCTGTGTAATTCTGCTGATTTGACATCGAGTGCATTACATGCGCAACCATCGGTCACCAAGGGAAATGAGTCGCCTTGATAGGTAAATGTAAATAGGTAAATTTACATTTACCTATCAGAATGATATATGAAATCAGGAAAAGAAGAAACACACTAAAATCGAGCGGATTTCGATGTTTTCCCTGTTGCAGTGGCAAGCTATTGTCAGCATTGCAAGCAGCCAGAAGGTGAAGACTCGGAAAGTCCCCTTTAGGAAGTTTGAAATTATGTTAAAGTAAAATATTCTACACTTAAATTGCGTTCACCAAACTGCATTATCTATATGTTATTGCTATTTTGCATTTAGTGGAAATGCGCGCCTACCTTCCAAAGCTAATGCGGTTTCCCTTCAAAAACGTTTCAGCTACATATGATTGGCATGCCTTGGTGGTCATCACTTGTCCTACCATGATGGCCCTGTCTGGTGTTTATGTTGGGCCAAATGAAATATATGAATAGAATGTTAAATATTTTGTATTGTGAAAACTGCATTCTTATGCTGTCCTATTATGTTATTGTGGTGATGATGGTAATGTAGGTAACCATGGAGTTTATTTTGTGGTGGGTTGATGTTGGTAGTCCAACTTCAAGGATGCCATGTAGTATCCTATTAACTCAAGGTCTATGCATTATTATCTAGTTATGCAATTTGGGTAAGTAGTTATGGTGGTGATAATCGTGATGATGAAGTGTACATATTTATAATAAAACTAGGCCTGTTTGTAAAACACTTTTAATTAGATGAAATGCAGCTCAAAGTTCTTCAGAGTTTAACAGAAAAAAAGCAGAAATGATTAACAAAGCAGATTTTTTTTCTGAAATGAAAAGTAAAAGCATGAAACAAAAAAAGCTTGAAAGAATAATAACATTTAAAATTTCACTTAAAGGACTAAAGAACAACCACATGTAAAAATTTCACTTCAAGAACTAAACACTTTCAATACAGCGTGGTGGGGGCAGCAATAACAGAATAGTGATATAATCATCCAAATTAATCATTAAGTATATTTAGGACCACAATAAAAAGAAGCCCCAGGATTTTTTGTGTTATCATTTTAGCTTAAATGTGTGACTGCACCTCGTGCTGTTTACATTTCTAGTCTATATTGTCTGTATTATATATTGCATTGTATATTGAGTCTGTATTAGTATAAAAAAATCCAAAAAGAAGTTGGAATGTGTTGTTATACACAACTAGATAGTAGCCTATAAATAGCATTGCTAGCATTCTCAAATGAATCTAAGGACATATCCAAAAAATATATATAGTCATCAGCCTTTTCAGCTGATAACGACCACTGGTCATGGTAGTTTCAAAGTAGTTAACCATGTCAAAATAACAATAGATGTGCCTGGCTTGGCTATTGCTCACTAAGAAACTGCACATCACAACAACACACAGTACAAAACCCAGTGGGCCTAGTAATTTAAATTTTAGCTTTCTTTAGATTTTATTAAGTTCTTGACCAAGAGTTAGAGGTCTGGTGATTGATTATACACTGATATAAAAAGGAAATACATAACAAAGTGAGACTGCATACACACAGGGAGGTTGCTAGCATTATTAGCATTGCTTAGCTTCCATTCCCACCTGATCTAGAAATTTCCATAATAGTGAAATTCAAAATACAGATAAAATTAGCAAGGCAACCTATTGCCTAGTCGTAAATAATATTAATCTTCACTATATCCTTCTAAATTGAACGTTGGTTATCTGGAAGTCCTGGAGGTCCATGTAAACTTAATGGAGTTTAACAGGGGATCCCGAAAGAGGAGATGACGTCACGGGAATTTAATTTTGCCGGCTAAATGGGGTATGTTCAAAGGCGGAACTGATTCGGCAACATTTGGAAACAGGAATTGTGGGGCTCGTGACTTGGATCCATTTTCTTTTTGAGGAGTGTTAATGTGTTTTAAAGTTTGTTTAGATGTAATGCAACTTCCTACCGAGATGGAGCCCCATTCACGTAAATCAATCAGATCGATTTATAAACGATTGTTAGCTGAACGCTGAAGCGAGTGAACATAGTACGGAAGCGCATTGCATTCACTGAATAAAAAAAAATAGACACCTTGTCTCGTAATTACGAGATCTCTTAATTATGAAAAAATATCTCATAATTACGAGATCAGGATCTCGTAATAATGGGAAAAGATAAAGAAAAAATAAACATCTGTAAGTCCTCTCACAGTGGTAATGATGGCGCTATTGCAGTTAATCTGCTATAACCATCTTCTTGGTTTCAGACAATGGGAAATACTGATGTTTTAAAAAAAGGAGGATGGTGTTAATATTAGTATGTCAGCACTGAGCAGGCATCTCGAGTCTCTTACTGTTTAGGCGGAAAGCCCACTCATCCAGACATGCTGGATATCGCAGTCTCTCTGCAAGAGCAGCTGAAACAACACGGGATGCTTCATGGATACAAATTCATGCATTTGAAATGCATCCAGTCGAGGTTGGTAGTTGCCAAATGGCGGACCTCGGTCCGCTGAGTGATGGTTCTGTCCTGACCCGTGATCAATCTCTGATAAATTCATGAGATTAGATTTACTGGAGCATTTTTCCAACTGCAGTGGCTACAGACAGCGGATACTGCTACTCCAGTTAACAGTAGAACCACAATGGCAGTCTGATCACAAGCCTGTCATGCCATGAGGTTTCCTAAATATGGGCCTATGTTCTGTATGTTCTGTATGATTTCTGAAGCTAATAAGGCTGTCTAGTGAAGCACTAAGGATTTCTGAGCATTTATTCCTTCAGCAGCTGCTGCAGTCACACTGTGGAAAGAGACAAACTGATACCTTTAGTGGAGGTGATTTTTATCGTGTTGAAGCACGAGCTGCAGCATGCACTCGCACCAGTAAACAGAGCGATGTCCGCGGTTGCTGAACGCTCCATTTGTCAGGTTCAGCACCACTCCAGCACAAAAGCTCCCGTCCTTAGTTCAGCGCACTTGCAAGTGCCAAGGGTCTTGTGTTTTTCCACAGGCTGTTTATTTGGCTCCAGTAAATCTAATCTCGTGAATTTATCAGAGATTGGTCACGGGTCCGGACAGAACTATCACTCAGTCAGGACCCTGACCGAGGTCCGCCATTTGGCGATGCCTGTGTTTAGAACTTTCTAATGTTTTATTTGTGTGTTGCTTATGGCAGCCAGTCTGCAGCCTATTGAGTGGCGATGTGCAATGCACACACAGCAGGAAAAGAAAAATACAATGACGTCACTCATTCATTCAGGTGTTTTCACTTCTTAAAACATCTTCCCATGCGCCTGGACGTACAGCTCTAAGTTACTACTAAACTCGACTGGATGCATTTCAAATGCATGAAATTGTATCTGTGAAGCATCCCGTGTTGTTTCAGCTGCTCCTGCAGAGAGACTGCGATATCCAGCATGTCTGGATGAGTGGGCTTTCCGCCTAAACAGTAAGAGACTCGAGATGCCTGCTCAGTGCTGACATACTAATATTAACACCATCCTCCTTTTTTTAAAACATCAGTATTTCCCATTGTCTGAAACCAAGAAGATGGTTATAGCAGATTTACTGCAATAGCGCCATCATTACCACTGTGAGAGGACTTACAGATGTTTATTTTTACTTTAACTTTTCCCATAATTACAAGATCCTGATCTCGTAATTAAGAGATAAGGTGTCTAATTTTTTTATTCAGTGAATGCAATACGCTTCCGTAACATAGAGAGGATGAGACAATAGAAATTAAAGGGTTTGTTTCCTCTTTTTTCATGTAGTTTGGATAGATTTAGTGGCCAATTTGCCTGTACAGCATGCTCTGTAAAAAAAAAAAATCTGCAATATAACAGTATTTTACTGTTTATTTTTACAGATCTTTTCTGTATTTTAAAATAATCATTAAAATTACAAATAAAAATAGACCTTGATTTTACATGTCAAATGTAAAATAACAGAAAATTTTTGAAACTGTGAACAACCACTATAATTCTGTTCTTTTACAAAAAAAGATCCATTAGAATTCATATATATATTGTTAAAATACATTTGCAAATGTATCGTAATTTTACAAACATTCATCTGTTATTTTGGAGATTAAACTGTTAAATTCAACTTTAAAACTATTAAAAAAACAAGAAATCATATAAAATTACATTTAAAAATAGTAAAAGAACTATTTAATTTGTAATTTTTCTAGAATTTGTTTGTTAATTGAGTGATATCTTCATTGAAAATAACCACGATTACTGTAAACCCAGATTTTGTTTCTACTTAAACCTTATAGAGAGGGTTAAAAACTTTAAATTCTTGGGTGTTCGGTGTGATGAACGTACAACTTGGGTAGCCCACATAACAAAAATGGTAACCAAATGCGAAAGAGTGATAAACGTCATGAGAAGCTTAGCAGGATGTGATTGGGGGGCAGAGAGAGGGTTGATGCAGTTGATTCTTCAAGCTATGATAAGATCGGTTCTCGATTATGGATGTGTTGTTTTTGGATCAGCTGCTAAGTCTGTGCTTGACAAACTAGATGTCCTTCAGGCCAAGGCGTTATGGCTATGTTGTGGTGCTTTTAAAACTTCCCCTGTCCCTGCTCTGCTCCTGGAAATGGGGGAAATGCCCCTGCAGATAAGGCACATAAAACTGGGGTTGCAATACTGGGCAAAAATTAATGGCTTCCCTCAATTTGTACCATGTAGGTTGCAGGAGTCCTATGATGTTGACCCCAGGGTCAGGTACAGACCGTTTCTATTTGACGTAAATCAGTGGGCCAAATCACCGGGATTAAGAAGTGGCAGCATACAACATCTGCGCTGGTCACCTGTGCCACCCTGGCTGATTCAAGAGGTAGATGTTAACCTGACCTTTCTAAAACAAAAATCAAGTGAAAGGATAGGCACTAAAGTGGAACATCTACTAAATGTAGAAGAAAGTTCTTATCTAAAAATCTTTGGATGAATCTATGGATCCAGAGAGTGGTACTGCAGGATTTGGAGTATATGTGGACCAGCTCGGGCATGGATTTAATCATAGAATTCTAATGAGACCTCTGTGTTAACTGCAGAGCTACTGGCAATCCTTTGGGCCTTGTGGTGGACAGAGGACTCTAAAGTGTCCAGAGCACTGGTCTGCTCTGATTCTGCTGCTGCACTTATGGCTCTGAGCGGAGGCAGATTAAGGGCTCGGCCCGAAATCTTACTTGAAATTTTGTCTGTCCTGTTTAGAGTTGAGAGGGCTGGCAGTGAGGTCAAGTCTTGCTGGATTCCTGGACATGCAGGGATACAGGGAAACGAAAAAGCGGACTTGATAGCAAAAGCAACACTCAAGAAAAGAGAAATAGATGTGAAGATCCCTGTGGGGAGAGTTGAGATAAGAGCAAAAATTAAAGAATGTGTGGAGAATGTATTGCAAAGAGAATGGGAAAAGGAATATAAAGGAAGACACTATTTCTCTTTCCAACCAAAAGTTAAAAGAGTCAGTTATTATCAAGGAAACCGAAAAGATTCAGTCAGAATCTGCAGATTAAGACTGGGACACTGTGGTTTAAATAATATTATGCACATTTTTGGAAAACATTGTTCAGGACTGTGTGAGTGTGGTTACCCTGAAACAGTGAAGCATACTCTGCTGGAATGTAATTATTATAGTGTTGAGAGGCGAGAATTTTTTAAAACAATTTCAGATTTGGGACTAAATCTGTATTTGGCCTCCATGACAACCTCCAGCAGATTATGACAGCTATTTTACAGTTCCTGCGAAATACAGGACTGTATGTGAGGATATGAGACCAGACTGTGACACCTAGTCCGACCAGTGGATGGCAGTAATACGACTAGTAGCGTCGAAACTGCCGGAAATTCAAGAAGGAGAAGAAGAGGACGCAGCGTCTGACGACGTGTCAAAGGCTCTGTACTTGGCGGGACACGTACAGACGTGTGTAATTCGCCTCCGAATAATTCGCAGTTTCGTGCCGTTTGTCCGCGTCGCCGCTGGTGTGTAAAGGTCTTTAATGTTAAAGTTAGCTCAGTGTTAACAGTCTGAGGACGGCTCACATACTGGCGAGTGTGCGCCACTGTGTCATTGATATTTCCGTCATTTTGTGCGGTATTAAAGCGCACTGTTGTGGCTGCGAGACTCTCCTCTTTGTATTACATCCGCCATTGACGTGTCCCAGCGCACACGGACTGAGCAAAGTGTGTCTGTGCGCCTTTGAGTCCCTGCACCGGGATAAGGGCACGGCACGGACACACGGCCGGCTGCGTTAGAGCGGTATCCGGGCGGGAGGGGACAGGACGCAGCAATGAGCACTGATGTCCGACCAACACGGCGCAGAGCCGGTACAGACTGCGCCGTTCGGCAGCCCGCAGCCCCTCTGACCCTCACCAGAGTCTCTCTGGACTCAGAGGACAGAGAAGCTAAAAACTGGCTCTTTGTCTTGTACTTAACTCTGATTTATGGATGTTATTTCTGCATGCTTTAGCAATATCTGCAGAAAATGTGCTTTTTTTTTTAACATCAAATGATTATTTCTTCGTTTTTTACATCTTGTAAACTGTAACGTGCATTATGTGTGCTCCTCCCATGACCCCTGTGTGACCTGCAGCATGGGGAGGGCAGGATGCTGCTGCATCTTCAGCTGTGAGCTCATCTGAAATAATGTTTTATTTCAAACATGCAGCTCATCTAATCGATGTTTGATAAACTCTTTAACTTTAAAAACATCAGCTGTTGCTGTGAAGAGATGGAGGGTCAACATGTTTTAAACTGAGGCCTCTTGGTGAGAAAGCTTCATTAAAGACAGGAGAAACAGAGAATTCAGCAGTATTGTGACCTCATTTTTGAAATGGGGGGATTTTTACCCAAATATATCAGGAGGGATGTTTTTTATTACCATGTCTGCTGTGATGTGACAGCTGTCAGTCCACTCTGTCATTCAGTAACTACAAACCCAGGTGTGTGTGAGTTACTGTGTTACATGTTCATCTGACATATTTTTGAAAAGATTTTAAGACATGAAAATAAAGATTGATTATTTAAGTGAGATAAGCTTTAAAATCACTGATTTTAGAAAGCACCACACATACATTCTAGAAAGCACCACAAAGATCACAAGACCTCCTCATGATTGTTATAAAATTGTGCGCTAAAAATGACCAGAATGCAGGAAAGAAATTATTTAAGTTTAGAAATATCAGGTGAAGATCCTCTGACCCCCATTTCACCTGATTATGTCAAATAAACTGTTGAGCGTTTTTACTGATCATTTCATTTTAGCTGTGTGACTATATAACTTGTGTTATTGTGTATAAACCCCAAAAGACTACAGAGCCAACTGCGATCTGAACACAGGTGCTCAGAGGGCTTCCTGTCATCCTTGGAGACAACCCCAGACACTTCTTCAGACTTTGTAAGTAAGTCTTTCTTTCTTATAATTTTCACCATGACACTTTTACATTGATTAAAGTTGTTTTTCAAATGAGAATTCCAATGTGATTGTACCTGTATGTTATTTTTTTTATTAAGGACTCTGATGATGATGATGATGATTCCTTTCATGAGCTCGACATCGGGATACTTCTCATTGAGCGTGAAGGTACTGTATCTACATCTTCCCTGCACCTCAGCCCAGCCTCGTTGAGAATCATCATTGAGGGAGAATTCATGATGGACAACATTCAAGATCTGCTGAAGGCAATGTGCATTCTGTTTGGACTCACATATGCACTCCATCTTGACGACCCCAAGACTATGAAGCTCAAGCTGCAGATCATCCAGTAGATACTATACTGCTGTCATTGGGCCACACTGACCTAAAACTGAAGCTACAGACTCTGAGAAACCAGCTCACAACATAAAGACATGTCAGGTCTACTGTGAGAAGCTGTTGGCTACACCAGCAAATACACTGTCTGTGCTGACCTGTCCAGTAAACCAAACACACACATAAAACACAGACACAAACAGACAAACAACATCCACACACAGACACACACAAAACAGACACATACAACACTCGCACAAACAACACAGACACAACACAGACAACTACAACATTCGCAAAGACACATACAACACCCAGACACACACACACAGAACTGTTTCAGTGATTTGAAATGACCCTTGTTTCAGATATCTCTTTTAGGTTGCATGTATTGATGTTAACCTGGTGTTTATTATAACATGTTTGGCTGTATTTTGAGCGTTTTGCTATTTTCCTTAAAAATAAAATAGATTGGAGCATTTACATGTGTTTTTTTTACTTCTATGTAATTTAATTGAAACAATGATTTAAGTCATTTCAATGATTTATACAATGTTTAAAAAAATCAAACCCTAATTACATTAGAGGAAAATACAGTACTTGTAATAAATGATGAGTAGTTATTACTAGTCATATTAGCTAGTTTTATCTAATGATTTTGAGTACACACAACTAATGAATATAAATACAGCTTGTGTAAAAACTTAAGGTTCCATGTTAATACAACTTAACATATTTAAGTTTAAGCCTGTGGCAACGGGTTTCCACGTGATTTGTGAGTAAAGTCAACCAAATTTGGGTTAAGAGTTTGCATGTTCTTCCCGTGCATGCATGGGTTCTCTCCGGGCCCTTCAGCTTCCTCCCACAGACCAAAAACATGCTCATTAGGTTGATTGGTGACTCTAAATTGCCCTTAGGTATGAGTGTGGCCCTGCAATCGGCTGGCGACCGGTTCAGGGTGTACCCCGCTTCTCGCCCAATGACAGCTAGGATAGGCTCCAGCCCCCCCGCGACCCATAAGGGGATAAGCGGTATAGAAAATGATTGTTTTATACTGTTTAATTTCATCAAATATAAATGAATATACAGCCTCTTTACATAAAATGATGTCATTAAAACCAACTAATAACAGCACATTTCCGTAAATTCAAACATTATTTGTATTACAAGGTTTATTTACCATATTTATAGGTGCTTTCATTGTTTTAAAACATGAAAATGTTTCTAATTTATCATTAGAACAACCTAAAAAAAGGAAAAATCTCCTGAAAATTACAACTATAAACTGTATTTTAATGATGGAAAATAACCGTATTTTTATGAGAAAGTTCTTTTCTGTTATTTTGCGGTATTTTTTTGGCGCCCCAGCTGCTGGAAAATTATCGTTTTTTTACTTGTTTTTTTTTTTGTTTTTTTTTTTACAGTGTGGCATCTCAAACTAAGGATGTTTTCAAATTAAACAGGTGGGTTTAAAAAGAAGACACAGTGGTAACCAACGTATTTATTCCTGATGTCATCGTTTATGTTTACACATTTCAGCATAGAAAATACAATATTAAAGTTCTCCACCAGACACATTCAAGAATGACAGCGTAAACCATATCTGTCCAGACTTGATGATTTCTGGCGCGGACTAGTCATTGACAGTACAGGGAGTTTTCCAGGTGGGCCGGTGCATCAGTGGACCGGAGTAGACTCGGTGCAGTTGTATGTGTCACATCCACCGATCCCCCCACCCCCTAAAAAAACCTGTTACTGTAGAAGTACTAAATTACATTTAATTGACATCACTTACACACAATTACTTCAGTAATTTTTGAAATGGAGGACATTTATTTGTAGTGGCACAATTTTCACCATGTGGTAC
Source organism: Cetoscarus ocellatus (assembly GCA_037902135.1). Classification (NCBI taxonomy): domain Eukaryota; kingdom Metazoa; phylum Chordata; class Actinopteri; order Labriformes; family Labridae; genus Cetoscarus; species Cetoscarus ocellatus. The sequence continues at coordinate 246,745 of JBAMNC010001317.1, forward strand.
TTCTAGTTAGTAAAGGATTTCCATATTTTTTCAGGGTTCCCACTCCTTTCTAGAAATCATTTTCCAGGACGTTTTCACCTGTTAAAATATTGGCGTTGGCAATTCTCAGGTTAATCTAGCCTTCCAAAAAACAAGATTAAAGGTTGATGACCAATATCTCTAGCTAGCTCCACCGCATCATACTGAACTCAAAATGTATTTGTTTCAAACTCTCTGGCACGAACATTGTCTGCCAGCTATCTTTTTAGTCTGGCTTTATGTAGTGTCTTACTATCATAAAGTCATGGTTTATACTTACTTGTTTTTTCTCTTTATTTACTCTGCTTTTTTTAATAAATAGATTTTGTTGAGTTACTGTTAAGTAGCTTAAATTTAAATTTGCCATGTTTTATTATTTCTTTTTGCTCCATTGTTTTCTTTTAAATTTATTCCTTAACCTGCATTATTTTATCTACGTTTTTACTTCATTTCCTACGTTTGATTATTGTTCACTAACAAGGTAGCAGGAAGATAAATAATTTTCCAGGACAATTCAAGCTTTTCCAGGACATTTTACTTTTTTCCTAATTTTCCATATGTTTTCCATGACTGGAAAATTGGTCAATCATTTTCCAGGTTTTCCAGGATGTCTGGGAACCCTGTTTCTCTACCACTGCCCAGTTTGGTATTGATGGTTGTGCAGGGTGCTGGGGTAGCTTGAGTGTAAACACAATAACATTCAATAAATAAATGCAGCCAAACTACAATTCTTCCTCTGAGAGTTCTGAACTGCTGTTGTCCTCTTCACAGTCTTCCACGTCTTCTTCCAACAAAAAAAAAACGGGGTCTGTGTCTACACGGGCATAGGTGCTGGTGACTGCACTCAGTTTCTTTAGTAGAACGTCTTTCTTCTGTAAAAGACAGCAGTGCAGTCCCCTGTATCCGGCCTCTGTCATATCTGAAGGAGTGTCTTGAGTGAAAAGTGAAGAAAAGTGACATTTAACTTTAGTGGGAAAAAAAAGTCATGCAGTTTGAATGACCAACTCTGAGGCTGTGTATTTGTGTAAAAACCAAACAGCGAGCTGGATTTGTGATTACAAAGACTTTCAGATTTGATGAAAAATGTCAGCCACTGGGAATGCTCGTCTTGTACAAAGACAATATTTGTAGAACTTACTGTGGTTCTTGATGTTCTCTTCAGTGTGATGAAGGAGGCTGTCTAGTTTTTCCAGTGCCTGTCTCAGGTACTGATAATGCTGTGTCATCTCTTTCACAATGATCAGCTTCTCCTCTTCCAAACGCCTGACCAGCATGACCTGGTCAAAAAGTCGCCTCTTCAAATGGTGGCTCACCACTTTTTTGGAAAAGAGAACAGATGTGACAGAATCAAAACATTTAAACTTGTTCCACCATAATTTGCACACTGTTGATCATGATGTGGCTCACTAATCTTTAATTGGTGGCTGGAATCACAGCTTATAAAAAACAGCTTCAAATTTGAGAGGTATTTTCTGACTGTAGTGGTTTCACCAACTCTCAGCTCAGCTCTCACATTCATTCTCACATAAGAGTAGAGCAGTAATGGCAGTGATGAAAGCCTGATGACCCCATCACTAACTATGATAATGCAAATACAACATGGAGAAAGACAAGGAACTGCATGCTTATGTTCAATCCACTCTTAAGATGCACATATTTTGAAACCTAGATTGTTAAAGATTGCATTACATAATATGTATTGCATGTCATAAGATGACAAGCTAGTAAACAAAGTTACTTATGGATGGATTTTTTAAAATATTTTTGATTAAATTTCCTACTTCTTATAAATTTTCAATAAAGTGCATCGTTTATCTTCCAAAACCCAATTTGTTGTTGTCATACCACTGCTATGTTTTCCTATATCAGAGGTATTCAATTAAAGTCACCGAGGTCCAGTTAATACAATTTCCACCAATAAAAGGTCCGAACCGAAGTCCAGTTTGTGTCTTATGGCTTCCCCTCTGTCCACATTTTTATGGATTCAACAATATTTTTTGTCCATTTTTAATGCAGGATATGGTTAATTGAGTGCACAGCTAGCTCCTTTACCATAAATAAAAATAGTCCAAGGCAAATTAGTTTAAGGCCTTTATTTCAGATTTAAAAAAAAAAAACCTAAAATAAAATAAATAAAAAAGTGTAAACAGAGCCAAATAACCATTTTTTAAATGAAAGAGGTCCCAGCCAACAATTGAAGGCCTACACATCAAGTTAAAAAGTCAACATCTTCAGAAAACAATAAAGGTGGCTCTTTTTAGGAAAAATCAAGTGCATACAGAGCGCTGACTAAATATTTTTCCTCTTCTTTTTTCTTAAATAAGAGAGGTCACAGCCTAAAAAAAATGAAGACCAACACGTCCAGTAAAACAAGTCACATCTTCATAATACAAGAAATTAACTCTTAAAAGTACAATCATTTGTCATTTGTTACTGCTGTGTTGTTGCAAAAAAATGTAACAAGAAAGTGATAGATAAATATTTTATTTTCGCAGATTCCAGATTTTGCTCTCTCCCTCTCTCTCTGTCTTTCAGTCTTTCTTTCTCTTTCTCTTTCACACAAACAGCGCAACACGCATTGCATGAACCCACACTCACATAGGCTAATAAATAAATAAACAGAACAGTGCTGCTAGAACTTGTAAAATATGAAACATTCAAAAACAAACTAGTGCTAAAAACTGTACAACTGCAACAATGAAAATAACACGAACAAATGATCAACTCGATTAGTAAACAATTAGAAAAAGAACAGGATCAACCCTGTGAAGCGCAGCGCCACCACAGCGCAAAAACTCTCAGCGCTCATCAGCATGTCACACACTGGTTGGACGCAAAGCTTGCAGGTGACAAGAGTCTTATTTTCTTGCACAGACTGTTTATTTGTCTCTGCCTCCTGTTTGCTTGTGGCTGCTGCAGCTCGTGCTGTAAACACGATAGTGGCACGAAAATCACCTCCCCTAAATGAATCATGTCTCGTTCCTCTTTAGTGCTTTATTAAACAACCTTAAAGACTCAGAAAACTTACAGAACATATATTTAGGAACACTCGTGGCATGCCTGTGATCAGACCACAGTAGCGGTTCTAGTGTTAACTGGAGTAGCGCCCGCTGTCAGGCCAGCCGACAGTCTTGCCTGGGCCCGGGACAAGATCATCAGACGCCCCCCCACCCCACCCCCCGCTCCACCGTGACCGTTGCCGTCACCGTCTCTCTCTCACTCTCTCTTTCTCTGTCACCGGTGGCCTGGCTCTGTCCCTCCGCTCCGGGGCAGCGGGCCCCTCCCGCCCAGTTCTGGTCCCTCCCCACACCCTGGGCCCAGGACAACATAACCGTTTGTCCCCCCCTATTGGCGGGCGTGCCCGCTGTATATCCGCGACTGTCGGAAAAAATGCTCAGTTAAAATCTATGCTTGTGAATTTATCAGAGATTTATCACGGATCCGGACAGAACCATCACTCGGTCCGGATCCGGACCGAGGTCCACCATTTGGTGATGCCTGTCCTATATACTTCGCACTGTACATTAAACCAGTGTTCACAGCTCAATGCTAAAATTATGTGTCAATGTTGCTACTTAGATTAATTGTCAACTGAATTTTGCTATTTTCTAAAGCACACAAATGCAACACTTTGCTTGCCATCCCCGGGTGCCTCCCAAGGCAGAACTACATCGTTAGAGAGGCTGCATGCTGCTTCTGTGTCAATTTTCTGTTCACAGGCAGCAAAGGTGTTGTGCTGCACAATCTTCTCTCTGAGTTTCTTCTTGAGCTCACCCAGTCTCCTCCTTTTTCGCTGCCTTGTTTGATTGCTGTCTGTTAGGTTGAAAAAGTCTTACTTGTGAGAACAACAAATAAGTCAAAGTTGTTGAGTGATGCCATTGTAAATACCATTTTGCAAATAGAAACCATGCTTCTTCCTTCTGGAATCAGGGAATAAATGAGCTCATCAATCTCTCCCTGAAGCTCTTCCTGGGTAGTAGGAGCACCTTGTTTCTCTTGAAAAACAGAAACAAGCAGAGTTGGAAAACCAAATGTAGACAAATGAATATTAGTACCAAACCGACACAATGGTGAACATGTTACTTACCAGTGGCTGCCAACTGCTTCACGTCCTTCACCCACTGCTCAGTGTCATCCAGAGGGACGTTGAGTTCATGCTGAAGACGTTGAAGATTTGCTGCTTCCATTTCAGCTATCTGTGTCGTCTATTTGTTATGTTTTCAAAAGACATAACACAATGTGAGAAGAATTTTTATTCAATTATCTATCTGCTGTTAAAAAGGGCTTTATGCTTTTCAGACTATATGTCAAAGTATCCTTGGGAAAGATACTGAACCCCATGTTGCTGTATGTGAATGATATTCTTCTGGCACATTATACAGTAGCCTCAGTCATCTATGTATGAATGCGAGTGTGAATTAGGTAAATGTTGACTAGCTTTGTAAAGTGCTTTGAGTGGTAGAAAACTGTGCCATATAAATGCAGTTCATTACCATCCATTTAACCATGAAATGACAAATGTAAATGTTGAAATACAGTAAAGACTTCTTACTTTGATAAATCGCTTTGCCAGTGTCTTGTGGGGACTCTCCACCTTCCTGTTGTTCCATCTCACGGCGAGCATTGTTATCATATCTGCTCTGCCTGTGAAATCAAAATAGAGAGGATGCAAATTCAAATCAATTTTATCATATAGTTCTGTGTCAAAGCATGACAGTTTTTTTTAACCAACCTGACGTGGTCATGTATTTTGTGGTGAGAGCTGCCCTTGAGAGAAAGCTGTTCACTTGCTCCACCTCCTCACCAACAGTATTTCCTGCACCATCCTTGTTTCTGCCACCCATCATCACCTGCTCCAAAATAAACAAACATACACAAAAATAAATGCAGAAGTTATAAACTTCCTGTATTAACTTTATTGCCTACACCCCAGATATATCTGACCAATGGAGTGAACGTTCTCACATTCTCTGGGAGGCTTGTAATTTTTCCTGTGATAAAAGAAATTGAACCAAGAAGAAAACACCCCAATTTACAAACTCATTAACTGATGTAGACCAGAGGGGTATTTCACCAAAGTGGGATTAAGACATTCAGGATAACCAACCAAAGCCAGGCTTGACCAAGTCCATTCTGAGCACACTGGCTTAATGTGTTTCACGAAGGCCAATCCAGGCTGAGAAGGAGCAGCTTGATCAAGCCAGATGAAACTATCTCAGATAAGACCGTGAGGTAGATCACAGATATACTGACTTCTCAGCACAATCATATTTTTACCTTTGGCGCAAATTGTAAAATGAATACGACAGTAAATACATTTTTTATACAAAACTGAAAATTATAACACTCCATTTATGTTGTTCCAAGATCTACACTACCGGTCAAAAGTTTTAGAACACCCCATTTTTTCCAGTTATTTATTGCACCTCAAGTCGTGCAAGTCCAATGAATAGCTTGAAATGTCACAAAGGTAAGTGCTTTACTGCCACAGCTTAAAAGAAAAGGTTAGGTTACTCAAAACTGAAAAATTATGTACATTTCAGAATTATACTAAAAGGTCTCTTTCAGGGACATGAAATGGGTTAACAATTTAAAGCTGTTCTGCAACAGTGAAGGTTGATCAAGCCTTGAAAGCTGCCTCTACTAATTCCTACAGGTGTTCCAACTTTTCTTGATTGCTTACAGCCCCCTCTGTCTGCATAAAAGCATACCCTGTGGTACCATACCCTTGTGAGCATCAGCTGAACAGCATTGTACTGCAGAAAGTCACATGTTGCTACAAAAATGGCAAGAAAAAGGCAATTAACAATGGAAGAGAGACAGACCATCATAACACTTAAAAATGTAGGTCCCTCCTACAGAGAAATTGCAAAGAAAGTCAAGGTGTCAGTGAGTACAGTTTTCTTCACCATCTAAAGACACTCAGAAACTGGGGAAACTCTGACAGGAAGAGGTCTGGCAGACCCAAAGCTACAACTAAATCAGAGGACAAGTTTCTGAGAGTTAACAGTTTGTGTGACAGGCGGCTCACAGGACAACAGCTTCAAGCACAGCTTAATAGTGGTCGTAGTAGACAAGTCTCAGTTTCAACTGTGAAGAGAAGACTTCAAGCTGCAGGTTTGACAGGACGAGATGCAACAAGAAAGCCATTGCTAAGACGTCAGAATAAGACAAAGAGGCTTGGCTGGGCCATGAAACACTGCCATTGGACTACTGAAGTCTGGAAGAGGTATTATGGACTGATGAATCAAAATTTGAAATCTTTGGTTCATCACGCAGGATCTTTGTACGCCGTCAAGTAGGTAAAAGGATGGTCCACAGTGTGTGACATCAACTGTCAAACATGGAGGAGGAAGTGTGATGGTCTGGGGCTGTTTCCCTGGATCCAGGGTTGGTGACTTGTACAGAGTGAGAGGCACCCTGAACCAAAATGGCTACCACAGCATTCTGCAGCACCATGCAGTACCCTCTGGTATGAGCCTAACTGGTCAGGGGTTCATCCTACAGAAAGATAATGACCCAAAACATAAGTCCAAGCTATGCCAGAACTACCTCAGGAGAAAGAAGAAGATGGTAAGCTTGAAAACATGGAGTGGCAGCACAGTCTCCAGACTTGAACCCCATGGAGCTGGTTTGGGATGAACTGGACAGAAGAGTAAAAGCAAAGCAGTCTGCAAGTGCCACACATTTATGGGCAACTTCTGCAACAGACGTGGGAAGAACTTTCTGAAGAATATTTGATTTCTATTCTAGGAAGAATGCCTCGAGTGTGTTCAGCTGTTACATCTGCCAAAGGTGGCTACTTTGATGAGTCAAGAGCTTAGAATACATTTGGGCCTATAAATTGATTTCATGATTTCTTTTTTTTACTCCAGTTGCTTGTTTGTACACTCTAACAAAAACTACACTGGCTAAACTTAAAAAAATTAAGGCAACAATTTGCATGCATCTATTAAGTATTCCCAACTATGGAGTTTTTTGAGTAAATCCTATAAGTTTTTAACAGTTACACTGACTTAATTATTTAAGTACAACTAACACAATTTGTTTCAACCTCTTCAAGCTTTATTAAGTTGGTCTATCTTAATTTTTTTAGTTAAAAGTCATCCTGATATTTAGTTGTCAACTTGTTTAATTTAAGTTGTTATATATTACTGATACCTATTCCAACAAAAAATAAGGCAACATTTGCATTGGCTGTTTTAATAAATAAATCTGAGTCAGAACAATGAACACAAAGCAACTTTTTTATGTTCAAACACTTTATTATGGGAACCAATACTGGTATATTTCCCTTTAAAGCAGTGGTGGCAGTGAGATGATTTAACATTTCTATCACCAAAACTAACAATGTCCTCAAACAACAAAGGCAAAGGACTGGTCCTCTGAATTATATATAGCTCTTTACTTTTTGTAAGCATATCAGACATACAGCACTGCACTCAAAGTGCAAAGAAAAACATTTTTTAAAAACAAATTGTGCTGCAGGCAAATTAAATACACATGCTAAGAATTTTTATGCCCAAAGGCATATGGAAGATTAAAAAAAAAACCATTTTTCCAAAGCAAAACAAGACATTAAAGCCTCATTCTTTACATATGAAAATAAAGAAAAATCAGAAATGCCTTTAGGAAGGTTGACAAAGTCAAGTTTTTCTTACAAGTACTTCAGAAATGTGTGATACAACTGTAATTTATGCATGTCTTAAGATTTTCTTGATTATACTGAAACCTAGCGAGGTGAACCAAATAAACTGGGAACTACTGTAAACAGTAATCAGTGTTTCACGTGTCAGCGTCAGAACTACAAAACAGCATGCCCAACAGGGAAAGTGTTTTCTGCAACACTTTAGAGGAGTCATCACAGACTGAAGAAATTTTTAGGACAGCAGTCTGTATTTCTGAGACATTACCTTTGGGCTGGCCCTCTAGCCATCTAGGTCAAGAAGAATCTTTTGAAATACCTCAAATGTTTTGATCAGTTCCTTTGGGTATCTGAGGTTGAGTGCGTATATCAGCCCCATCAGCAATGCGAACGCTCTTGATACATCCAGGTTTTCCAGGACATCGGTTCCCTCAATCACTATCTTTGCACTGGCTGGATCGGACGCTAGGGTACCTCAGATGACAACAATCTTGATCACCTCGTTGGTGTCCTGTGCTTCACCATCCTGGCATGAGTGAGCCAAAATCTACATGTTAGGTCCTTTAAGCCAAAATACTTTCGAACAAAATCACCATAATAACATGTGTTCCAGCGTCACATTTACCTACCAAATGTTCTTTGAAGAGATCCTCCTTCTCTCTGAGACTGACCATCAGGCAACAGATAGCCACTTCCCTCCTACTCTCCGCTGACCCATCCTAGGAAGACGACAAAAAATCACTCAAAAATGGCTAAAGAAATTATTAGTCAAAGTAATTTTGGAGAGAATAGTTTAGGTCATATGGCACATACACCAGTCATAAAAAAAGGAATTAATAAGGATATATGACATAAAAGTTTTAACTTTCAGCACTGTGATGAGAAAAATACAAATCTTATCAAGGCAGCAGAGACAAGCAACATCAAACAGACCCACTTTTTACCAGTTTGTTGATTAGTCTGTACTAATCGATTCATGTGTTTCAAATCTGTTTTTTTTCATTGGCATACTCTATTTAACCAACCCTATGCAAAATAAGCAGTCATTTGAAATTGTATGAATGGCCAACTGGAAAATGTAATGGCTATATTCACTCTGGTTACACTGAACCTTCACAGCAACCATAACTTCAGATGATGTTGGATGCATCACAAATATGAAGAGTATGTTCTTTGAATGAATTATTGATTAAAATAAGTAATGTTGAACTTGTTCTTACCTCTAGCAGCATGTCCCTTAAGCACTGGATCTTTGTTTTTGCAGCTTCTCCCATTGCTGAAGCCAGGGATATAATTTTTGAGGAGTGCAGGTCCAGTTTTGCCATGAACACTGCTTCCAGGTTAACCGTGGTTATCCTTCTGATTTCTTCATTTATCTGCATAAAAAAGGCAAAATTACTCAATGTTAAAATGGATGTTAGACTGTACAAGTCATATGGTTAACATTTTATTTGGGAAAAAAACAGAAGTTCACCTGTGCAAAATCAAAAAGAGCAGGAACATGATCCGAAGTTTGACATGAGCCATTCGAGTGTCTGCATGAAAAAATACTTGAGTTTAGTTGGGTTAAAGCAGGATCAATTCATAAACTGCATATCAAAACAGTGCTATACTACCAATTACATCTTCAAGACTTTAGTCTACATGTTACCCTCATGGTAACTTTTATGAATTAACTACACACATTCAATGTTTTGATAGACTTTAACCCATTAAGTACATTTTTACTGATTTTCCAGCAAAACAAAGCTTACAGTTTGACATAAATGTTTCAGATCTTCACTGTGTGGCAACTAATAAGAGGATTTCTTTTTTGTTAAGTAATGTTTCCACGGATGCATTATGTAATTCAGTAAAACTGCAAAGTTAAAGAAAATACTGTTGTTCAAAGTAATGTACCAATTTCACACAAAAAAGTTAAAATCTCACCATTTCAGTCCTGTGGTGACATATTCTGACTCTGACTTGTTACTTTTTTCATCTGTAAATATATGTATTTAATGTGGAGTCTCAAAACTAAACAGTTTTATGCAAGTAATCATGCAGACAACCAAAGGCCTTACAATGTGCAACAGGGGCGTCACTAGGTTTAAAGGACAGGGGGGGCTTTGCCCCCAGGAGACGCACAGGATGTGAAAAAGCGTAGCGCATGACCACAAAATTTCCCAAACAGCTGACAAAGACTCATAAATGATTTATTATTACTATTTCAGTCTTTTTTATGTACAGTACAACAAAGTTTAACAATAAGTGTATGTTTAAAACATTAACAACAAAAATACTTAATACTTCTTCGGACTAAATTGGAACATTTTGAAGTTTCTAAAAGTATACTTTAAGATTACGTTATAAAGGTCATTTTAAGTTTACAAAAGTACACTTTCAAGTATACAATAAATACACTTATCTTTAAACTATAAGTGTACTAGGTATATACTTCTAGTCCACATTTTAGGTTACTGAAGTATACTTTAGGTATACTTTTACGAACTAAAGAATACTATTTTTTGCTATTTTACTTGTTATACTTTAAGTATACTTGCAAGTTTGCCAAGTATATTACTTGTTGAATAGTATTATATATATATGAAAAATACTTAAGTATTCTTGAAATACTAGCATACTGTATGTACACTAGATTGCAGTGTATTTACAAAATCACAGGACAGAATGTTGAGAACAAGTTTGATATATTTAACATCTTTAAATACAGTGCATTTACAAATACCTGTTTAAATACCTGTGCTACAAAGACCTGGCCAACTACCTCAACGACTTTTACTGCAGGTTTGAGAGGGACAACTTCACACCCCTCACCCATCCAAGCCCACCTCTCACCCAGACCAGCACTACCACAACAACCCCCACCACACCTCTACCTGCACTCCAACCTGCCCCCCCGGCCACACTCAGAGTGTGTGAAGAGGAGCTGAGCCGGCTGTTCCAGAAACAGAAAACCTGGAAAGCACCAGGCCCAGATGGAGTGTCACCCTCCTGTCTTAAAGCCTGTGCTGATCAGCTGGCCCCAGTCTTCACCAGGATCTTCAACCGCTCCCTGGAGCAGTGTGAAGTCCCCTCTGCCTTTAAGTGCTCCACCATCATCCCAGTCCCCAAGAAAACCTCCATCACAGGACTGAATGACTACAGACCGGTGGCTCTAACGTCTGTGGTCATGAAGTCCTTTGAAAGACTAGTGCTGAACCACCTAAGAACTGTAACAGGACCCCTGCTGGACCCCCTGCAGTTCGCCTACTGGGCAAACAGGTCGGTGGATGATGCTGTCAGTCTGGGACTGCACTACATCCTGCAGCATCTTGACAGCCCAGGGAACTACGCGAGGATCCTGTTTGTGGACTTCAGCTCAGCATTTAACACCATCATCCCGGACATCCTCTTCTCCAAACTCTCTCACCTCAACGTGTCTCCGTCCATCTGTCAGTGGATTACCAGCTTTCTGACTGACAGGAGACAGCAGGTGAGGCTGGGAGACATCACCTCTACAACCCGGACTGTCAGCACTGGCGCCCCCCAGGGGTGTGTCCTGTCCCCACTGCTCTTCTCCCTCTATACCAACGACTGCACCTCCAAGCACCCAGCTGTTAAACTCCTGAAGTTTGCAGACGACACTACCATCATCGGCCTGATCCAGGATGGAGACGAATCTGCATACCGGCTGCATACCGGTAGAGCGGCTGGTGTTTTGGTGCAGCCAGAACAACTTGGAGCTGAACACGCTCAAAACTGTGGCGATGACAGTGGACTTCAGGAGACAGCCTTCGTCACTGCTCCCCTTCACCATCAGCAACAGCCCTGTGTCATCCGTCGAGTCCTTCAAGTTTCTGGGAACTACGATCTCTCAGGACCTGAAGTGGGAGATGAACATCCACTGCATCCTGAAAAAGGCTCAGCAGAGGATGTACTTCCTTCGACAGCTGAAGAGACACGGCCTGCCTCGGGAGCTGCTCATCCAGTTCTACACCACTGTCATCGAGGCCGTCCTGTGCACCTCCATCACCGTGTGGTTCGGAGAGGCCACACAGCAGGACAGACGCAGACTACAGCGCACAGTTAGGACTGCTGAAAAAATCACTGGAGACCCCCTGCCCTCCATCCAGGACCTGCACTCCTCCAGAACCAGCAAGAGGGCAGGGAACATCATCAGAGACCCCACTCACCCTGGACATAACCTGTTCTCCCTCCTCCCCTCTGGCAGGCGATACAGAGCCCTGCGCACAAGGACCTCTAGAAACAAAAACAGTTTCTTCCCTACTGCCATAACTCTTCTAAATAGCTGAATGTTGTACCTATTGCACTGCTAAATGGTCATACATTCACCCTCACTGGTCACTGATCCAATTGCACTACAATGTGTACTTTGCACCAATTGTATATATATTTATTTCTGTACATACATATAGTATATACACATATTTTTCTCTTTTTCTACTTAGTGTACATACTTTTCTTCTATTCAAATTAAGTGTGTATTTTACATATATATATATATATATATATATATATATATATATATATATATATATTTTTTTTTTTTTTTTTCTATTATGTTTATGTTTATATTTGCTGCTGTTATTCCGTGAGCGATACCACCTGCTGAAACCAAATTCCTTGTATGTCACAAACATACTTGGCCAATAAAGATGATTCTGCTTCTGGTTCTGATTCTGAAATCATTTAAGATATGCATTTCAAAAACAAAGAGCCTCTATGAAATCAAGCCCTTCTTTTTCAAAAATGATAAAGGATAAAGTGCACATATGCATGTAAAAATGTAAAAATAAGTCTCTCTGGAGTGCTGGTTTGGCAGAGTGGTTAGCAACCAGGTACATCCAATATATGTACTTGCAGCTTTCCCCATGTGGGACGAATGAAGGGTTATTCTATTCTATTCTATTCCATTCTATTCTCCAAGATCAAGCTCTTCTTTGTCAAAAATGGATTCACAGATCATTGTACAAAGTAATATATGAGGTTAAAAAAACAAACTGTTAATGCTGTCTGGCCTGAAATGATTAAAACAAAATGTGTTCTTGTTGAAAAAGAGGACGTGTACATAACACCAGTGCCAAACCCTTATGAAAGGGACTAGAACTTGATCAATAAAGTCAAGTCAAATGCTCCTCTGCAGAAAAAACATGTAGAGGTGAGTGCTACATTGGGTCAAAAACGTATGGGAAACGGTGGGTTCGGGTTCGAGTGCTCTTCTCGGATCCAAGGACGACGTTACATTTCAAAACACTTAAAAATTCGAGGCACTCCGATGAAGTTAAAATCCTTTATTGTGTTAGGGACATGTCAACGCGTTAGGGACATGTCAACGTGTTTCGACTCATCAGAGTCTTCATCATGATGATGTCCTGATGAAGACTCTGATGAGTCGAAACGCGTTGACATGTCCCTAACACAATAAAGAACTTTAACTTCATCAGAGTGCCTCGGATTTTTATGTGTTTTCAAATGTTCCTCTGTTTATGTTTTTAGGTATATAAAGATAATGACATTGAGCACACATACTGTTTACTGTCAACTTTTAAATTCCAGCACTATGATGGAGTTTAAGATCTTGAACATGTAAGTTTATAACAGGGGTAACACCTCAAAGCAAATGTGTGAAGTGAAATACAGTTTTATTCTGCTAAATTAAATGTAAGCACCATGACTTGACCTTATTCTGTACCTGGAGCAAGATCTACTAAGTATTAGTCCTTTGTGGCAAAAAGAAGTAAAAAGTATACTAAAGTACAAGTTTTAGTATTGAGGTATAAGTGTACAAGGTAAGTATTAATGTACTTTAGTATAGAAAATATAGAATATAAAATGTAAACTTCAGGTATACTGCCTCAGTTCTAGTATAAAATAAGTATACTCATAGTACACTTGAACAAAGTACTTTTGCTAAGGGCTTCTCCTGCCTGACCCTTCAAGATACAATGACACACAATGAATTGAATTAATAACTGATCGACATAGAGGCTAACACCATGACTTTCACATACAACACAATAATTGTTGTGTATTTTAAAGTCACATTAGTAACATTTGGGCACATTTGTGTCTAACACAGTTGTAAATTCAAGCCCTGAAAAATATTACTAAATTACTTGAATTAAATTAATATCGAGGTACTCTTGAAAGTTTTTGGGTGAGGCTAATTTGGCTATATATATCCTGACTTTCTCCACTTTCCAATCATTGCACTCCTAAATAAAAGCTCAAGTTAAATTTGTCTTACAAGGTGCTTCTTGACTGAAATGTTTCATATTTCACATTATTCATATTGAGGTCCATAAAATTCCAAGACTGTCTGCATCACAAATGTCTCTATCCTGTGAAATCATTAGACTTAACTTTCCAGTGGAGGTCTCTCCCCTCTCACTCCCTGTGCTCCTCTGCCCTGACTCCTACAGATCAATAGAGATGGTGGAGTGATATTGTTAGTGTATTATTAATAATATGATAATAATCACATGTGAATGAGCTCAGCTCCTGTTTCACAGTGTGCATCCATGTGTAAAGTGAGAAACACAGCTGATGCTCCAGAAGAAAGTCACCCCAAAGATAGAATATGGTAAAAAGACTGCACTCTTAACTCTATAAACAGCCAGGGCCTTCACAATGCATTTCAGACTCACTAGCTAGCTATGTAGCAGCGTTCTTTTAGAGCCAGAATGTACTGAGAGTGCAAGTAAGGTTACTGGGAAAACGTGGACTGGATTTTGAGTGATGTGGGCGTTCTCCATATGAACAAGTGGAATGGACTGGATATCGACGCACTGCAGGGACTCTCTCTACAAAGTGAAGGGAAACTGACAGATTTATGATTGTATTTATGTCAGTAATGTAAAGTTATATGATTATTTAATCTAAACTCATATTCTGGCGACTTTATATCGAATTTGTAGGCACTTTTTTGTAATTTTTCATTTTTTTTTCTATAAAACAACCCCAAATTATTTAGGGGGGCTAAGGCCTATAGGCCTAATGACGCCACTGATGTGCAACAATAACAGCAATCAATACACAAGTTAAACCTTTCAAACCAGAACTCCTCAAAAAACAGCGAGTGTAAACTAATTTGTGAATCATCTGTATTGTGTTCCTAACCTGTTTAGCATTTAAATGTTTTCACTTTGCACAAGGACCTGAACCCAGAATAATCCTTCCTGTTACCATGGAGGGAAAAAAAAAAGTAAAACATCTCTCATTAACTTTGTGTCACAGGCAGACCTCAGTAGACCAAACTTAACTCAACCCAATGCCAACTTCAATTTGAAATGAAAAAGCAACTGTCTTTGTACCTTTTAAATCTTGCAAAAGTATTTTATTAAGTTCTGTGCCAATTACCTTTAATTCAGCTACTGCTGGGGAACAGAAACAACTAACTAAAACTAGTACATGTAAGAAGCTTAATGTTTTATGTTGATAGACATATTTGTTTTGAGTCAGTTTCACTAACCCCATGAATCATTTCTTAGAGTGTACTATGCTTTCATTTCAGAGTGCAATGAGACATTAAACTCAATACTATTCAGTAAAAAACTGAAAAAATTGGGGTGTTACAAAACTTTTGACCGGTAGTGTACATAAGTTCCAAGCTGTGTGGAAAACGCTCTTTTCATGAGATTAGAGAATAAATAGTGAATGAAATTATATACTAAAAAGAACTTTCTGCCATTTGGACCATTTTAAGCACTTAAAATGTATTATGCATCATACATGTATCATCATTCTTTAAAAGATAAAAACTTTTTAAGATAATACATTTTCTCACTGTATAACCTTTTTTCTGCTAAATTGCAGAATAATTTAGTATGCTGTTTAGTAAAACAAAAACATGGATTAAACTAATATCCTCTAATAAATCTTCAAAAGGAGTTTTTTTTTTTTAAAATATGGTTATTTTAAGAGTGTTTGCTTTTTTCACTATTTAAAACAAAGATGCTTGTTTATTTAATTATGGTAAGTAAGAAAAGAGATCCAAGGCTATGGCAAAAATTTAAAGATCTGATTTAAATTATGATGAAATAATATGAACTAAAAACCATCATGTTTATTAGATATGATGAAATATGAACACAAGATGTTTTTTTCTGTTTTGTACAGTGTTGTCAGGTCATTTTTTGTAATCTTCGTTTTCTGTTAAAGTGTAAATCTAATCTCATTCTCTAATAGAAGTTAGGACATTTTATAATGTACTTTGTAAATGATTGTAAAACAGGGGAAGATCATATTGTTTTCTGCTCCTTTTCATGTAAGATTTGGCTTTTTTTGTTTCATTTTTCTTTGAACTTGGCAACAAGTAAAGTATATATCATCTAGTCTAGGAAAGGGCATGTTATTGTGAGGGAGGAAAGTGATCTGCTTTTATATCATATTCATAATTGATTAATTGAAAACACTTTTCAGCTTTGTTTGACACATGAAATCAACTCACAGCCAGAATAGTATACTATTCATCATACTAATGGAAGCCTACAAATATTCCTATTCTAATAACAATATGATTCAAAGTCTTCCGAATATGTATCCTTGTTATTAAAACTCTAAACAAAACTAATTTGTATTAATTAGTCAAAAAACTAAAACAAAATACATGAAAATATGGGCTATCCTAATAATTTGCTTTTTATTCATGATTTGTGTTTCCCTTAGTTATATTCCTACATTTCTCTTTCATCCTCATTTTAAAGATTTTTAAATGAAATGTATTATTATTAACATCCATATACCTCTTATAGTCATTATCATGACTATTACTGTAAGAAACACACTGTTTTAGATGAGGGGGCAGCTGACTGAACAACAGGATTAATGAAGCCTGCCTCTTAGCCTGGTCAGGAGCAGGCTATCTGCACAGAATAAATCTCCATGGTAACTTGTGTGCCTCTGCTTTCTTGAAACCAAATAACAGCTAAATTCATCCAGGATAATTGGAAAATCCTGGATTAATCTCCTATCTAGTTTTTTTTTTTTAAATACCCCTCAGAGCAAGCCAACTGTAAAAGTGTGAAAATGCCATTTGAATTTGACTCCTAAGAAAACATAAGTCAATTTCATAAAATCTAAAATGTTACCATTTACCCAAATGCCTGCAAAGCTATCACAACTGCTGTTGTTTGAAGCTTAAAACCCTTCTTGTGAACAGTAGTTAAAAGAGAGTATATCTCTGGCCTTACAAGAACGTTGACGAGGGCATAACATGGTTACAACATATAAGTGATTTCAGTCTTTATCAATCTTTATGTCACTGATATGGTCGATCTTCTTATGACACAAACTTTTAACTTGCACACTGTACCTCACATTTGCCAGTGTGAGCCTTGGCATGCATTACAGAGGGGAAAGGCCTCACCACTGTTAATGGTTGGAGCTCAGGCAACTTCTCTGCCATCTTCTCCAAATATGGCCAGTATCTGTAATAAGAAAAACCCTTTAGTATTTGGGGTGCATACTGACATAATAATGACACAAATCAGGGGAAGTCACCTGTAAAATCTCTGTTACCAACCAAAGGACGTCATGTAGCAAAATTAATGCTAATAAGGCCGTATATCTGCTCAACACGGAAGTGATATGGCATATGCCATATCAAATTTCTACAGCCACAATGTTTCAAAGGTATTATTTTAGGCCTGTTGTGCCTAACTATAACAAATTAATACAGTGCAAAATACCAGTGAAATCTTCAGGTATGACTTGGCAAGGGTTAAGATTACCTGCAAGTGACGTCCATACAAAAGAACGTTATGTTTGCAGCTTCAGCCAGCTCCTTCTGCAGGAACAATGGGTAGGCATACATTTCACCATGGTAGTGATTTAAGCCTTGCAGCAAGATTCCATGTCTGCAAACAGAAATTTCCAGGCTCTCCTCATCCAGCTTGGCCCTGGACTTCTGTGAGGTTTCTCGCCCTGCTGTAAATGTTGCCGGCCCACAGGCATCATGACCAGTCCTCTGAAAGGAGATACAATCTGTTACATGTAGCCTGAAGACAAGTAAAAAATAAAGCAGAAGGAGTAGTGGTTGGATAAAACCTTACAATCGTCATTTGGCTTCTTATCTGGCCAACAAAGGCAGACACTTTGGCATCTTGTGCGATGAACAGTCCATCAAAGAGAGATGGTTCATCTGTCCTGTTAAATTAGAAGAATTTCCTTGTTTTATTACTACAGCCTTTATGTCAAGAATTTTAGATGCCTCAAAAAATGATGGAATACGAACTGTATATACACATGAAAATATTTTTTTAGCACTGAGGTTCATTATACTTAATACATCAATTTCTAAATTTGGAAAATTACTCTGCTGACCCTTTGGACTTCTTGAAGCGGTAGTGCTTTCTGTTACCATCTGCAGATATGGCAAGCATGTCTGGTGTGCATGCAGGGCACTGGAAGGGCTCGACCAGGCACAGATGCTGTTTTTCCAATTGCAGAAGGTAAATCCCCGATACACCCTGTGGAATGTACCACATATACTGCCCATCTAAAAACAAGGATGGTATTATTATAGAGGTTAAATAAAAAATGTTGAAGTTTGGAATTCAAGATCTCAAATGACAAGTGTTCTTACCTGTCCTGTGCGATGGGCCCGATGTTCAAGCATTCGAATAAATGCTTTTTGGGATGTAGCTGGGCTGGCCAACTTCATCTCCCCAAATGATGTAAAGACATCAAATTTGAAGAGCATTTGACAACTTGCTGTTGCTGGCCAGTATCTGCAGCTAATCAGGTCACTGATCCCTGGGGTCCACGTGCAAGAGCATCGTGGGCAACACACAGCAGGCAGACACAGGCTGTATGGACCTGAAAACAAAAATACATAAACCGTTTCACAAGTATCTGTACAAACAGGACAAAGTGATAATAGTGAGCCATCATCACACTGTGATGGGATACAAAAAGTATAAGGAAGTGACAACATACCATTGATAGTCACCAGGACAGTCTGCTTTCCTGGCATGATGTTTTGTTGGTGGAGGCACTGGTAGCAGACATAATACTGCAGTAATGAAAATTTCAGAAATAAATACCTGTACATATAGTCAAATAATAAAACATTTTACGGGTTAAAGAACACTTCAGAAAAAGCTCATAATATGCCACTGTATATCTAGTGCATTTTATGAAAACATAACAATAAAAAACAGAAAGCTAAATTGTTTTTACACACCTTGTTCAACCAGTTCATAATGACCTATTTCATCCATCTTCACTGAGGATGTGGGAGGAATGTGTTTATAAAAACTATCAATCATGACTTCTCTGTCATGAAAGATACGTTTTTTATGGACCGTTGTGTCACATGCTGCGCAGAGATACTGAACTCCTGAGGGAACACAGTCCAAACACCTGACCACAGCATCAACTGTTTTGCACTGCTGACAGCAATGCTAGGGAACACTCTCTGCAGCCAGCATACAACTCAGGAGCTCTGGTACTGCAGCCTTGAATTTTCTCCCAGCAGTCCACGCAAACATGCTGGTTGTGTCCTCCACTTCCGCTGACGCAGGGATGGAGACCGAACTCAGCAGGTCTCTCAAACTCTGAAGATGTCGATCTAAATCAACAAAGTATAAACAAAAATGTCAAAGAGAGTCTTAATAATGTTTTTTAATAAAACAAAAAAGGTCTATATGGCTTTGCCATGGCAAATGCATCATACATGGCAGCTGCAGTACATAAAATGTTCAGATGCCTATTAGGGCTAAACAATAAATCGGTATCGTATCGATATCGAGATATGAACATTCAAGATATTAATATCGAAAAGCAACAATATAAGCGATATAGATTTCCCCCGCGCTAAAACTGTACTTTCCGCAATCTTTTGTATTATGTTGTTCATATCATATCGTATCAATATCGAGATATCTGGCATGAATATCGAGATATGAAATTTTGTCCATATCGTTCAGCCCTAATGCCTATGCTTGACACTTTCAGATTCAAAGATTAAGGTTGGATTTATTTGAGCTGTCAGATTTCAATAGGCATACCAAGATTTGGGATGTCTTGAGGAATTTCATCCATCTGCGAGACCTCAACTTCTGGCACCTCCTTGGTGTCAGTGGGTTTAACTGCAAACAATGACGTAAGAAACATTACTGCTGACCAACAGCATCAACTTATAATAATAACTACAATATTTTGCTGACCAGATTCGATTCGTTTGGATGTATTTTGGAACAATGTATCCATTATGGTCCCTCGTCCTCCAGGAAACATTTGAGCCTCCAGTCCCCTTCTGTTTCCTTTTCTTTGGTGGCTAAAAGTAAAATAATTTACATATTTACCTTTACTGGGGCACACACATCCTTTTAAGGTGTGTACAAAAATATTTTCAGATAGATTAAGGTAAGTGCAATAATAGAGAAAAATAAGATTACTTTTTCCCCTTCCAACTCATCTGCCAACGCTTTTCCCGCCTCCAGCCACTGTTCGAACTGCTCAGATGCCATTTGGAGACAGAAAAAAAGGAAAGAGAAAGGAAAGAAGGATGGAAAAAGTCAAACTTCAACAACAAAGAGGGAAAGAGAGAAAAACACGAAAAAGAAACGAGTAAAAGAAGGAATAAGAACCTGTTTTGTAAAAGAACCGTTGGATTTTAATTTGTATAGTGGATGGTATGATGTTCAAAAGACCTAAAAAAAAAATAAATAAAAATAATATCACCAAAACTGTTGAACTAGGATTAGTGGTGAAACAATATATTATTATATATTGATTCCAATGAAACTAACATTTAGGTGAACATACAGGCCCACAAAATCTGTGACATTTTTCCCATATTCCGTTTTTTTCCGTTTAAATTTTTAGAGAATTCGGTTTTTACCATTTTATGCAAATTTAACCCCGAGACGCTGTATAAAGAAATATGATCACTCACTCTTCAGGTGAACTTCACATGTATCTTTACGGGTCCAGTCAACAGTATGTTGACAAAATTTTTTCGCCAGACACTTAATAATCGTTGGGAAACTGCTCTGCCCTGTACTTTGGAGATAGCCGGGAGTTTTGTAGCTTCCTTTGTCAACTTGGACGGCGTCTCAGGCCGCTTCGACATGTATGTTTTGTTAATGAAGGGAGGAGGAGGGGGAGGAAGTAAAGCGCGCATTGTCACCAGAATTAATGACCCCCTCGGCGCATTTTCCCGAGAGAAACGTTCCTTTTTATTCCGAAAAAAGAAAGACGTAAAATGCCGGTGTCGTGCCAGAAGTTGATTTTTGCCAGACACTGATTTCCGGTCCACGGGAGCGCGCACAGTCGTTATAGTTAAAGCGCAGCTTCTGTGGCTCTGCGGCAGGCTTCATCGGGCTCAGACAACCAGTTTGTTTATGATCATCTAACCATGTTTATTTTTGTTTGCGTTTGATAGCCTCCTGTACGTCCAGTTGCCTTATATCGCTGTTGAATAGACTAGTTAGTGATTTAAATCTGGCTCGTATTTGCGCTAATAAAGATATTTGTCACCGAGGGAGTTTTTTTTCTGCACCAAAATTACATTAGACCCTCAATAGAGTAATTTGACCCCAAACAGTGCTTTGTACGGTTTGAAAAATGAGTAAAGGAACATTATAATGCAAAAAATCAGCTTATTTTGCTTGCCAAACACTGATTCATGCCTCTGGTATTGTATGTAGAGGGATATTTTGCCCTGAAATGACTTTGGGTCTCTCAGCAGAGTGAAATTTACAAGATTTGACCCCAAACAGTGCTTTTAACCACTTGAAATTTGAGAAAAAGGGACATTACAATGTAAAAATCAGCTCATTTTGCTTGCCAAAAACTGATTCATGCCTCTGGTATTGTATGTAGATGGATATTTTGCCCCAAAATGACTTATTATAACACAGCAGAGTGAGATTTGCGAGATTTGACTCCAACCAGTACTGTTGACAACTTGAAATATGAGTAAAGGGACATTACAATGTAAAAATCAGCTCATTTTGCTTGCCAAAAACTGATTCATGCCTCTGGTATTGTATGTAAATGCATATTTTGTCCTGAAATGACTTTGGGTCACTCAGCAGAGTGAAATTTACAAGATTTGAACCCAAACAGTGCTTTATACCACTTGAGAAATGAGTAAAGGGACATTACAATGTAAAAATCAGCTCATTTTGCTTGCCAAAAACTGATTCATGCCTCTGGTATTGTATGTAAATGCATATTTTGTCCTGAAATGACTTAATATAACACAGCAGAGTGAGATTTGCAAGACTTGACTCCAACCAGTACTGCTGACCACTTGAAAAATGAGTAAAGGGACATTTCAATGTAAACATCAGCTTTTTTGCTTGCCAAACACTGATTCATGCCTCTGGTATTGTAGATAGAGGGATATTTTGCCCCAAAATGACTTAATATAACACAGCAGAGTGAGATTTGCGAGATTTGACTCCAACCAGTACTGTTGACCACTTGAAAAATGAGTAAAGGGACATTACAATGTAAAAATCAGCTTTTTTGCTTGCCATAAACTGATTCATGCCTCTGGTATTGTATGTAGATGGATATTTGGCCCTGAAATGACTTTGGGTCTCTCAGCAGAGTGAGATTTACAAGATTTGACTCCAACCAATACTTTGTACCACTTGAAAAATGAGTAAATGGACACTACAATGTAAAAATCAGCTCATTTTGCTTGCCAAAAACTGATTCATGCCTCTGGTATTGTATGTAAATGCATATTTTGTCCTGAAATGACTTAATATAACACA
This sequence comes from Cetoscarus ocellatus, assembly GCA_037902135.1. NCBI lineage: Eukaryota > Metazoa > Chordata > Actinopteri > Labriformes > Labridae > Cetoscarus > Cetoscarus ocellatus. Next base: position 269,146 of record JBAMNC010001317.1, read on the forward strand.
GCAGAGTGAGATTTGCAAGATTTGACTCCAACCAGTACTGTTGACCACTTGAAAAATGAGTAAAGGGACATTACAATGTAAACATCAGCTTTTTTGCTTGCCAAAAACTGATTCATGCCTCTGGTATTGTATGTAGATGGATATTTGGCCCCAAAATGACTTATTATAACACAGCAGAGTGAGATTTGCGAGATTTGACTCCAACCAGTACTGTTGACAACTTGAAATATGAGTAAAGGGACATTACAATGTAAAAATCAGCTCATTTTGCTTGCCAAAAACTGATTCATGCCTCTGGTATTGTATGTAAATGCATATTTTGTCCTGAAATGACTTAATATAACACAGCAGAGTGAGATTTGCAAGATTTGACTCCAACCAGTACTGTTGACCACTTGAAAAATGAGTAAAGGGACATTTCAATGTAAACATCAGCTTTTTTGCTTGCCAAACACTGATTCATGCCTCTGGTATTGTAGATAGAGGGATATTTTGCCCCAAAATGACTTAATATAACACAGCATAGTGAGATTTGCGAGATTTGACTCCAACCAGTACTGTTGACCACTTGAAAAATGAGTAAAGGGACATTACAATGTAAAAATCAGCTTTTTTGCTTGCCATAAACTGATTCATGCCTCTGGTATTGTATGTAGATGGATATTTGGCCCTGAAATGACTTTGGGTCTCTCAGCAGAGTGAGATTTACAAGATTTGACTCCAACCAATACTTTGTACCACTTGAAAAATGAGTAAATGGACACTACAATGTAAAAATCTGCTTTTTTTGCTTGCCATAAACTGATTCATGCCTCTGGTATTGTAGATAGAGGGATATTTTGCCCCAAAATGACTTAATATAACACAGCAGAGTGAGATTTGCAAGATTTGACTCCAACCAGTACTTTATACCACTTGAAAAATGAGTAAAGGGACATTTAAAAGTAAAAATCAGCCAATTTTGCTTGACAAAAACTGATTCATGCCCCTGGTACTGCACAGACCTGCATATTTTGCTCAAGTTTCATTGAATAATTCTAAGTCATTTTGGGCAAAAATATGCAGGTCTGTGCAGTACCAGGGGCGTGAATCAGTTTTTGGCAGGTTAAATAGCCTGATTTGTACATTGTGATGTCCCTTTACTCGTTTTTCAAGTGGTATAAGGCACTGGTTGGAGTCAAATCTTGCAAATCTAACTCTGCTGTGTTATATTGAGTCATTTTGGGGCAAAATATCCCTCTATCTACAATACCAGAGGCATGAATCAGTTTTTGGCAAGCAAAACAAGGTGTTTTTTTTACATTGTAATGTCCCTTTACTCATTTTTCAAGTGGTCAGAAGTACTGGTTGGAGTCAAATCTCGCAAATCTCACTCTGCTGTGTTATATTAAGTCATTTCAGGACAAAATATGCATTTACATACAATACCAGAGGCATGAATCAGTTTTTGGCAAGCAAAATGAGCTGATTTTTACATTGTAATGTCCCTTTACTCATTTTTCAAGTGGTAAAAAGCACTGTTTGGGGTCAAATCTTATAAATCTCACTTTGCTGAGTGACTCAAAGTCATTTCAGGACAAAATATCCATCTACATACAATACCAGAGGTATGAATCAGTTTTTGGCAAGCAAAATGAGCTGATTTTTACATTGTAATGTCCCTTTTTCTCATTTTTCAAGTGGTACAAAGTATTGGTTGGGGTCAAATCTTGTTAATTTCACTCTGCTGAGAGACCCAAAGTCATTTCAGGGCAAAATATCCCTCTACATACAATACCAGAGGCATGAATCAGTGTTTGGCAAGCAAAATAAGCTGATTTTTTGCATTGTAATGTTCCTTTACTCATTTTTCAAACCGTACAAAGCACTGTTTGGGGTCAAATTACTCTATTGAGGGTCTAATGTAATTTTGGTGCAGAAAAAAAACTCCCTCGGTGACAAATATCTTTATTAGCGCAAATACGAGCCAGATTTAAATCACTAACTAGTCTATTCAACAGCGATATAAGGCAACTGGACGTACAGGAGGCTATCAAACGCAAACAAAAATAAACATGGTTAGATGATCATAAACAAACTGGTTGTCTGAGCCCGATGAAGCCTGCCGCAGAGCCACAGAAGCTGCGCTTTAACTATAACGACTGTGCGCGCTCCCGTGGACCGGAAATCAGTGTCTGGCAAAAATCAACTTCTGGCACGACACCTGTCGTTTCTGTGATATTCCGCGTATATATTGTATTTTGCTTTTAATGTCCAATTTCGCCCACGATTATGTGAACAGGGATTTTATTGGGCACTAAAAATGCAAAATGAATCATCAAAAAAGGTCTAGGGGGAAAAGTTGTATGTACGAAAGCTAAAAGAAAAGTAAATTCATCAAACCACCTTGACTCCGTATAAACAGGCTTTAGGAGCTGTCAAGACGGCCCCTTGACCACTGATGGGGAACCATACATGTTGGCTATTTAATCAGCAATAACATGGAACATGAATCTGATTCTGTGAGCTTCAGTTCAGCTTTTTGCTGTCTTCTACAGTTTTTGAGATATCACTGTTTAAGCAACACTAAGTTTGGAGGATTTCTCTGTTCTTAGAGCGTGTCACGTGACCTGTTAGAGCGTGAGCTTCGCATAAAGATTCCAAAATTTCTAGCGGATAAACTGCAATAAAAGATTCAAACTTTGTTCCACAGATATTATTTATACATCAAAATAAAGCTACACTTCTCCTCTTTCAGCTGAAATTCGTTTCAACCCCGACATTGACATCGTTTTGTCTCAGTGAGCCTCAGAGCCACGGGTATCCCGCAAAGTCCTTCGTCTACTCCAATTGAAATTTTCTTCCCCAGAGAGCTGGTCGCTTCACTTTGAAGCCCGTTTTTAAACTGCTCTCGTGTCAACATTTTCTACAGTACAGACATGAAACTTACATCAATCTTTTCAGGAGATTCTTGGGATGCTCACGGTGCAGTCCTTTTTTTGATAGCTATCACGGTTTTGGCACAGCATTAGCCCGTATACCCGGAAGTACCTAGCTTAACTTCAACGTTCTGTGCAAGCTTACAACATCATTACATAGTCTGCTGCTGTGTGGGCGGGTGTGTCATGATGGTTTGTCTGATCTGTTGGCTTAGCGGTTAGGACATTTGTCATTTTATCCGGAGACTGGGGTTCGATTCCTTGTACAGACTGTTTTATACTATCATGCATATTTCAACACATACGTAAACACGCATGCTACTCATTACATTCTTTGCCATTTTAGCCCCAAAAAAATTCACGCCTGCCAGCTGTCACACATTGCTCGTCAGACCCACACATTTCATTGTCGTATCACCACTTTCGTCTGCTTATCTTCTCAGTGTACAGCGTCATGACACAGACATGCGAAAAGGATTCTGGGAAATGTAGGCGGATGTACGCCGACACAATACGACAGCGCCGAGTCCGCGCCACGCACTGCTGTCAAACAAAACACTGCTCGCCATATATTTTCACATCGACATTAAATGTCGACACGAGCTCCGTTTATTCATGTTACTGCTTTGCAAAGTCAGCTGGCCCTCGTCCTCACTGTACAGTGTAATAACACAGACATGCGCAAAGGATTGTGGGAAATGTAGGCTGGTGTACGCCGACAGCTTCACTTTCAAGCCCGTTTTTAAACTCCTCTCGTGTCAACATTTTCTACAGTACAGACACGAAGCTTACATCAATTGTTTCAGCTGATTCTTGTGATGCTCATGGTGCAGTCCTTTTTTTGATAGCTATCACGGTTTTGGCACAGCATTAGGTTGTATACCCAGAAGTCCCCAGCTTTATCATCGACCCACATTAAATGTCACACTGCCTCCGCCTCTTCATGTTAGTGCTTTGCAAAGTCAGCAGGCAGAGCAGCTCCTCTTCCTAGTCCTCAGTCTACAGCGTCATGACAGAGAAATGGAAAACAATGCGCAAGGTTAGTGGGAAATGTAGGCTTTCACATTCATTTCACAAGAAAATACTACGCGGCAGTGCGCTCGACTATGACAGCTCTGACGCCCGCGGACATTCTGCGCGGACTCTGCTCTACAGTCTGCCAGACTCTGGGTGGATACGCAGGTATACGCAGCTCTTGTTTTCACTCACTCACTGTTTTCTAAATAATAAATTCATCCTGAGGGTTCCTCCATCACTTATTCTCCATGATATCAGATCAATCTTTGATGGATCAAGCTTCAAATACAATCTACTAGTGGAGCGGTTCCCAACCTGTAGGTGGAGGCCCATTGTGGGTCTCAGAGCTGTTTTCAGTGGACGGTGTATTAATCTGGTCAAATTGTGGTAAAAATGTCTTCAGTGTATGGAGGCCCTAAGAGGACAAACATCATCAGAGTATGTCAGATTATACCCACTAGAATAAACCAGACTACACACAAATATTACACTGTTTTATATGTCTCTACTCAGATATTCCTGTCCAGATTTAAAAATTCATGTATGTAGGCTATTATTACTTTGAGTTTGATGTTCGAGTATAGATTTGTTGATTTAAAAATTAAGTAGTGACAGCTTTGACTTAGATGTTAACTTGAGCAGATCCAGTTTCTAATGACATTCTGACCGTTAATGTCCACTCCTTATTGTCCTCCAATGAAAATCACCACTGTTTACATTAATTTTCAAGTCAGATGCTTTTATACTGGATAGTTCATAGTGTTGTGGACTTGTAGCCTACAAATTGATGCCAAAACATTTTTCAGTTACGAAAGGAAAATGTAATCTAGGCTAATTATGCATATTCAATTGCACTTCATAATTTAACCCTTCAAAGCCTGAATGCACAAATAATAGCCAGAACATACATTTTTTTTTTGAGCTGAAATGTTTATTTCACTGTCTACTGAAATCCAACAAAATCACAATTTCCATAACATTTATCATATATGAATTTTTAGCTGCAAAGTTGCTGACTCTCCCTCCGGCCACCCGGGTCAAATTCTGGTGAAGGCAGTTGTACTTTTCAACTGTGTGTCCAATACAGACTGCTGATTACTACAGCTCCTTGCTGTATGCATCTGGCTGCTGTCCTCTCAGTCTGGATGTCACAGGCTGTCAGTCATTCAACCTTTCACTTCCATACAACTTTATTCTTTTCCTGTCTTTACAATGCAGATTTGATAACATATTTCACACATCTGCTACTGATTACCATCTTTGTCATTTTAGCACTAACAAATTTTACTCTTTTAATCATAGATTACAATTTCTTCATGGTGGCCAAACATTTATGCAGCTTTCTGCAATTTCCTTTCACGTTTATTCATTTTCAGCTTTCTTTCACAACTGTAACCATTTTCATTACACATTTCCCACATTTGCAGCTGTGCTTTACTGCTTCCAACTATTTTATGTCACATTTTACATTTTCAGCTTTGTTTGCATTGCTTTTAACCATTTCATTTCACAGTTCCAGCATTCAGACTCAGCATTTCAACGCATTTGCTGCAAGGAAATGCAATTTTTCTAGTTAGTTTTAATATCTCGCACGCGCGGTTAGATACTTAATGGCGCATGTTTAATATTTATGTGTATGTCGTGCGCACGATTTAGTACCACACGTGCCAAATAATGAAAAGCGCGTCAGAGATATGAAATAGCGCGCACGTTTTAAAATAATAAAGACGTCTATGTTTTAGTTTTAGTATCTGGAACCCCTGGTTAGATACCCAATTGCACGTGCATTTTATTTGTATTTGTATCTTATATTTGTATCTTGTATCACGATTATTACGCGCCTGCAAAATACTAAAACGCGCGTGCGGGATACTGATTATTTCAAAATAATAAATGCATTTATTTCACCTCCCAGGCTTTGTAGATTACAATATAGATACAAACAAACAGAGCTAGGACATTAGCATGTGAGCTAACATTATCATCTTATTGGTAAAATAATATGTCTTTAAAATCATTCACAACTGATCTGTCACTAAAACGTTAAACTAACCCAACTCAGGTACATATGAATTGTAAGTTACCTATTACTTTAATATTAAACATGAGCAAATAATATACAAACTTGTCGGACTTACCAATGCAACGACTTCCAACACGAAATGATCTCAGTGGAACTCCTCCCCCTCTTGGTGGTGTATGGTTTGGATGCAGCTGCTCGGCCATGGCTCTCTGAGCACTGTTCTTGAGCTAATCTGAAGGCCACATGAAGTCTGGAGGTCTGTAGCGATTGACTCTGCAGAAAGTTGGCGACCTCTTCTCACTATGCGCCTCAGCATACGCTGACCCCGCTCCGTCAATTTACGTGGCCTACCACTTCATGGCTGAGTTGCTGTTATTCCCAAACACTTCCACATTCTTATAATACAGCTGACAGTTGACTGTGGAATATTTAGGTGCGAGGATTTGTTGCACAGGTGGCATCCTATCACAGCTCCATGCTGGAATTCACTGAGCTCCTGAGAGCGACCCAATCTTTCACAAATGTTTGTAAAAGCAGTCTGCATGCCTAGGTGCTTGATTTTATACACCTGTGGCCATGGAAGTGATTGGAACACCTGATTCTGATTATTTGGATGGGTGAGCGAATTCTTTGGCAATATAGTGTATATTCTACGGAGCCCCTAAGGTGCCACGGAGAAAAAAATAAATAAATCGTGTGCACGAGATGGTAAAACGTGCGCATGAGATAGTAAAACGTGCGCACGATATATTAAAATGTGCGCACGTTTTAGCTTAAACGTGCGCACGAGATACTAAAACGTGCGCATGATATATCAAAACATGCGCACGAAATACTTATTCGGGCGCACGTTTTAGCTAAAACGTGCGCACGAAATAAAGTTATTTACCACGTTTAAACTTTGAGGTCAGATGTTTACAGACACACACAATGGAGAGAAGAAGTGAGCTAGTTAACTTTTACTTCCATTCTTGCTGCTCTTGCCATGAGAGATGGAATAATCCTAAATTGGAGAACTTTGCTGCGCATACTAAAAGACAACAGGCTCAGCCGGCTGAAGGAGTACTCAGATTCAGTCAGTGTCCTGACCTGGGATGCACAGGGGGGACTTGTTTACTGCTACAGAGGCGAAGTTGTAGCTAACTTCGGGGCTAACTCCCTCCACCTTATTCAGCGGGTGGCAGCAAGACACGAGCTTTGCTTGAGTCTTGAAAGTTGTTCAGCTTTTATTGAAGGTACTGATAAATAGCCTAAGGGACTGTACATACCCTGCACTCCTACATTCACAGACACAGCTAACGTTGGCTGGTTACTGGGATGCTTCAACCGAGCCCGGCTGTCTTTTTCTTCTTCTTCTTCTTCTTGGTTTTTACTGGCAGGTGACCACAATATTATGGGGCATTACCGCCATCTACTGATGAGCCCGGCTGTCTGTTGCCGCTTGCCTGTATATAAAATCGAGCGCACGTTTTATCTTAAACGTGCGCACGTTTTAATATATCGTGCGCACGTTTTACTATCTCGTGCGCACAAATTTTTTTTTTTTTCTCTCCGTGGCATCTTAGGGGCTCCGTAATATTCTTTGGCTTCATCAATCAGCTGTACAAACTATTCAGTGGCAGCCCTCACCGGTGGGAAATCTTCCAAAGAGTTTTGGGTTGTTCTCTGCACAGCTTGTCTGAGACACGATGGAGTGCCCGGATAGAGGCAGTGCGCCCAGTGGCAAAACATCTGCCTGGTGTGATCCAGGCATTAGACACCCTTATCACTACAGGTAACCTGACCAGTGAAGTCAAAGCTGAAGCACAGGGTCTAAAGACCTACTTTCAGTCCTTCAATGCAGTTTTGCTCCTCACGTTTTGGGTCAAAGTGATACAGTACATAGAGGATAGAAACCTTACCAGCCAATCCTCAACCATCTCACTTGATGTGCAAGATGTCAATATGAAGGAACTGGAGGAGGAGATTGCCTGCATGCATGCATCATGGGATAGTTTTCTGACAAAGGCAACAGCTGTTGCCACATCCATGGGCATCAAATCTCAGTTAGAAATGAAACAGAGAAAAAAGAAGCGTTTCTTTGATTAGTCAGAAAAGCAAGGGACAGAGGAGCAAAGCCCAGAGACCCTATTCAGAGATAGAGTGTTTCATGTTGCAATGGACAACATAATCTCTCAACTACATGTACGGTTCTCATCAATGCAGCAGATATGTGACGAGTTCTGCGTCCTGTGGAAATTCAGAGATATACCACAGGACAGCATCACTGCATCATGCTCAAAGCTCTCTAAGGAAATATAAGAATGACCTCACAGAGTTCCTTGAAGACCAAATTCAGCACCGAAAGAAAATACAGTTGTGTTCTAAATTATTCAACCCCCACAGTAGATAAGTGTTTTTGCAAGTTTGACATTTATTTTTCATCTTGTTTATAATCACATTAAATAATGACATGTCAATTAGACAAATACAACTGCAATTACAACAAAAATGTTTGTAATATACCAATTAATGGCCTTTCTGTGATTACTTCGTTGACAAAATTATTCAACCCCTTAGGTATGTTTAACTTTAGTACTTAGTACAACATCATTTTGCAACAATAACATCCTTTAGACGTGAAGCATAGCTTGACACAAGTTTCTTGCAGCGATCCACAGGTATCTTTGCCCATTCCTCATGGGCAAAGGCCTCCAGTTCATTAACATTTTTTGGCTTGCATGCTGCAACTGCCTTCAAGTCCCACCAGAGATTTTCAATGGGATTTAAGTCTGGTGATTGCGATGGCCACTCCAGAATCTTCCAGCCCTTTTTTTGCAACCAAGCTGTGGTAGATTTTGAGGTATGCTTAGGATCATTGTCCTGTTGGAAGGTCCAACGTCTCCCAAGCCTCAGCTTTGTCACTGACTGCATGGCATTTGCATCAAAGATCTCCTGGTAGTGAACTGAATTCATAATACCTTGCACACGCTGAAGATTCCCTGTACCTGAAGAAGCAAAACAACCCCAGAGCATGACTGACCCCCCACAGTGCTTCACAGTAGGCAGGGTGTTCTTTTCTTTATAGGCACCATTCTTTCTCCTCCACACGTACCGTTGATCCATTGGCCCAAAAAGTTCCAGTTTGGTCTCATCACTCCAGAGAACAGTATCCCAAAATCTTTGTGGTTTGACCTCATGGTTTTTGGCAAACTGGAGTCGACTCTTCTTGTGCTTTGGAGTCAGCAGGGGGGTGCGCCTGGATGTTCTTGCATGGAAGCCATCATTTCGCAGTGTGCGTCTTATTGTCTGGAATTAAACCTGAATACCTCCCTCTGAAATGTCATTTTTCACCACCTTTCGCCTCAGGTATCGCACAGCAGTTGCAGACAGTAACTTCTTTCTACCATGCCCAGGTAGCGTTTCCACTGTGCCTTTAGCTTTAAACTTGCGGACTATGCTCCCAATTGTGTCTCTTGAAATGTTTAGCCTCTTTGCTATCTTTTTATATCCATATCATTGCTTATAAAGTGAAATGACCTCCTCTCTGAACTTTTTTGACCATTCCTTGGACTTCACCATGTTGCAAAGATGCCATTAACTGCCAGAAGAGCCATGTGACACAGTCATTTTAAATCTTCTTAATTGCTGCTCATTAGGATTCTGTTCACATCTACAGGTGTTTTCATCAGCTGTTTGACAACACCTGATGGAAACCTCTGTTCTTAAGAGTGGTGGACTAGGGGGGTTGAATAATTGTGTCAATGAGGTAATCACAGAAAGGCCATTAATTGGTATATTCCAAATATTTTGTTGTAATTTCAGTTGTATTTGTCTATTTGAATGTCCTTATTTGATCTGATTACAAACAAGATAAAAAATAAATGTTAAACATACTAAAACAATTTACTGCTGTGGGGGTTGAATAATTTTGAACACAACTGTATATAGTGCAACTTTTGAAGAAGGTCTCGGACCTCTGGACCTACTTAACGCCATATACACAATGGAACTACAGAGCATTTATGGAGACCTGTGTGTCCTGCTGCGTGTCTTCCTGTCTCTGCCTGTGGCTGTGGCTGGAGGTGAGCAGGACTTCAGTAAAATGAAGATAATAAAAAACTACTTGCACTCTAACGTGTCCCAGGAGAGGCTCAATGGTTTGGCAATGCTCTCCAAAGAGCGTCAACTTGCAAAGAAACTGGACTTTAAGGACATCATAGATGATTTGGCCACAAGGAAAGTTTGGCGCATGGCATTTGGAGTTCAAATCTAAAAATGTCACACCAGCAGTAGCCTAAAATACAATGGTAAATATTCATTTACTTCCTGCTAGTGCCAGTATTTCAAATACATATGAAGAGTGTGTTCGGTACTAACATCTTAAGTGTAGTTTGTTAATGTTAACCATTATTGTCAATGCCTGTCACTTGTCTTTTGCAGAGAGAGATGTTAGGAGAGGAGAGCAGGTGGGGGGGGGATCCAGGTGTGGGGGGGCCCACCTCAGATTATCTTGTCCCAGGCCCAGCCAAGACTGCCAGCTGGCCTGGGCCCACCTTTGTGATTATTGTCACTTGTGTGATTGGCTCACCTATGGGATTGCTCACCTGTACCCTGTAGTCTCGACTGAGTTATTGATTCACCTGTGCCTTGTCGGTCTGACCTGTTATTTATTTCACCTGTGCATGTCAGTCTAACCAGACTAATTGTTTCACCTAGTCTAACTTATGAGATTGTCTCACCTGTGTGATTGGCTCACCTTTGTGAGTGTGTCACCTGTGCCTCATCAGCCTCATCAGTCTCACCTGAGATACTGTAACCTGTGCCTCTTCAGTCTCACCTGAGTTACTGTAACCTGTGCCTCATTAGTCTCACCTTTGTGACTGGCTCAGCTTTGTGATTGTAGCACCTGTGCGTTGTTATCACCACTGTCATCATCATCACTGTCATCACCGTCATTATCATCATCATCATCATCATCATCATCGTCATCGTCACCACCACCACCATCATCATCCTCATATTTATCACGTCATCATCATCATCACAATTATTATCTTATCATCACCATTATCATCATCATCATCATCACCACCATAATCATCATCATCATCCACATCATTATCATCATCATCTTCATCATCATAATCACTGGCTGGTGTGTTGGGTTTTCAAACAAATGTAATAATTGAAATCCTGTTTGTGAATGTCGTGATCTTTTTGGTTAGTTTACTTTGAGGCCATGGGGGTCATAGGTTAATATGTTTACTCAGTACATGAGTAAAGGTGAAGGGGGGAGCCTTGATCAGATGCAGCTAACAGCACACGGCTGAATGAAGGAGCTGATGGTCAACATGGTCATGGACTCAATGTTAGCTCGTTTACAGCTTCTGCTAGAATTTACCAACTCACAAACAAAACACCTGCTAGCTGAAACTAACAAACAAGGGGCCAGCCAATCACAGCAATGCCCTTTAGGGACAGACAACCACCTTCACTTACACCTCAGATTAATTAAGAGTCACCAATTACTCAACCTTTTTTTTTTTTTTTTGGTCTGGCGGAGGAGTCTGTTAACCTTCATACTCCATGTCCATTGTCAGAGCCATCCGCTGGAGGTTCAGGCTAGAACAACTCCCTGATCAGAAGATGACCAGCGCCAAAGAGGGCGGGGCTACGAGTGCGGGTTAGCTGTGCTGACAGTGACCAATCAGAGGCTGACGGTGTGCCTATGCTGTATGTGACAAATTGAACATTCATGGACCTGAAATTTCTCCATGGAGACATGAAATAGTCCATCTGGAGTGTCCTTTTAGGAAACCAGACAGCCTGGAGAAGACTCATGCATGAGGAGGGCATGTGAGAGTCTTAAAGAGAGGGCCTGACTGACCAGGGTGTTGAACCAGCAACCTTCTGATTGTGAGGCAACAGCACCACCCACTGCACCACCGAGCAGCAAACTTCAAGTTCAAGAATAAACACATTTATCAGCTAATTGTGTCAGAGCTCACAGTGAGAAAAAGACTCTGTCAACACAACAACCTTCATCTATAAAGACGACCTTCATCAGCTGACTGCTCCGCAAGTCTGTGGGCAATGTCGTGTGTTGTTGCTGACTGTTGTCTCATCACTCTGAGTAACAAATCCATCTCACCCCCTCTCTCTCACTTGCCCTTGCTCCCCCCCCCCTTTCGTTGTCTGTCTTGCTCTCTGGAGGACATCCACAGCTGCACCAACCTGACAGATGACCTCTCAATTTCTGTTTCATCATGACACTGTAGTGACATCATGGAGGTCACCGTGTTCTAGTGTGAGCTCACCAGGGTTCACCTGGAGGTGGATAATTGTGTGAGAGATCATGGCTGCGGCAAATGTTACTGACGTTAATATGCTGCGGTGAAACTACAATTTTCCAAAGATGTACTACAAAAGGTGCATCTTAGAAGTGCTCGTGTATCATGACAATGTTGTTCCTTGCAGATAATTTGAACACTAACATTCCAGTAAAAATTATGTAACCGATGTTGAAAGTGAGGATTTAAATCAATTTGTCCACTTATTATCAGCATGAATACTAATCAATGCATGAAAATAAATGGCAACTGAATGAAAGAAAAATTGTTAAGCCCACAATCTAATAGTGTACAAATTATTAATACTGAACCATGTTTAAAACATAATCAACATCAAATGTCTCATATCCTGCTCTCTTCAAAGAATCAGACTACTGGAAAGTTAGGGCATGTTTTGGTATACTTTTGAAAGGATCGAACAGCAGTGGTAACTTACATGGTCTGGATGCTTCGTTCAACATTATTCAGTTGAATTCGGAATCAGTCAGATGTTTGTAAATGCTGTTGCCGTGGAGAATTGTGGGACAGAATAATCTCTCCTTTTGTAAAGGATGGTCCGGTGTATCCTATGCTAAAGGAGATGTTAAAGGAAGCATTGAGCCACCTCTCCTAACTAAGCATTTAGACTATTCGAACAGCTCTTATCACAAACTACTTCCGGATCATTTCACCCAGTTAGGAACCTTCCTAAGCAAAAAAAGGACTATTCGACTGCAGCCCATGATCAGGTATCAGCTCCACTGCCTCCTCTGATCTAACGAGGGAGCCCCCCAGTGGTTCTTCAGAGTACTGCAGGAGAACTTCAGCAATGATGTTGGTCTGACAGTCCAGAGGTTCTGAAGACATTGAAGATGATGAAGAAGCTCAGCAGGTGAAGAAGCAGATTAAGTAGCTTCTGTCTATCTTCTCAGGGTCATTCATACCCTGCAGAGAAACACTGACATTATCCTGAACTGATGAGCTGCAGGTCTGAGCACAAACATCACTCATCCCCACATCCACTCTGAAACTAACCCCTATCTTTGTAGGTCACCAGGGGTCGAGACTGGCCCCTTTTTCATGATCATCTTCTTCTAAAAAAGTCTAAAACTTCAGCCTGGAATATAAAAGCTCTGAGTGCCTGTGACCTAGATGAGCACTGAGGCCATCCTCATGCATGAGTAACTGCTGAGAGAATATGTGGACCCCCGGGAATCAAACCTGTGTCCTTTATGTCTCCAGAGAGGTTGAATAATGCCACCATGGACCCTTGGGGATCTGCCATGTTCTCAGTGAGGTCCTCTCAGGGGAGCCATGATGGGTCTGCTGTTCATCCTAAAACCAGAAATGTCACCAAGGACTGGGACTGGGCATCAAAACTCATTTTAAGTAGAGAATCACTGCAATCAGCTAAAAAGCAATTCATCTTCTGTCTGCTCAATAATTCCTTTCCTCAGCTTCTCTTTATGGTTATCTACATCCATCTGCCAAACATCGGCCACTCAGCTGATCGTGAAGGTGACGGACAGGCCAGGCTCTCCCTCCTGATGTTCCCAAATTTCTCTTGGGAGCTTTTAACCATGATCATGACCACAAAACTCTACAACTTAAGAGCAGTATGTTACCTGTGCAGCACTGAGGAAAAAACACAGTAACTGACCTGTACTCCAGCCCAGTGCCAGGAGCCTCCTACCATCACAGAGTTCTTCTCCCTAAATTACGAGCCCATGTGCAAGCATCAGGAGCCAACAGTGAAAAGGCTAGAATGCTGGTCTGATGACGGGGCTGCCAGACTGCAGGCTTGCTCTGAATTTACAGACTGGGAGGTAATTTCCAGCTCCTGACTCTGAGGAACCTGAACAAACTGTTTCACCTGACATTTTTTTTTGGTGTGGACTCCAGTATTCCCAAAGAACCACCGGTGGATAACCAGGGGACTGAAAAATTTGCTTAACAAGAAAAACACATTTTCTATATGGGCAGATGTGAGGAGAAGAGAGAAGTTACAGAGAAGAACAAACTAAGGAAGATAAAAAAAGGTGAATAAGGATAAAACTGAAGAGCCGGATGGCAGTGGTGATCTGTGAGCAGCGTAGACAGGGAATAAATCAATGTCCTCTTTAAATCAGGTGGACAGGGACAGACTTCTAAATGTTCTTCATGAGTTCTTCTGTCCTTTTGGAAATAGGACTTTCCCTAGAGGAAGTCCTCTCAACCTTTTCCTTCAAATTGCAACATCGTCTGTCACGGGGAAAGTGTGAGGCATCATCTCAGACACACACTATATTGCCAAAAGTATTCGCTCACCCATCCAAATAATCAAAATCAGGTGTTCCAATCACTCCCATGGCCACAGGTGTATAAAATCAAACACCTAGGCATGCAGACTGCTTTTACAAACATTTGTGAAAGAATGGGTCGCTCTCAGGAGCTCAGTGAATTCCAGCGTGGGACTGTGATAGGATGACACCTGTGCAACAAATCCAGTCGTGAAATTTCCTCACTCCTAAATATTCCAGTCAACTGTCAGCTGTATTATAAGAAAGTGGAAGTGTTTGGGAACGACAGCAACTCAGCCACTAAGTCTTAGGCCACGTAAACTGACGGAGCAGGGTCAGCGGATGCTGAGGCCCATAGTGCGAAGAGGTCGCCAACTTTCTGCAGAGTCAATCGCTACAGACCTCCAAACTTCATGTGGCCTTCAGATTAGCTCATGAACAGTGCGCAGAGAGCTTCATGGAATGGGTTTCCATGGCTGAGCAGCTGCATCCAAACCATACATCACCAAGGGCAATGCAAAGCATAGTAAGCAGTGGTGTAAAGCACGCCGCCACTGGACTCTAGAGCAGTGGAAACACGTTTTCTGGAGTGACGAATCACGCTTCTCCATCGGGCATCTGATGGACAAGTCTGGGTTGGCGGTTGCCATTGTAGCAGAGGCTGTAGTCTCACAGCCTCTCAAAAGCAGGTCAACTCCTCCCACTAGATCGGCACAGCCTATTTTAGCCACCTGGTGCAGGAGAGAGGCCTCTTTCTCTTGCCTGTGCCTGGTGACTGCTACATGCTCAGAGCTGAGGTAGGTAATGTGGCCTGTAGATCATTTTAACCATTTTAGCTTGAGTTGAAACCTTTTTAATCAGTAGCTGACTTGTCTGTTTAGTTTCCTGCCTGATCCAATTCCACTGTGTCATCTTGGTGTCCATTCAACTGAGGTTAGTTAACTTTAAAAAATGTTGTTTGAACACTTTCATAACACTACCTTTGTTAACATGTGTGTCTGGTTTTTAGAGTGTCAACTGGGACCAGACACCAGGGTAACATCTACCTGTGCAGGTATGATTAGCTGCAGGTTTGGAAAAAAGACAAGATGGTTTTAAACATTGAAGTAATTTCCTTCTGTTGCAGACATGGTCAGCTGCTGTTTTGTCTTTAAGTTTAATTTTGTCTTTAAGTCTGTTTTTGTTGTTAGGCATGTTTAGTTTGCTTTGTTAGCTTTTTTTGAATATTTGTGAATTAAAGACAACTTTTATCTGAACCAACTGGTTATTTTATATAGGCTCAACCTTTTCTTTTCTTGTCCCTTTCAGAGCAGTGTGGTGGGTAAGTGCACTCCAGGGACACTTCCCTTTGGTAGACTACCTCCCTCTTGCTAGCTTCCACTCACTCCCCCCTTTCCCTTTTTTTTTTTTTTTTTTTGTAGTTTTAAAGTATTTCACCTGGAAGTGGTGTATGAATTGTGGAAAAAAAAACAATTCTGTAATAAACTCTTGATATATTTCTTGCATAAAAATTGACTTGAAATTCATTGTCTATTACTAATTCCTCTTTCTCTCTCTGCAGACACTTCCAGTGAGATTAATAAAAGTTGCATTTAAGATTTAATTTTTATTTTTAATAAAATTTGAATTGTTTTGGAACCATGTCTCTGTCTCGTAGATTCATTGAACCTGTGCTTGCCTTGTTATGGTTATATTCTGGTAACTCCTTGGGTGAAAGTCCCTCGGTGGCGTTGTCTGGCTTACATTTGTGTAACTCTGTTAAAGTCCCCTAATACCACCTTGCCACACCAGGAGAACGATACTTGTGGGACTGCATTGTGCCAAGTGTAAAGTTTGGTGGAGGGGGGATTATGTTGTGGGGTTGTTTTTCAGGAGCTGGGCTTGGCCCCTTAGTTCCAGTGAAAGGAACTCTGAATGCTTCAGCATACCAAGACATTTTGGACAATTCCATGCTCCCAACTTTATGGGAACAGTTTGGAGCTGGCCCCTTCCTCTTCCAACATGACTGTGCACCAGTGCACAAAGCAAGGTCCATAAAGACATGGATGACAGAGTCTGGTGTGGATGAACTTGACTGGCCTGCACAGAGTCCTAACCTCAACCCGATAGAACACCTTTGGGATGAATTAGAGCGGAGACTGAGAGCCAGGCCTTCTCGTCCAACATCAGTGTGACCTCTCAAATGCACTTCTGGAAGAATGGTCAAAAATTCCCATAAACACACTCCTAAACCTTGTGGACAGCCTTCCCAGAAGAGTTGAAACTGTTATAGCTGCAAAGGGTGGACCGACGTCATATTGAACCCTATGGATTAGGAATGGGATGTCACTTAAGGTCATATGCGAGTCAAGGCAGGTGAGCGAATACTTTTGGCAATATAGTGTATAAGCATATAGCTCCTGGTCCTGACCCAACTCGGACCAGCTTGGCACCATATCTTCAGCTTTCACCTGAGTGTA
This sequence comes from Cetoscarus ocellatus, assembly GCA_037902135.1. NCBI lineage: Eukaryota > Metazoa > Chordata > Actinopteri > Labriformes > Labridae > Cetoscarus > Cetoscarus ocellatus. The sequence continues at coordinate 286,153 of JBAMNC010001317.1, forward strand.
ATCAGATTACCTCTTTCTGGAAGCCCTCCACAGTGGTTTCCTGTCTCTAAGGCAGGGGTCGGCAACCTTTGGCACTCGTGCCACAGTTGGCACAACGCTGCATAATCATTGGCACGCCGGCACCTCTAGTTGTTTTTCAAATTCTTCCATTAACAATGGTCCCAGCCTTAGAAAAACAAAAGCCGATCCCAGCCTTGGCTGCTTTCTTTTGTTTGAGTGACAGCAAGATGTCCCATCCACATTCCCCATAGCGCTGTGCAGCCGCTGTCTTCCCTCCCGCCACATTTCCAGAGACCCACGTGCCAGATGCGTAAAGATCATGGTGAAGATGTAGCAATGGCAGCACCGCCCACTAAGAAAGCTAAAGTTAGGGCATTTCAGCCCTCATGGACACAAAAGTTTCCTTTGTGTTTTTGAAGGACCATGCTGTGTGCACTTTATGTTTTGAGAATGTTGTGTGCTGAATGTCAAGTGTTAAGCAGCATTTTGAGACGAAGTGCGAGAGGATGTTCAAAGACCAAGCAGATAAAGCAGAATCCATTGAGCCTGCTGTGTCCAGGTATGAAAAACAAGCCAGCTCCCTCAAAGTTTTTGCTACAGCTCAAAACCACACCACAGAAGCTAGCTATCGCATTGCTCATTGCATTGCTAACAAGAAAAGCACTCAGAGAGAGCAGACCTCCGCCTGGCAGCTTCAGTCCACTTTGACGAAAATGGTCCTATCTGGCAATGTTAAAGAATCCTTTGAAAAAATCCTGGATCCAAAGGGTGATCTGGATCAGTCCCAAATTCTAATCATTTCCTCCTTATCCCATTCCACACATTTCCTGAAAATTTCATCCAAATCCGTCCATAACTTCAAGTTATCTTGAACACAAACAAACAGACAAACAAACAAACTTACCAACGCCGGCAAAAACATAACCTCCTTCGCAGAGGTATATAAAGGAAGCTTTTCTCAGTTGCTCAGATACTCTTTTTGAAAACTTGCCAAACAAAGAAACAATCAAGACAAGGATAAAGGACATCCCCACGTCAGCTAAAAGTGTTCAGCGATGTATTGATGAAATGGCAGAGAACGTCCGAGTTCAGCAAACAGCTGGGTTGAAAGACGCTACGGTATTTAGCATAGCACTTGATGAGAGCATGGATGTGAATGACATCCCGCATATGGCAGTTATGGTAAGATACTGCGATTCAACTGTGAGAGAGGAACTCTGCTGCTTGAAGCCCATGCCTGATACAACAAAAGACGTTAATTGAGCATTTTGAGGAACGAAAATGTTTGCAATGACAACAGACAGTGCACCCGCCATGGTGGGGAGACAAAGGGAGCTGATTGAAGAAAAAGTCGGCCACTCCATTATGAAGATCCACTGCATAATACACCAAGAAAATCTGTGTGCAAAAATGTCAAATTCAGATCTTAATGAAGTTATGTCTACGGTGGCAAAGGTTATTAACTTCATTGTTAATTAATCCACATTGACACACCGGCAGTTTCGATCCCTGCTCGAGGAGATGGACAGCACACACACAGATCTCCCGCTCCACTCTGCAGTGAGATGGCTGAGCTGCGGAAGAGTTTTGGAGCGATTTGTCAGATGCTTTGAGCTGTCAAGGTCCTTTTGGCTGAGAAGGGCCAAAATTATCCAAAACTGGAGGATGAGAAGTGGATTGTGAAACTTATGTTTCTCGAGGACATTGCAGTCTGAGATTGAGCTCGCACTTAAACAAGCTCAATCTCAGACTGCAAGGTGCAGGACAAACTGTTTTGGACATGTTTGAGACATGGACAGCGTTTGTCGGTAAGCTGGCACTATTCTCAAATGACATCGCTTCCTCCACTTTCCGCTACTTCCGACACTTGAGAGAGCTGTCCTCCCACTGAAATAGCTGCGTACATGTGTGAGCTGGAGTCGGAGTTCACAACCCGCTTTGGGGATTTTAAAAGGTACGGACCAAAGTTTTCTTTCCTGATTAAGCCCAACAGCTTTGATGAACATGATCTGGATACATCTCTGATAGACTGGATGGATATACAGGACATGGAGGTGCAGCTGATAGAGCTGAAGAGCTCAACACTGTGGGTGACAAAGTTTGCAGAGCTCCGAAAACAGTTAAGCAGTTACGGAGCCTGCATCCTTACATGCTGGACATCTGCACCAGAGAAGTTCAGCTGTCTCCGGAACATTGCACTGGCTCTCTCGACAGTCTTTGGCTCAACATACCTTTGTGAGCAAGTATTCTCACACATGAAAAATGTGCTCAGCCCCTCCCGCAGTTGTTTAACGACGGACAACTCTGAGGCATGTTTACAACTAAAAGTGACAAACTACAGGCCCCCGATAACAGAGCTCAGCCAAGCAAAGCAGGGCCAGGGATCGCGCGACTGGTATCTGTGAATTTGTTTTAGCCTGAGCCCACACTTATTTTTGGTTAAACATGTTGCTGTTTGCCCATGTCTTTAAAATGTTGTGATTGTTTCGTTCTGATGTAATAGTGATTTTTTTTGATGCACCGTAGACTCTGCATTTCTACCCAGTGCAATATGTTTTAAACAAGGTTCTGAAAGCAGTGTTTTGAACTTAGATCCAGGCCCATACTGGCACACTCATTGACAAGAAAATCTCAACTTGGCACTCGATTTCACAAAGGTTGCTGACCCCTGCTCTAAGGTCACCAGTCCTGAGGACCTGAATGGTTTTACATCATTGACTCTGACATCATGAACATTTAAAAAAATCTTCTTCTATTTTTTAGTGGAAGACAAAATGGACCTTCCTCAGTCTGATTAAGGAGTGAGGAGAGGAGGACGCAAAGCTTTGAACGCAGATATTCAGAACAGTCCCGGCCCAGCCCCATGCAGCAGAAACCATGGTTACTTATTTAAGTTGTCTCATCAGCTCGCTCTGAGGGGGGTGGACCTCCTCAGGGTCTCTGTGAACAGGCACCTATCAGACTCCACAGGTTCACCACAGGGGACGCTCTTTCCCCTCTTCTCCTCTTCATGTACACTGGTGCCTGTAGGATCTCAGGAGGGTCAGCAGAGCTGGATCACCTGATGATCTGTCCTCACCTGCTGGTCTCACAGCCTCTGTCAGAGTCTCAAACAGCCTGAACACTCTCAGGGCCTGATCAACTAAAGGTCTTCGTGTGTAAAATAGCATGTGCAGTCCATTTAGTGTGTTTGCCTTCATGAATATGCAAAATACATGCAGATTATCAGAACGTGCTAAATACTGGGAGAAGATGCAAATGTAATCGTTTAGCACCCGCAACGTGATTTAACAAACCCACAACTGAATGCGCTCTGTGTTTTTGCGTGTATATGTAGCACAGTTGAAAGGCAGGTGCTGGCACAGCGTTATGCACAGAAGGCTGACGACGGAGAGAGAGAATCTGCCATGTGCGTGTCAACATGTTTGGACTGCCATAAACAGCATAAACCGAATATTTTCCATCACTGACTGAATTTTTTAATGAACGAGGAAAACAGTTGGAGGCTGTCTGTCATTATGATGGACTGGAAAAAGAGGGAGGATCCAGTGTGCCATCATACTCATGGAGACACACACATAAAGTAAACCCTCTCTGTTCTGTGCTCTTAATCCATCATGGAGGAGGTCATTTAACCTATGTAAATAAGATCCCCTTCATAACTAGAATTACTCTGTCACTCAGAGCTGACTGCATCACACTCTCCACGCACTGACAGCAGGTTTAGGAGCTGTGAATGCTTCAGGTCAGTCACAGGGTGCTGCAGCATGTGCTTTGCAATCACAGTAAATCATGTATTCAGTTACAGGTAAGAAATGTTCTTCGCATAACTATTTTATTATTTTCTCAGCACACATAAATGGATTGTGTGGGTTTTCAGTTTTTAAATGTTTTCCTAATTTTACATGCAGATTTACAGCCTGGACATGAGCAATTTAGTTTGGATAACACCTACGTTTCAAAAAGTAAGCCGAACACTGGTGAAAGTTGTGATATTTTTAAGTTTGAAGTGCTGAATCACAACCGACTACACTGCTTTTGCTGCTATTAAAACTGACAGATTGGTCAAAAAGACACTATAAATCAGAAAAGCCACACAAGGTTGAATGCAATCTTACATATACACGATAATCCTGGAGACACTGGCATGCTCTGCTGTCAGTGCGAAAAAGGACGTTAAAGATAAACACACTCAGTGTGTGCGTAACTTTAAAACTGCTCTTCACACAAGAGGTTCTTGATGATGAAGCTGTGTAACTATGTGAATGCTGTCATTTAGATTATGTTTAATTGGCATCAGAAAAAGAAAATTAAAAATGACGGATAACAATACAGCATGAGGTATAAGTGACGACCCTGTCCGTCAAAATGACAGACAGCAAAAAAGGTTACCACAACCTCTGGTCAGAAATAATAAACAGTAGAGACATATCATCTATCCAGCAATGCCAGTGTGGACCTGTGTGCTTTCCACAGATACCCTCCTAAATCACGTTTCTTCTGGCAACGCAGAGATGTCTCTGCTGGAGTTCACCAGTGTGTTTATTTGCCTCCAGCTCCATGGCTTCAAACTTCATTTGTCCTTTACAGCCACTCTGCTCTCCCAAACTCTCCATGGTGACAGAAGGTAGCACACACAAAATCCTCCTGTAAAGGGGGGGGTCCACACCACTCTTGCACCTGTTATCAATTGCGCACGCAGTCATAGTAGATCACCCGCAATACGTCCACTAATGGCACATGCAATTTTTTAGTTTGCACATACAATTTAGCGCTCCTTATTTGGGATCTTAGTAGATCCGGCCCTGTGTCGTCTTCATCAGTGTCACCTGTCTCGGTCCTTACCTACTGGTTTCACAGCATCTCCCTCAGGGACTCACACAGCCTGAACAGAGTTGTTAGATTCTGGTCCAGCATCATCATGTGAAACAGACTGGACTCCCTTCAGTAACCAGCAGAACCACTGTAAGGCTGACTCTGTCTCAGCTTGTTCTGATCACCTGCTCTCAGGACGTCCTTCTGCTTCACCTGTCTGTAAAATGAACCCTACTCTAAATGGTTTATCCCCTTGTAATCACATTACTCAATGCTGTTGTCCGTGTGTTCCTGTTTTTATGTTCAAGCTGTTCCAAACGAATGAACCCGAAAGGGTTAATGTCATAGTCTGAATTGAATTGGACACACCCACATTATCTCATCATAACTTTGGCATTGAGCTCCTTTAAAAGTGGCTCTCAGAGTCCAATCAAACCCAGCAGGGACCATTGTCCACCTGTCAGTCCTCAGGCCAGCTCAGGGACCTCAGGCCGCTTACAGGTGGTTTTATTAAGCTCTAAATGAAAGTCTTACTCTGTGTCTCTCAGGAGTTTTTATTTGAGTCTAACAGAAAAATATGATGTAAGAACAATAATCAATGGTCACCTGTGTGACGAAGGATCAATAATCTGATCAGAAAAAATTAAACTCAATTATCCTTACAGCTGACTGACAGCAGCACATCACACACAGACCAATCAATCAGAGTGATCAATCAATCAGACTGACCAATCAGACTGATCAATCAATCAGACTGACCAATCAGACTGACCAATCAATCAGGCTAATCAATCAGACTGATCAATCAGACTGACCAATCAATCAGACTAATCAATCAGACTGACCAATTAATCAGACTGACCAATCGATCTGACCGACCAATCGATTAGACTGACCAATCAGAGATCAACCAATCAGACTGACCAATCAATCAGACTGATCGATGAACAATCAGATCATTTAGATCGACCAATCAATCCGATCAATCAGACTTACTAATCAATCAGGCGAGAAGATCAATCAGTGTGACCGCAGTGACTCATGTTTCTATAATAAATATATCTCAGACAGACTTGAGGTCGGGAGGCGGCTCCTGCCCATCAACTGACTCTTTTTGCAGTATGTACAGGTGTGTGGGGGTGTGTCTATCGGTACAGGTAATCAGCCTGGATGTTGGCAGCGATCTCTGCCTCCCACTTGTCTCCGTTGTTCAGCAGCTTCTCCTTGTTGTAGAGCAACTCCTCGTGAGTCTCGGTGGAGAACTCAAAGTTAGGACCCTGAGGAGGTGAGAGAGAGCTTGAAGTTTAATCCTGGACAAAAGTAAAAATTACACTTAAATGTTTTCATTCAAACTGAGTAGCTATGGGTCTGTTCTTCTCAACATTACGAGCACAGTGGCGTCTGCGGGACAAACATTTGTACTGCAGGCAACAGGACCAGTGGTTCTAATTTGATCATCGCCGTCCAGGAGCTTTGACGTCTAAAGAAGTGATGATCAACCTGTGGCCTGAGAGCTGAATCAGGCCCCCAACAGCCTACACGCTGCACTTAAAATACTATCAGAATATAAATATGCTGCGTAATCTGGGTATCTTGCCTTTAAGGAGAACAGAATTGAAGAAATAATGGAATTAAACAATAAACAACTTATTATTTAGAGTTGTAAGATATCATTATTATTTAGTCCCTGATTTGAACCCTGCAGTTTATCCACTTGCACACAGCCACAGTTTGGATTTCAGATATTAATAGACACTAATCACAAACTAAGTTTAAACAAATCTGACTCAGGTCACACTTCAGTTTGATGGTGGTTGGGGTTAATATCTGCTGATGTCCCCTCTGACTGACCATCATTCAGACATGACTAACAGATGGACTGAGGATGCATCAATCATTTTAATTCAAAAATCCTCCTGTAGTGTGACTGAAGCTGTGATCATCCAATCAGGAGGAGCATTTATCTGTAAGACCTGAAAACTCCACAGAAACGCACGAGAACCGCCTCTGATGTTTGTCAGGAAGCCCCCAAACACCAACCTCCACAATGGCGTCCACAGGACACGCCTCCTGGCAGAAGCCGCAGTAAATACATTTGGTCATGTCGATGTCGTAGCGAGTCGTCCTCCTGCTGCCGTCTGCTCGAGTCTCTGCTTCAATGGTGATGGCCTAAAAATGGAGGGACACGGAGCTCTTAGTGAAACACTGACCCAGTCTGATGCTCTCCTGGTGGCTCCGGGAGTCACTCTGACAGCACACAGCTTCCATCCTACAGCTCAACTGAGCTTCAAGCTAACATGACCTTAGCTCACCAACACACAAGGACAGGTGAGGAGCGTACCTGTGCAGGACAGATGGCCTCACACAGCTTACAGGCGATGCAGCGCTCCTCACCTGAGGGATACCTGCGGACACATTAGCACACAGTTACAGGTGAGCCCTCAGGTGGAGTATCAGAGTGTGTGGGAGTGAGCGTCACCTGCGCAGGGCGTGCTCTCCTCTGAACCGTGGAGACAGTGGACCTTTCTCAAATGGGTAGTTGATGGTGGCCGGCTCTCTGAACAGGTAACTCATGGTCATACCCAAACCTGAAATAAATCAAGGTGAAAGACCTCCATCCTCCTCATTGGCTCCTCAATCTGAATATTTCTGCACCCTCAGGTGTTCAGCTCTGATCATGAGTGCAGGTGAGCAGAAGTGACGTTACCTCTGAACAGCTCGGTCCACAACAGCGTCTGAGCTGCTCGGTCCGTGATAGACTTCATGTCTGTGGGAAGCTCCTGAGCATTCACATACTCTGCACACACAACAGGAACACGTGAACATGTATGAACCATTCACACCTGTCACAAACACACACAGGTTAACATGTATGATCCCTGCACACCTGTCACAAACACACACAGGTTAACATGTATGATCCCTGCACACCTGTCACAAAGACACACAGGTTAACATGTATGATCCATTCACACCTGTCACAAACACACACAGGTTAACATGTATGATCCCTGCACACCTGTCACAAACACACACAGGTTAACATGTATGATCCCTGCACAGCTGTCACAAAGACACACAGGTTAACATGTATGATCCATTCACACCTGTCACACCTGTCACAAAGACACACAGGTTAACATGTATGATCCCTGCACACCTGTCACAAACACACACAGGTTAACATGTATGATCCATTCACACCTGTCACAAACACACACAGGTTAACATGTATGATCCCTGCACACCTGTCACAAACACACACAGGTTAACATGTATGATCCCTGCACACCTGTCACAAACACACACAGGTTAACATGTATGATCCATACACACCTGTCACAAAGACACACAGGTTAACATGTATGATCCCTGCACACCTGTCACAAAGACACACAGGTTAACATGTATGATCCATTCACACCTGTCACACCTGTCACAAAGACACACAGGTTAACATGTATGATCCCTGCACACCTGTCACAAACACACACAGGTTAACATGTATGATCCATTCACACCTGTCACAAACACACACAGGTTAACATGTATGATCCCTACACACCTGTCACAAAGACACACAGGTTAACATGTATGATCCCTGCACACCTGTCACAAAGACACACAGGTTAACATGTATGATCCATTCACACCTGTCACAAAGACACACAGGTTAACATGTATGATCCCTGCACACCTGTCACAAACACACACAGGTTAACATGTATGATCCATTCACACCTGTCACAAACACACACAGGTTAACATGTATGATCCCTGCACACCTGTCACAAAGACACACAGGTTAACATGTATGATCCCTGCACACCCATCACAAAGACACACAGGTTAACATGTATGATCCCTGCACACCTGTCACAAAGACACACAGGTTAACATGTATGATCCATTCACACCTGTCACAAACACACACAGGTTAACATGTATGATTCCTGCACACCTGTCACAAAGACACACAGGTTAACATGTATGATCCCTGCACACCTCTCACAAAGACACACAGGTTAACATGTATGATCCCTGCACACCTGTCACAAAGACACACAGGTTAACATGTATGATCCATTCACACCTGTCACAAAGACACACAGGTTAACATGTATGATCCCTGCACACCTGTCACAAAGACACACAGGTTAACATGTATGATCCATTCACACCTGTCACAAAGACACACAGGTTAACATGTATGATCCCTGCACACCTGTCACAAAGACACACAGGTTAACATGTATGATCCCTGCACACCTCTCACAAAGACACACAGGTTAACATGTATGATCCCTGCACACCTGTCACAAAGACACACAGGTTAACATGTATGATCCCTGCACACCTCTCACAAAGACACACAGGTTAACATGTATGATCCCTGCACACCTGTCACAAAGACACACAGGTTAACATGTATGATCCATTCACACCTGTCACAAAGACACACAGGTTAACATGTATGATCCCTGCACACCTGTCACAAAGACACACAGGTTAACATGTATGATCCATTCACACCTGTCACAAAGACACACAGGTTAACATGTATGATCCCTGCACACCTGTCACAAAGACACACAGGTTAACATGTATGATCCATTCACACCTGTCACAAACAGAGACATCAGTTTTGTCGTTCAGGTTCCAGGTGATGGTCTTGAAGCTCACTGAGCAGGTCTGATATCTGATACCTCAGACCATGGCGGGGGTCTGCGACACCTTAACCTGGTTTAGATCAAACAGGTTCTAATCCACTCCCCTGCCTGGGCTCACTACTGACTTTAACTCAGTAAGAAGAAACAAGAGTGAAGCAAGACTTGGCCCGAGGAGAAGCTTTTCTGCTGACAGCCTGTCACCCTGAGGTCTTAATCGAAGTCTAAACCCAACAGAACACCCGGAGTTCCATTTACTGGATGAAAGCTCCACTAATAGCCCTTTTCCACCAGCACGCTTTAGCCCTACCATACTCTACTCTACTCTACTCTACTCTACCCGGTTCGCGTTGTGTTTCCACCGGCACGGTACCTCCTAAAACAAACCAGATTTTAGTACCTACTCTGCTCTGGTTCTAAGCGAGCTGAGTCGATACTAAAAGGTGATGTCGACCGACTGCCGGCTACTGATTGGTAAGAGAATGTCGTCACCGATGAGTCATGAGCGCGACGAGCTAGCTAACATGCTAGCAGTAGCCACCATTAGCTTTCCCTCATACATCTTTTTCTTTGCAGCTCGATTGCTCTCGTCCTCGGTATTTCTTCTCGCCTCGGTTTGTGACAAAAAGCCACAGATCGAGCAGCAAGTATACTATTGCCTCCAAGTCCTCCATTGTTTTGATTGTTGTGTCGCGCTCAAAATGACATGAACGCAGTGTCGCCCAGCTGTTTTATGGCGACCCCGCCCCCGCTGGGGCAGGTAACTGGGCTGGTGGAAAAGCAGCACAATGCGAGTAGAGTAGAGCCGGGTAGAGTCGGGGGAAGCCAAGCCGAGTAGAGTAGGGCTGATGGAAAAGGGTCATAAGAGTGAGCTCCACTGACTCATGGCTGGCTCTCCTCCATTTACAGCACAAGGCATGCTGGGACTTTTTGTATCCGCCCCCACCCCACCACAGGGACAAATAACTGAACTAACGACCTACAAGGCTGTTAGGCTCATAGACAAGAGATGTGAATTTTCAACCCTCATGATTCTGTTTAATAAGCCACCTGAGGGTGACCATTCGATTCAGCTGGCTTTTAGACCGACTTGAGATTCAGACTGATTCAAGATTTGATTCTGACCAATTCAGGATTTAAACCAATTCAGGATTCAGACTTATTCAGGTTTCAAACTGATTCAGGATTCAGAGTTTAACCTCTTCAGCCCCATAGGACCCAATTTTGGGTCTGCTGGGGCTCAGGAGAAAAGCTCCTCTACACGACAGCACAAAGAGTGAACTGTGCCTTTAAGACTATGGTCATGTCTGCTTTTATTTGACAAAAAAGTATATTTTTGACTTTTGGCTAAATATGTACTGTTTTTCAAAATCCTTGCCTGACCATAATGTTATCAAACCTCTTTAATATTTCTCTGCATCACTTTATAACAATAATCCTTCACAGAGATGATGTAAAAATATTTTATTATTCATTTTTATAGTTTCACAGCCACTCCTGCATCATTTCTAAGAGAGATATTCACAATCAAAAATTGTTTCTGTTTTAGGCGAGGATGAGATTTTCAAATTATTCTGACTTCTATCTTCATTTACTCTGTCCCAGTAACACATAAACTGATAATTACACATCTGGACAAATCTCTCAAGTTTTACTTTTATTATGACACCATAATTATTTAAATAGACCTTGTGATGGCAGAGATGCACGCTTTTCTTTATGGGTATGGGTTTCGAGCAGGAGGCTTAAAAAAGGGGCTCAGGCTAAACAGCTTAAATATGGAACAATTCAGGATTCAGACTAAATAATGATTCAGACTGATTCAGGATCCAGGATTCAGACCAATTCAGGATTCGGACTGATTTAAGATTCAGGATTCAGACCAGTTCCGGATTCAGCCTCATTCAGGATTGGATTCAAGATTCAGACCTATTCAAGTTTAAATTTGGACCAATTCAGGATTCAGACTAAATAATGATTCAGACTGATTCAAAATTCAGACTTACTCAGGATTCATGATTCCATTCAGGCTGATTCAGTATTATGACTGATTAAAGATTTCATCTGATTCAGGATTCGATTCAGTCTGACCCAAAGTCTGAACGACCAAAACTGATCACAACAAAAAAATCATGTTTGTGCACTCACTGAATCCTGATCTGTGTGCAGACACGCTGAAGGACCTCAGCAGGCTGTAGCTGAGGCCCAAGGAGCCTGAAAAGGAGAATCAGTTATAAACACTAAATCAGCTAACTACATCATCATTTTTAACATATAATAAACAAACTATATCTACATTGTTAAAATATAATAAACTACATCATCATTATCAATGTAGTAAAAAGATTACATTATCAGTATTAAAATATAAAAAAAACTTTATCATCGGTATTAAAATATAATAAACCACATCATCACTATTGATACATAACAAACAGACTACATCATCATCAGTAAAACATAACATACAGACTACATCGTCATTATTGACATATAATAAACAAACATCATCATTATTAATATATAATAAACAGACTACGTCATCATTATTAAAATACAACACAAACTAAATCATCATAATTAACATATAACAAAAAGACTATGTAATCATTATTTAAATACAACACAAACTAAATCATCATTAATATGTGATAAACAGACTACATCATCATTAACATATAATAAACAGACTACATCATAATTAGTAAAATATAACATAAGACTACATCGTCATCATTAAAATACAATACACAAAGTAAATCATCATTATTAATATATAATAAACAGACTACGTAATCATTATTAAAATACAATACACAAACTAAATCATCATTAACATACAATAAACAGACTACATCATCATTATTAATATATAATAAACAGACTACGTCATCATTATTAAAATACAATACACAAACTAAATCATCATTATTAACATAAAATAAACAAACTACATCATAATTAGTAAAATATATAATAAACAGACTACATCATAATTATTAATATATAATTAATAGACTACATCATCATTATTAATATATAATAAATTACATAATCATTATTAACATATTATAAACAGACTAAATCATCATTACTAATATATAATAGACATACTACATTATCCCTTTTTTACATATAATAAATAGACTAGATCATCATTATTAATAATACAAAACATAATGTAAAATTACCAAAAAAACATGTTTCACCATAATCCAGGCTGAATCTCCATCAGTGAAGTAGCATAAAAACATACGTACACTGATATAAAGGTGAGGGTGTGTTACCTGCTCTGCTCACAGAGTGGACCAATCGCAGTGAAGCAGCCATCACCTCAAGATCTGTAGACAGAGAGAGTTTACAGCCATAGCACTCTGAAGTCAGACAGTCATAACAACGGCCCACCTGCCTTCAGGTGAGCAGTGGTTAAATGATGGAGACTCTTCTGTCGGTCCACTCTGATTACTCTGTCTCTGGTAATAATACAGTGTAATAACATAATATAATAAAATAACATAATAATGAAATACAATATAATATAATATAATATAATATAATAATATAACATAATAATAAAATAAGACTATAATAAAAACATGCAATAATAACATTATAAAGTAATATAATGAAGTCACATATATTTAGTGTAATGATATCATGTAAAAACATAATAACAAAACAATATATTAAAAACATTTACAATCATATAATAAGTAATAATATAATAAAGTCACATATTAACAATGTAATAAAATAACATGATAATATGACAATATAATATAAATATCATAAAAATGCAACTGTAATATAGTAAAGTAATATTAGAATAATATAATAAAGTCATAAATTAACAGTGTAATAATGTAAAAACTTAATAAATATAATTTAAACTGTGGGGAACTTTATTCTGTGGTTTCGGTGCAGAGTTTTAAAAGGAACCTTGCCTGTGAAGACAAATAGTCAAAAATATGCTTTAATGTTTATCTAATACTAGAATGTGTTGTCAAAAAAGCATGAAGAATTATTTCTTTAAAAATCGCAATTTTTTGACCTACAGACGCAGCCATTTTTTTACTCGCGCAAAGCATGCCGGGTGGGTGACATGTAAGGGTTGAAGACATGATTGAGGAAATGCCATAGGTAGGAGACACTTGGTGTTCTTCTGCGAGGATGTCAACAACTCGCTCCTGCAGATGTAGCTGATGGCGAACCATCCAGCATGACCACGATCACAGAGGAAGCTGACGACGAGTCTGTAGACTTGCGGACTGCTGTGTTGACTGATTCGTCTGCAGGAGTGAGTTGTTGACATCCTTGCAGGAGAACATCCAGCGTCTCCTGCCTATGGCGTTTCCTCCAGTGGACTTCCCTCGTTTGCCAAGGGCGTTTTGTCTGTGTGAAAAACTGCAGGCAAGGCATCTGGCTTTAGTCTATGTAACCAGCAGCACCGAGAACATCGCCGCAGGTCCTTTGGAAGTTGTGTATGCCCACAAGTGATGTCCCACTCCTTTCTTCTCTTCTTGTCACTTGTGAAGCTGTGTAGACTTACATCACTCCTCTTGTTTCCCTTTGACCGAAAATTGCACCCCAAAGTTGCACAATGTGGAATTATTATGGTATTCTCGCTCCTGATTGCCAGTTAGTAAACATAGCGGCTTGGCACAGTTCAACCATTACACGTTATCAACCTAGCATGTATTGCGCTAGTAAAACAATGGCTGCGTAGGTTAGAATATGTGTTATAAATTGCGCTTTTTAAAGAAATAACAATTCTTTGTGCTTTGTTAACAACACATTCTAGTATGAAATAAACATTAAAACATATTTATGCCTTGTCCTCACAGACGGGTTCCTTTTAATGTCGGTGTTTCATGTTCTCTTGTTTCTCCTCTGACTGATTTAATGATCACACACTGATAACAAGTGTCATTAATACAGGGTAATTAAATCGATCATTACTGATGTGGTCATGGTGAACCCTCTGAGCGCGTGCTACCTCTGCTCTGCCTGACCCACTCTCAACTGAATTAACGTTAGCTGTTAGCTTTAGCACGCTAACGCAGCTGATTCTGATCAATAGACCTCTATAATCTACACCAGCCACTAGTTAACCAGGGGCAGGTTTGCCTTTTAACTGGTTGACCACAGATCTTTGTAGGGACAGTAAAGTAGCCCGGTTTAACTGTCTAACACATTAGTTACAGCGCTAAGCTAAGCTAACAGTTAGCCGGTGGCTGTCAAGGACTTTTGAACGGAGGTCGCGCAAGGTAACTCAAAACAATTGTGTAACGTGTGATCGGTTAACAATCAGACCAGAGAGAGGGAGAGAACGGATCTATCTGACCAAACATCAATAATTAATTAATCACGATCAAAAAAACCAATACTTTTAATTAAATCCACTCACCACTGTGTCGCTATTTGGCCTCCTCAACCAGAACAGCGGACGGTTTACTGGACGGACTCTGCGTGAGCCGGAACTCACACTGCGTCATGACGTTTTTTTAGTCGGAGTCATATGCTAGGAGCGACACGTCTACACAACCGCCATCTTGAAGAGGGATTTAAGAGACGAATGGAAGTTGATTGATTATGATTTGATCTGTTTCAATAATTAAAGATTAATGTGGAAATATCGCTGTTATTGATGTTTTTGTATATAAAGTTTCCAAAGTTTACTGATATTTATGACCCAGGGTATATGATCTGTTTCAGTAATGAAAGATTCATGTTGAAATATCTCTGTTTAATGTTTTTGTATATAAAGCTTCCAAAATGTACTGATATTTATGACCCAGGATATTTGATCTGTTTCAATAATTAAAGATTAATGTGGAAATATCTTAAAAAAAACAAGCACACACAGGTTAACATGTATGATCCACACCTGTCACAAAACACACACAACTTGTCTGAGTACCTTGTCCTGTGGTTTCACTGCTTCTGTTTCTTTTTTGTGCCTGTTCCCTGGGCCACCAGCTCACTCTGCAGGAAAACGCTGCACAGCCAAAGACTGGTCAAACCTGTAGTCTATCTTCATGCGATTAAAAGCTGATGAATTGTTCAGTATGCATATGGAGCATTAACCAAAACCACAAACTCTGTCCAGTGCTTCCATCCGTTGGGATTGTATTGGCCCAACAGATGCCATTACAATGTGGAAATATCTTTGTTTTTCATGTTATAGGGCTCTAATTTCCTGGCGCAACTCAGGGTGGCGCAACTCAGGGTGGCGCAGCCTGGCGCACCCCACGCAGTGGTAATTTTGTCCTGCGCACTGCCGTGCGTAGCCAACTTGGCAATTTGGTAGACCGGCTGCGCCGAGATGGGTGTGACGGCGCACCAGGGGAAGGTGTCAAAAGATTCAGCTTGGAGCAGTGACAATTTCGTGCCAAAAAAACGCGCGGAAGGTGCGCTGAAAGCTCGCCAGCTCCAACCTGGTCTATTCTCAGCAAAGGCAAGGCGCACCCCATGCAGTGGTAATTTGGCTGACAGGCACACAGTGCACACACGTCACCAAAACCTCACAGGCAGGTATCCAGAGTGTCAGGCACATTTCAATGCAATAAACAATCACAAAAACCACTATTTAATGTAACCATCTGAACCAGCACATACATTTGTATCTATATTAATTGCCCCGTCCCATCTGATGTCAGATCAGAGACGTTTTTCATAACTAAAGAGTTCACATCTCTCAGCCAACCACAAACAGCCATATCATCCGATACGGAGTATCCGGCTTCTCTCATCTCATAAAATTCAAAAGAAAAGAAAAAAGAGAGAGACGCTCGCTGAATAAATGTAAGTCACTCGGTGTCTTAAGGATTTGCCTGTGATTGCCCATACTTCTCTGTTTTAATCTTTATTTGTAACGTGATCTAAAAAGATGGAGTACATTATTGCAAGGAGGATGAGGAGGAGATATATATTCACCTAAGGCGCTGCTATTTGGCGATTAACAGACCAGGAATGCAGGTGGATCACAAGCATGATGAATGGATTAGCCTGCTGCTGTGTTTAAATGTAATTAGCACTTAATTTTGTACTCCTCTTTATGGCAAAGGAACAGATTATATCTGTCCCACGAGGTGGTCCACACGGTGACGCGCATCGTAGCCTCTGATGCACAGCCCGGTGGCCCCTGCGCTCTCCCAGTTGCTGTAAAAGTGACAGCGGCTTTGACCTTCTTCGCCATCGAGGTGAGATTGTCACTGCGCCTCGCCCGCGGCGCATTTAAAGGCGAGGAGAGGCGTTCATGTGATTGGTGAAGATTACGCTCGGCTGTGTTAAACCCACTCACGCCTTCTCTCCTCCCTCTCTGCTACTTGTGCCGGTAGGAGGGACAGAGGCATGGGTGCGCCTCCCTGCGCCAGACTTCGCCGTGCACGAAGCTTGCAAAATGCCCTGGACACACCCCGTTGGCATGGCGCAGGCGTGGTGCAGGGCAGGTGCCCTGCCTGCGCCTGGTCTATGAAATTAGAGCCCATTGTGTTTAAAGTTTCTGAAGTTTACAGACAATTATGACCCAGGATATGTAATCTGTTTCAATAATCACGAGAAATTATCTCTCTTAGTCATGTCGACTGGCAGATTTTCATCTCCCTGTGTTTATAGTTCACTGATATTTGACTCTTTCTTTTGGGCCTCATTATGTGAGGAGGATGGCCACATATGGCCCCAGGACACCACTTCTCTACCCCTGACCGGCATGATAATAGCACACCCTCAGAGCTGTAGTAGAGGTCATTGGAGTGTGTGATTTTAATTAGAGCAGTTTTGATGATCACACACACTCGCCTGTTTACCTGCTGGACTGAAGCCTCTCAGTGACAGTAAGTGGACATTTAAACAGTTTCATTTCATGAAATATAATAATAATAATAATTATTATAATAGTAAGAATAAAAATAATAACTATTAATGAAATCATATGAGGTTTTTGTGGCTGGGTAAGGTTCGTCCTTCTTGTCTGACCTGCTCATTGATGTTAAACTCTCATCTTTAATCTGAAATGGTCACATCATGATGTGATGACCTGAGATGATCAACAGGACTTTGTGATGTTTTTTTTCTTACATGTTTCCGTCTGATTTTAGATAAAAATCAGTGATTGATGTCAGCCTGTGTTTCATCTAGAATCACTAAGTGTGCCCTCAGGTTAATGACAGACAGAGGGAATAAACAGAGTTAATCTTTGGAGCTTTTCCTTCTATTACCTCCGCCAAGGAGGTTATGTTTTTGCCGGCGTTGGTTTGTCTGTTTGTCTGTCTGTCTGTGTTCAAGATAACTTGAAAAGTTATGGATGGATTTGGATGAAATTTTCAGGAAATGTGCAGAATGGGATAAGGAAGAAATGATTAGATTTTGGGACTGATCCGGATCACCATCCGGATCCAGGACTTCTTTAAAGGATTTTTAACATTGCGGAGGTAACTAGACAATTTCCACGGAAATTGTGAGGAAGCATTCCAGAATTCAACATCAAAGGGTCAAACATCAAAGGGCCAATCAAAGACCAAAACACCTTTGTGTGAAACTTCAAGGGACAGAAAGTGCTCTGTTGTCATGGTAACCATAGACTGGGGGATTTCCAAAGCAGGAAATACAGACATGGGCATACATGTATCAGTCTAACACATGTATGCATGTGTGTTAGGGGTGGACTGAAGCTGCTTGGCGAAGGTCTGCGCTCTCTGAGTGCTTTTCTAGTTATGTTTCTTTGGTGTTTTCATACGCTCAGAAGATTAATATATTGTCAGCAACATGAATGACGGACATCTTTCAGCTCGGCTCCAAAACTTTATTGACCAAGTATAACCATGACAACTGCTGTCTATGTTCCAGCGCGCATGCGCAGTCATGCTCTTCAGAACAGGCTATCTTTATTAAACTTGCTTCACATGACATCTTCTCTCAAAATAAAAGAGTTCCTTGCTTCAACACTTCAGCTTCTCATGAAAATAGGCTTCAAATAATAAATCACTTTGCACATCTTTCTTTTTTCCCAAAACATCAATAAACTTGTGCAAGTTTTCTCTTTTTCTTTCAATACTTAAAGTGAACACCTGAACCCAATAATTAGCTGTAAATGACAATATAGTACAAACAGCTGAACTAAAGCGAAGTTGGTAGACTACCACAGTCTCTTAAGAGAATGGAAGCAGGGGTTATTCTGTCCTATATGCCATCCATCTCTATCTAGCTAACATAGCATCGGTTAGGCTTTATCACTCTTCCACTCCTTGTGACAACTGGACCTCCAGGGTCTGGTGTTGGGTGAGTGATGACAGGTGGGTCGATTTTTGGCTCTGGGTGAACTGTCTCTGGCTGTAAGGTCTCTGGGTGTGTTGACTCAGGCAGGGCCGCCTGGGGTTCTGCAGTAATTTCTTTATTCACCAGTTGAATGTTTCTGTGGTTCCTCCTCGGTGTGTCACCTTGGTCCGTTTGCAATGTGAAAGATCGTGGCACTTCTTCCTCATGCTGAAACACGGCCCTGGTTGCCCATGCTGTCTCTCCATCAATCTTAAGATGTACCTGATCACCACAGCTGAGAGGAGGGAGTGGCTTTGCTGAGTACCGGCGGTTGTAAAACCTCTCATAGGACTGTTTGGCTTGCTCATCATTCTTTTTCACTCTCTCCAAATCAGGCCAGGCAGGTCTCAGATTTTTCTTGAAGGTCGGCAGGGTCATGCGTAGACTTCGTCCCATCATGAGTTTTGCAGGGCTCTCCTGTGTTGGCTCTGTTGGCGTTGAAGGTTAGAAGCGCCAGGTGAGGGTCATCCTGTTTGAGAATGGCTTTGGCTGATTGGACTGCATGTTCAGCCATACTGTTATACTGGAGAAAATGAGGGCTGGAAGTGACATGCTGAAAATCAAACTCTGCAGCAAATACCTTAAACAGTTTGGCAGAGAACTGTGGTCTATTGTCCATCCTGACCTCCTCTGGTATTCCCCAATGACTGAAGATGCTTTTAAGCTTTCCAATCACTGTTTTACTGTTTGTCTTTGGAAGGTTTAGAATTTCCAGCCATCTTGAAAAATAGTCAATGATGACAAGGTAAGTGTGACTTTTGTACTCACAGAGGTTGACTGCGGTTTTCTGCCATGGGACCTCTGGAGTGGTGTGGTTATTAAGGGCCCCCTATGTTGGCTCGGTCGGTTGATGTTGGTACAGTGTTGGCATGACTGTAGGAGTTCTCTCACGTCATTGCCAATGCCTGGCCACCAGATGGCGTTTTTGTAGCACTGTCTAAACTTTGTCAGCCCCTGGTGACCCTGATGTATTCTCTGGATCATGTCGTCATGCATGTTACATGGAATGACGATCTGGTTGCTGCGCCTGAGGACACCATTCAGCTCGCTCAGTGTTCCGCGTTCATAAAAGTACTGCTTGGCTGACATAGCTGTGCTCCCAATATGGTCGAGCCAACCATTTCTTATGTAGTTAAGGATGACTTGTAACTCACCATCCCTCTCTGTCTGATCTTTGGTCTGCTCCAGGACTGGCTTCCTCACTCCCACACTCTCCTCTATAGCATCCACGTGTGCCTGGACCTCCTGTTCCAGGTCTTTGGTTCTGTGCTCCGTAACGGGTGCCTTGAAAGTGCATCAGCAGCAACAAGGTTTTTCCCTGGAACATACACCGCCACAGGATTACACTTCATCAGTCTGATGAGAAGGCGCTGGCAGCGCAGGGGTGTCGTGTCCAAGTCTTTTGAATTAATCAATGAGACTAAAGGCTTGTGGTCTGTGTAGAGCTTGTATGACTCCAAGCCACACAAGTACTGGTAGAAAGGTTCTGAGGCCCACATGCCAGCTGGACATTCTTTCTCTATCTGGGCATATCTTTGTTAGGCATCTGTTAGGGACTGGGAACAGAATGCCACTGGCTTCAGTGTCCCTCCGTACTCCTATAACAATAGGCCTCCGAGGCCATAGCTACTCGCGTCAGCACTCACGACTGTGGGTCTCTTGGGATCAAAGTAGGCCAGAGCTGGGGCTGATGAGATCAGTGCTTTTACCTCTGTGAAGGCCTGGTCCTGTCGAGGACCCAGGTCCATACTCTGTCTGCCTTTAACAGTTCATTCAGTGGCTGAAGACAGGTAGACAGGTTTGGCAGGAAGCAACCTATGTAATTCACCATACCCAAGAAGCATCACAGTTCCTCGACACTTGTGGGGGCGCTCATGTCTGAAATGGCAGGAACTCTTGCTGGGTTTGGCCTAATGCCATCTTTGCTCACTACATGACCCCAAAACTCCAACTTTGGCGTGATAACTTGCATCTCTCCTTATTGAGCTTGAGGCCAGACTTCCTGATGGACTCCATCACTCTGCTGAGTCTCATGTCATGCTGCTCCTGTGTTTCTCCAAAGGCCAAAACGTCATCCATATAGACTATCACACCATCGTGTCCTTGTAGCAGCTCTGACATTTTCCTTTGAAATATTTCAGGCGCAGATGTGATGCCAAACGGCAGTTTTTTAAAACAGTATCTGCCCAGTGGGGTAATAAATGTAGTCAATAGGGCGCAGTCCTCCACTAAGGGGATTTGCCAGAACCCACTGGCGGCATCCAGGCTTGAGAAGACAGTGCTTCCTGATGGCTTGGGAAGAAGATCGTCGATTGTGGGCAAGATGTACTTTTCACGTTCCGCACATTTGTTCAGTCTCTTTAAAGTCAACACAAATCCTGGGTTTGTTGTTTTTCTTCACGACAGGAAACATGGATGCGCACCATTGTGTTTGCTGCGTAACTTTTTCTATGATGCCCATTGACTCCATTCGTTTTAGTTCTTCCTCCACTTTGGGTAATAGTGGGACAGGGATGCGTCATGGTGTGGCCACACTGTAGGGTTTTGCTCCTTCTTTAAGCATGATCATCACAGGGTCCCCCTTTAATAAGCCTACATCACTGAACACATTCACTTCATCCAGCTTTACCTGTTTGATCAGGCGTGATCAACTTAGTTGCAGTAGCTCGACCCAGTAGATTGTCTCCACATGACTTGACAACAACTACTCTAAAATAGCAGTCCTGCATCTTGTCTTTAACCTTGGCTTTTATTTTGGCCATGAACTGCCCTTTCGTAGTCACGGTGGCTGCTAAGTGGGGCTGCTAAGTGGTGATCCTCTCATAGGTTTGAGTTGAGGCTTTTCCTTTAAGCTATTGTATAAAACTTCCTGTAATCACTGATGTGTCAGCCCCTGAGTCTATTTTGAATGTCACAGGAGTGTTCTTTACAGTGTACCATGGTGGCTCATCCTCTGTGATTACCTCATTCACTGTTGTTTTAGCCTCAGTGAGTGACCCCGAAAATACTGGATCCTCCTTATTTTCATCTTTACTGTTGACTGTTATTTCCTGCACATTCTTTGTGTAGCATGCTACTGCAAAGTGGCCTATTTTCTTGCACTTGTTTCATCTTTTCCCTTTTGCTGGATACTGCTCAGGCTCGCTATGGTCTCTGTTGCATCTCCCACACTTGTTCACGTTGTCATTCTTGTGTTTGTGTATTTTTACTGCACTGGCGCCATGGCCTTGCTTCCCCTTATTTCTGAATGTCTTCACCTCATCAACATGTGTTGGGTCAGTCTTGATTCTGTCCTTTAATGAGCTCATAATGTCTCGCCATTTCAATTGCACTTCGACGAGTAAGATTGTCCTCCATTTGTAGCTTTTGAGGCAGGGCTGCATCACGAATCCCGATCACTATTCTGTCTTGCAGCTGCTCCTCTTTTTGGGCTCCAAAGTCACAGTTTTCGGCTAACTCATACAGCTGTCTGATGAAAGCCTCCACGCTCTCCCCGGCGAGCTGTACTCTTGAATGAAACTTAGCCCTCTCATAAATGACGTTAGGTGTTGGAATGAAATGTTCATCAAACTCTGCCAGCACCACGTCATATTTCTCCTGCATCCGCGAAGGTGAATGATTTAAATATGTGCTCCGCCTCAGCCCCCACTGAATAAATCAATTCGCTAACCTGCACAGACTCCTCGTCCTTCCTTAGCTTGGTAGCTTCCCTGTACTGCAAAAACCTTTGTTTCCAATCTGGCCAGGTAGCGGGCTTGGTAAAATCCAGGGGATCCGGAGGGCAAAACTTTGCCATGATGGTGCACAAACTTGTCCAAAGTGACTTGAAGCAGTCGTATGGTTTCTCCTGCCTCCCTCAGTTTAACTTCTGACACCATGTGGTGTTTTCATATGCTCAGAAGAATAATATATATTGTCAGCAACATGAATGACGGACATCTTTCAGCTCGGCTCCAAAACTTTACTGACCAAGTATAACCATGACAACTGCTGTCTATGGTCCAGCGCGCATGGGCAGTCATGCGCTTCAGAACAGGCTATCTTTATTAAACTCGCTTCACATGACAGTTTCTTGTGCGTCCTTTTTCTCCATATATATCGTTTTGTGGGTGTGTGAAACCTCGGTGCACCTGAGACACCAAGCACGGATCATCTGGTGCTACTTTAAACACTTTTTTTCTTTAACTTTTTCTCGCGTCTGTGGGTCCGTGAGCGGCAATGGCTTCCATTGTTTACAGTAGGGATCAGCTGTTGGTCCTGCGTAACACAGCTGTGTGACTGGAGGAGCGACCTGAGCTACGGAGGAGGATGCGGGGATGCCGTGCTGGGACTAAACACCGCGATAGCAGGAGAGCTTATGGACCGACTCTCCCGTCCATCATCATGGGGAACGTAAGATCTCTCCCCAATAAGATGGATGAGCTGGTGGCGTTGACCCGGTATCAGCAGGAGTTCCGGCGATGCAGCACGCTGCTGTTTACGGAGACATGGCTGAGCACAACGCACACAGACGCGACCTTAGAGCTGGATGGATTCTCCCTCACACGGGCAGATAGGACAGAGAGGAGCGGTAAGAGGAAAAGAGGGGGACTGGCGGTGTTTGTGAACGATAGATGGTGTAACTCCAGGCACATCACTGTCAAAGAGCAGCACTGCTGCCCGGACATTGAGCTGTTGGCTGTTAGTTTGAGGCCGTACTATCAGCTGCGGGAATTCTCACATGCCATTGTGGTGGCTGTGTATATTCCTCCCTCTGCTAACGCCGATGCAGCCTGTGACATCATCAAAACCGCAATCCACAGGGTGCAGACTCAGAGCCCTCAGGCCCTCTGACTGATCTCTGGGGACTTTAACCATGCCTCTCTGTCGTCTACGCTGCCTAAATTCATCCAGTATGTCACATGTGCCACCAGAGACAATAAAACACTGGACTTATTCTATGCCAACACCAAGGAGGCATATAACTCATCACCCCTCCCCCCTCTGGGAAAAGCTGATCACAACCTGGTTCATCTCCTGCCTGTTTACAAGCCCCTGTTTAACAGGCAACCAGCTGTGTCCCGCTACACCCCGGGACACACAGCCCCCCTGCTCCACCCTGGCCCTCACACCTCTCCAGGTGAGGAATCAGCTCAGGAGGATCAAGACCAGGAAGACTGCAGGACCAGACGGCCTCAGTCCCAGACAGGTCCTGCTCAGACCAGCTGAGTGGGATTGTTGGACATCTGTTCAACCTCAGCCTGAGGGGGGGAAGGCTACCACGCCTCTGGAAGACATCCTGCGTGGTACCAGTGCCAAAGACTCCCCATCCCAAGGACCCTAGCTGCTACAGACTGGTGGCCCTCACATCCCACCTCATGAAGGCCCTGGAGCGGCCGGTCCTTGCCCACCTGCGCCCCCTGGTGAGTTCGTCCATGGACCCACTGCAGTTTGCGTACCAGACTGGCATCGGAGTGGATGATGCCATCATTTTCCTCCTCCATCAAGCTCTGTCCCACCTGGAGTCGCCTGGGAGCTCTGTTCGGGTCCTTTTCCTGGACCTCAGCAGTGCTTTCAACACCATCAGTCCGGCCATCCTGAGGGACAAGCTGGAGCTCTCTGGTGTGGACCAACACCTCACATGCTGGATTGTGGACTACCTCACCAACCGCCCACCGTATGTGAGGACCCGGGACTGTGTGTCAGAGACTGCCCTCTGTAGTATGGGGCCCCTCAGGGAACGGTGCTGGCCCCGTTGCTCTTCATCCTCTATACTGCAGGACTTTTCCCACCTGTCACCCACCTGTCACCTACAGAGTTCTCTGACGACTCTGCCATCGTCAGCCTCAGCACAGATGTGGACGACCGGTCATACAGAGAACTCATCCAGGACTTTGTGAACCTGTGCCAGCAGAACCACCTGCACATCAACTCTGAGAAGACCAAGGAGTTGGTTGTGGACTTCTGCAGGCGCCCCCACTCCCCCCCATCACCAGTGAACATTCAGGGAAGGGACATTGAGATGGTGACATCTTATAAGTACCTGGGTGTTCATCTAAACAATAAACTGGACTGGACTCATAACACAACCGCACTTTATAAAAGAAGACAGAGCAGACTCTATCTGCTGAGGAGGCTGAGGTCTTTTGGGGTGCAGGGGGCACTCCTGAAGACCTTCTATGACTCTGTTGTGGCCTCGGCAGTCTTCTATGGAGTGGTCTGCTGGGGGAGCAGCATCACAGCAGCTGACAGGAAGAGACTGGATAAACTGATAAAGAAGGCCAGCTCGGTCCTGGGATGCCCTCTGGAACCGGTGGAGGAGGTGGTGGAGAGGAGGACTACCGCCAAGCTGTCCCCCATGATGGACAAAGACCCCCACCCCCTCCAACACACACTCACTGCACTAAGGAGCTCCGTGAGTGACAGGATGCTCCACCTGAAGTGTGTGATGGAGAGGTATCACAGGTCCTTCCTGCAGCTGTCAGACTTTATAACAAAAACCTCTCCAGTGTGCAATAAACCATATTCATATTTGTAATACTTAAAATGTCTCACTGTAAAATATCCAACATGTACCACCATATTTATTATTTTTATAATATCTCAAATCTCCACCTGTTAAATATCAACATGTACATAACATCTGTAAAATTATAAACATCTACATAAGGACTGTAAATATACCACTTACTATATACTACATACTTTTTTATATTTTATTTCTATTTTACTTTACTGTATTTGATTTGTAAATACCTTATTTTTCATCTATAATGCTTCTTTTCTTATATTTCTCTTGTATCCTGCAGCTGCTGTATATTTGGAATTTCACCCTGTGGGACTTATAAAGGAATATCTTATCTTATCTTATCTTATCTTAAAAGACAACAGACAAAGGAAAGATAATTTATGATAAGATATGATAAATAACAGGAAGAAATAATGCAAAATAAGATAGATTTGATTTTTTAAAAAAATTTCCTGTTCCTGTTCCCGTTCCTTTTCATGTTCTTGTTCCTGTTCATGTTCATATTCTTGTTCCCATTCTTGAGCCTGTTCCTGTTCTTTTTCGTGTTCTTGTTCCAATTCTTGCTCTTATTCCTGTTCTTTTTCTTGTCCCTGTTTTTGTTCCTGTTCCTGCTCCTGTACTTGTCTCTGGTATTGTTCCTGTTCTTGTTCTTGTACCTGTTCCTGTTCTCGTTCCTGTTCTTGTTTCTGTTCCTGTTACTTTTCCTGTTCTTGTTCTTGTTCCTGTTCTTGATTTTGTTCTTGTTCCTGGTTTTGTTTCAGTTATTGTTCATGTTCTTGTTTTTGTTCTTGTTCCAGTTATTGTTCTTGTTTTTGTTCCTGCTCTTTTCATGTTCTTTTGCCTGTTCCTGTTCATTTTTTCTTCTTGTTGCTGTTCTTATGTCTGTTCCTGTTCATGCTCCTATTCTTGTTCACGTTCGTGTTTTTGTTCTTGTTCCTGCTCTTGTTCATGTCCCTGTGTTTGTTCTTTTTCCTGTTCCTGTTCTTGGTCTTGTTCTGTTCTTGTTCCAGTTCATGTTCTTGTTTGTGTTCCTGTTTATGTTCTTGTTCATGTTCCTGTTCTTGTCCCTGTTCATTTCCCTGTTAATATTCTTGTTCCTGTTCCTGTTCTTGTTCCTGGTAATGTTCTTGTTCCTGTACTTGTTTTTGTTCTCTTTCCTGTTCTTGTTCCTGTTCTTGTTCATGTTCTTGTTTTTGTTCTTGTTCCTGGTCCTGTTCTTGTTCCTGCTTTTGTTCCTTTTCCAGTTCTTGTTCTTTTTATTGTTCTTGTTCCTGTTTCTGTTCCTCAGACTTGGTTCTTGAATCAAAGACCAAAAGATTTAAAGTCTCAGCAGACCGTAGACAGGATCATTGTGGCAACAGGGTCAGGTGAATGTCCACCTACTCTGGACACTGATGGTCTCCTGGTCACTATGGTTACCATCAACAAAATTCATTGCCCCTTCCCCTGTCCCATCAGTGAGTAGCCAGCTAAACGTGACAGTGCAGGTGGAGCGTCCGTGGCCACTGGCACAGAAATGGCTGCTGGTGGCGGTGCTGGGGGCGGAGACGGTGATGGGGGCGCTGGGAAACAGTCTGGTCCTGCTGGTCAAGGTTATGGTAGGTCAGGAGTGGGCAGGACACACATGTTTATATCATGTTAAACATATGTTAACCCCTTCGGGGAGGAAAGCATGATGACATCATCAGATTTCTTTTACTGTGGTTTTATTTCAGTGTCGGGATCAGTTCTGCTGTAGGTACTGGCTGCCTCTCATCAGCCTAACCGTGTCTGACTTTGGTATGACTGTTGACAAACAGACAACAGGATTATAATCTGGATTATATATAAACTTGCTGTAATATGTAATAACAGGATTATAATATGGATGATATATGAATATAGTTTATTCTGTAATAACAGGATTATAACCTGATTGTAATCTGGATTGTATTTTTTTTTTTATATATTACCAGGATTAAAATGTGGATTATATATATTATATTTTTTATTTTATATTACAGGATTATAATCTGGATTATATATATGAATAGCTTTTATTTTGAACAAAGAGGATTAAAATCTGGATAATGTATATATATTTTTTATTTTATAATAATCTTGATTATACATATCACCTGTCCTAACTCTCTTTATTATTCTCCTGCAATGAAGGTTGCTCCATCCTTATCATCAACGGGTCATTCCTTGCGATGCTGACGGGAGGTCAGAGGTCACCTTGGTGTGAGGTGGTCAGCCTGCTGAAGTTTGCCTTCGTCTCCTCCTCAATAGGAAGCATAGGTACTCCTGCTCCTCTTAAACCCCATTAATCTGTGTTTATAGTTCAGGTTCTTGACAGATGTTCTCTGAGGGTGCTCCACAAGAGAAGGTGTGGACCTTCTGTTCATCTTTGTCTCTTTACTGACAAACATGGATCAGCTCTGAAAACACCTGAGCAAAGTCACGAGATGGAAGACTTCTCCCACAAAGAGCTCAGTCCTGGAGCAGAAAAGCAGAGAGAAAAGCAGAGAGGGTGAGCCCCACTGGTCCATGATCCCGAAGGAGAGAGTCTGATAAGTGAGGGCTCTATCTCCCTCAGCAGAAGGTCATGACCTTAAGACGAGAAGAAGCCTGACCATCAGGAGCATTGACCTCCAGCTCTTCCAGCTCCTCCTCACAGTGATTGGTCTTTACAGGAGTAAAACCATGACTCAACATTCGCTCTGATTTCTGATTTTGTTTTCAGCCGTCTTGTGTGTCCAGCGGCTTGTCGGTCCAGCTTCTACGCAGGGCGCCCTGTTCGTTGTCATGGTGACGGCCTGTTTGGTGTCCTGGGTGACCGGCATGGTGTTTGGCAGTGTTCCTGTGGTCTACAACTGGACCAGGTATGAAGTCCACCTGAGGACCAGGATCCACCTGACCTCTTTGTCCTCATGTGTCAGTGTGACTCTTTGTGTCCTTCCTTTTCTGTCCTCATGCCTCTGTGTCTTTAGTGTCCTCATATGTGTCATTGTGACTGATTTGTTCTCCTGTCCTGATGTGTCCTCGTTTCCTGATGTGTCCTCGTTTCCTGATGGGTCCTCATGTCCTGATGTGTCCTCATATCCTGATTTGTTCTCCTGTCCTGATGTGTCTTCGTCTCCTGATGTGTCCTTGGGTCTTTGTCCCCCTGTAGGTACGATCCTGCAGAGATGTTGTGTGCCATCTTCTGGGAGGACAGTTATTTGGACATGTTGGTCTATATCCTCTGTGCATTCTCAGTTTGTGTCTTCATCCCCTTCGTCCTCATCTTCATCTGCTCCCTGCTGAGTGTCTGCAGCTTTGGAGCCGCCCCCTACAGGTAAACACTACCTGAGACTGTGTTGGGAACATCTCATTACATCATACCTGCAGAACGTCCTGATTGGTCCAGAGTGAAGACAGCAGTATCACTATCCTTACCTAAAATCCAGGTGTACATGTCCTTTTTGTCCCCTGTGTCTCAGTGATGAAGACTCTGATCTGTCTGATGTCACTCCGCTACTCGTGGCGTCATACGTGCTCTGCTACACGCCATTTGTGGTGTCTGAGGTAACATGTCGGGTAATCCATATGATACATGACACACTTGTTCATACATGAACACATGACCACTGTCCCTGTCCCTCTGTCCACCAATCAGCTCATCCTGCTGGGTCGGATGGACCTGTCTCCGGCTCCTGATTGGCTGAGGACGCTGTCATCAGTGATGTCATACCTGGACTGCAGTCTGAACCCTTTGATCTACTGCTCCATTCAGGACTTCAGGGAGGCGGGGCTCGCCCTGCTTTGGACCAGTAGGAAGCCTCTGTCAGAGCCGGTGTTGACATCCATCACCTAACAGGAGACATAGAGACAGAGACGATTTTTCCCCCCAGAATAAACAAAGGTGTTATTTACCTGTTTGTTTGTGTGTTTGTGATAATCAAGAGGAAACAAACTAAAGTTGTCTAACTAAAGTTTAACAGAATAAAGTTTATTTTCACAGGTTTACTCACTTAGCCACTTGTATAAGATTATGATGGTCTGCTTTATGATTTTAATGATCTCCTGTTCCGGTCAGATATCTCCCCGGGGCCTGTTAAAATTTAAATAAAAGTGGAAAAGATGTTCTGTAAATGTATAAGAAAATAAATACAAAATTAAAGCTTGTGTAGGTTTTTGAATTATGAGGTTTGTTTCATTGTCTGCATCCTGTTTTAAAACCTTTTATTTCTGAGTCATTTATATATCTACTGATTGTAGCAAGTTCAACTATTTAATTAGTTTACCAGAGGTCATCTGTAGATTTACTGATTTTTACATGTTTTAATATATAAGTTGACCTAGGGTCATATATAGATCTACTGATTTTAGCATGTTGTCATATTTTATTAGTTTATCTGAGGTCATTTATAGATCTATTGATTTTAATATGTTCTACTATTTTATTAGTTTACCTAAGGACATTTAAAAATCTACTGATTTAAACACATTTTAATATTTTAATTGTTTACCTCAGGTCATTTGTAGATCTAATGGTTTTAACATGTTTTAATCTTTTATTAGTTTACCTCAGGTCATTAATAGATCTACTGATTTAAACATATTTTGATATTTTATTACTTTAGCTGAGGTCATGTATGGATCTCTTTATTTTTATATGTTCTACTATTTTATTAGTTTACCTAAGGACATTTAAAAAACTACTCATTTAACATGTTTTAATATTTTATCAGTTTAACTGAGGCCATTTATAGATCTACTGATTTTAACATGTAAAATTGTATTAGTTTACCTTAGGTCATTTAAAAATCTACTGATTTAACATGTTTTAATATTTTATCAGTTTAACTGAGGCCATTTATAGATATACTGATTTTAACATGTAAAATTGTATTAGTTTACCTTAGGTCATTTAAAAAACTACTGATTTAACATGTTTTAATATTTTATCAGTTTAACTGAGGCCATTTATAGATCTACTGAATTTAACATGTAAAATTGTATTAGTTTACCTTAGGTCATTTAAAGAGCTACTGATTTTTACATGTTTTAATATTTAATTAGTTTGCCTAAGGTCATCTGTAGATCTACTCAGTGGCGTCATTGGGCCTATTTTAGGGGGGCTTCAGCTCCCCTAAATAATTTGGGATTGTTTTCTAGGAAAAAAAAAAAAAGAAATTTTCAAAAAAGTGCCTACAAATTCGATATAAAGTGGCCAGAATATGAGTTTAAATTAAATAATAATATAACTTTACATTACTGACATAAATACAATCATAAATCTGTCAGTTTCCCTTCACTTTGTAGAGAGAGTCCCTGCAGTGCGCTGATATCCAGTCCATTCCACTTGTTCATATGGAGAACGCCCACATCACTCAAAATCCAGTCCACGTTTCCCCAGCAACCTTGCTTGCACTCTCAGTACATGCAGCATGTGTTTATCTGCACTGAAGCACACAGAGCCGACTGGAGCAGCATTAAACCATCAATCAAGAATAGATATAAGAGAGTTTTTCAAAAAAAAGTAAGTATTCATCACTGCTGGAAGTAACAATTACCTCCAGCCCCCAGCTATAACAGCAGTTGGTCCATGTTTTAATTGTGGGCTCGGGCTTTGCCACGAGCCACCTATGTTCTTCCGCGCCTTTCTTTTTCATTTCATCTTCATCTTCCGGACAATATTTTGCCGTGCTTCTTGTCCTAGGGCTTTGAGAAAACCCCCACAAATTATATATCAAAACATGCGGCTCGATCGGGAATGGTGTGCTATGACTTATAAAAGAAATTCGCGAAATTTTGGCCGAGTTATTCGCGAAAAACGGCGAAAAAAGTCCCATTGAAAATGAATGGGGAGACTCCAAAAACTCTCCAAAGAACCCGAGTTTTTCAAAGCACCACTGCTTCGCCATACTTTCACCTACAGACTTCATTCAAACACTAAAACGCAGCCGCTCTTGTCGTCTCTTCAGGAATGTATTCGGTATGACGGTAGGGTTCACGGTTTTCGATGAGCGAGCCTTCAAAAAACCCCTGCGTTGACCAAAATCACCAAAAAATCAGCCTGCTAGAGTGAGTGACATCATCAGTTAGAGTGGAAGGAATCCGAAGTTTTAACCCGGAAAGACTGCGAACAAACTGTCATAACTCCTAATCGACACGTAGGAGATGAATACTTTTTTCACAGAAATATTGCCTAGGTTCCTGGGCCTCATACAAACCAAATTTTGAAGCCCTAACTCTTTCAGAAATTAAATGAGAGCCAGCAGTTTAGCACAAAGTCCATGCTTCTCCCCCATAGACAGCCATTGTAATTCTAAATTTACTCCTCCTGCGGGAATCACTGTTTTTAAATCGTCATAACTCTGTCATTTCTCACAGTACCTGAAAAAAAATACATATTCGGAATCCCAAGACATGTCCAATGCTGACGGTAACGTTACTTTTCACCTAGCATCTACGGTTTTTGAGTAATAAGCAGTTGTTCGACAGGCTTTCAGAGGCAGAAAATCGGACTGAGATGGACTTTCCAAGTGCTGCACCTGGTGTCTGTGAGGGTTGGTTACCATGACAACGGAGCTCTTTCTCACACACAGGTGTTCTTGTCTTTGAAAGGGCGTGCGAAGCACGCATTATGTGAATGTGTGTGTGTGTTGATGAGGTTAAAAGGAGCTCAGTCCACACAGAGCCCCCACATAAAAAGTGTTTGGCGACATCAGTCCACATCCACATATCTTTCCACACATGTATGATGCCAAAGACAGCCACAGGACATTTGTAGACATAACATTATCACAGCCGCTAGGGAGGGTAAACACCAACAGTTATATCAAAAAGGCAGCTCAAGATCAGATGTCAGGTGATAGGCCTCACATAATCAGACAAGCCATGCTTAAAATACATGAAATTAATCTCCAGTCATCTCTCCTGATTTGCTCAACCATGTCATCATGTCATTGTCACACTACATGCTGGTTCAGCCTGGACTCTAACATGACCTGTGATGAAAAATGCCTGCCCAAGCCCCCCTCACGATTTCCGTGGAAATTGTCTAGTTAACCAAATGTTGTTCTGTTACTGTTTGACAAATAAAAACCTAGCTTGCACACAAGACATCTCTGCGCACGTCTTACTTTTGGTGTTTTGCAGACAAAAGTTACATTCTAGCTCGAAAAGAACGCTGCTACATAGCTAGCTAGTGAGTCTGAAATGCATTGTGAAGGTCCTGGCTGTTTATAGAGTTAAGAGTGCAGTCTTTTTACCATATTCTATCTTTGGGGTGACTTTCTTCTGGAGCATCAGCTGTGTTTCTCACTTTACACATGGATGCACACTGTGAAACAGGAGCTGAGCTCACTCACGTGTGATTATTAGCATATTATTAATAATACACTAACAATATCACTCCACCACCTCTATTGATCTGTAGGAGTCAGGGCAGAGGAGCACAGGGAGTGAGAGGGGAGAGACCTCCACTGGAAAGGTAAGTCTAATGATTTCACAGGATAGAGACATTTGTGATGCAGACAGTCTTGGAATTTTATGGACCTCAATATGAATAATGTGAAATATGAAACATTTCAGTCAAGAAGCACCTTGTAAGACAAATTTAACTTGAACTTTTATTTAGGAGTGCAATGATTGGAAAGTGGAGAAAGTCAAGATATATATAGCCAAATTAGCCTCATCCAAAAATTTTCAAGAGTACCTCGATATTAATTTAATTCAAGTAATTTAGTAATATTTTTCAGGGCTTGAATTTACAACTGTGTTAGACACAAATGTGCCCAAATGTTACTAATGTGACTTTAAAATGTACAATTATTGTGTTGTATGCGAAAGTCCTGGTGTTAGCCTCTATGTCGATCAGTTATTAATTCAATTCATTGTGTGTCATTGTATCTTGAAGGATCAGGCAGGAGAAGCCCTTAGCAAAAGTGCTTTGTTCAAGTGTACTATGAGTATACTTATTTTATACTAGAACTGAGGCAGTATACCTGAAGTTTACTTTTTATATTCTATATTTTCTATACTAAAGTACATTAATACTTAGACTTGTACACTTATACTTCAATACTAAAACTTGTACTTTAGTATACTTTTTACTTCTTTTTGCCACAAAGGACTAATACTTAGTAGATCTTGCTCCAGGTACAGAATAAGGTCAAGTCATGGTGCTTACATTTAATTTAGCAGAATAAAACTGTATTTCACTTCACACATTTGCTTTGAGGTGTTACCCCTGTTGTAAACTTACATGTTCAAGATCATAAACTCCATCATAGTGCTGGAGTTTAAAAGTTGACCGTAAACAGTATGTGTGCTCAATGTCATTATCTTTATATACCTAAAAACATAAACAGAGGAACATTTGAAAACACATAAAAATCCGAGGCACTCTGATGAAGTTAAAGTTCTTTATTGTGTTAGGGACATGTCAACGCGTTTCGACTCATCAGAGTCTTCATCAGGACATCATCATGATGAAGACTCTGATGAGTTGAAACGCGTTGACATGTCCCTAACACAATAAAGGATTTTAACTTCATCGGAGTGCCTCGACTTTTTAAGTGTTTTGAAATGTACCGTCGTCCTTGGATCCTAGAAGAGCACCCGAACCCGAACCCACCATTTCCCATACGTTTTTGACCCAATGTAGCACTCACCTCTACATGTTTTTTCTGCAGAGGAGCATTTGACTTGACTTTATTGATCAAGTTCTAGTCCCTTTCATAAGGGTTTGGCACTGGTGTTATGTACACAACGTCCTCTTTTTCAACAAGAACACATTTTGTTTTAATCATATCAGGCCAGACAGCATTAAGAGTTTGTTTTTTTAACCTCATATATTACTTTGTACAATGATCTGTGAATCCATTTTTGACAAAGAACTGTACGCTGTAGTCTGTGCCTGTCCTGCTGTGTGGCCACTCCGAACCACACAGTGATGGAGGTGCACAGGACGGCCTCGATGACAGTGGTGTAGAACTGGATGAGCAGCTCCCGAGGCAGGCCGTGTCTCTTCAGCTGTCGAAGGAAGTGCTGAGCCTTTTTCAGGATGCAGTGGATGTTCATCTCCCACTTCAGGTCCTGAGGGATCGTAGTTCCCAGGAACTTGAAGGACTCGACGGATGACACAGGGCTGTTGCTGATGGTGAAGGGGAGCAGTGACAAAGGCTGTCTCCTGAAGTCCACTGTCATCGCCACAGTTTTGAGCGTGTTCAGCTCCAAGTTGTTCTGGCTGCACCAAAACACCAGCCGCTCTACCTCCAGCCGGTATGCAGATTCGTCTCCATCCTGGATCAGGCCGATGATGGTAGTGTCGTCTGCAAACTTCAGGAGTTTAACAGCTGGGTGCTTGGAGGTGCAGTCGTTGGTATAGAGGGAGAAAAGCAGTGGGGACAGGACACACCCCTGGGGGGCGCCAGTGCTGACAGTCCGGGTTGTAGAGGTGATGTCCCCAGCCTCACCTGCTGTCTCCTGTCAGTCAGAAAGCTGGTAATCCACTGACAGATGGACGGAGACACGTTGAGGTGAGAGAGTTTGGAGAAGAGGATGTCCGGGATGATGGTGTTAAATGCTGAGCTGAAGTCCACAAACAGGATCCTCGCGTAGTTCCCTGGGCTGTCAAGATGCTGCAGGATGTAGTGCAGTCCCAGACTGACAGCATCATCCACCGACCTGTTTGCCCGGTAGGCGAACTGCAGGGGGTCCAGCAGGGGTCCTGTTACAGTTTTTAGGTGGTTCAGCACTAGTCTTTCAAAGGACTTCATGACCACAGACGTTAGAGCCACCGGTCTGTAGTCATTCAGTCCTGTGATGGAGGTTTTCTTGGGGACTGGGATGATGGTGGAGCACTTAAAGGCAGAGGGGACTTCACACTGCTCCAGGGAGCGGTTGAAGATCCTGGTGAAGACTGGGGCCAGCTGATCAGCACAGGCTTTAAGACAGGAGGGTGACACTCCATCTGGGCCTGGTGCTTTCCAGGTTTTCTGTTTCTGGAACAGCCGGCTCAGCTCCTCTTCACACACTCTGAGTGTGGCCGGGGGGGCAGGTTGGAGTGCAGGTAGAGGTGTGGTGGGGGTTGTTGTGGTAGTGCTGGTCTGGGTGAGAGGTGGGCTTGGATGGGTGAGGGGTGTGAAGTTGTCCCTCTCAAACCTGCAGTAAAAGTCGTTGAGGTAGTTGGCCAGGTCTTTGTAGCACAGGTATTTAAACAGGTATTTGTAAATGCACTGTATTTAGAGATGTTAAATATATCAAACTTGTTCTCAACATTCTGTCCTGTGATTTTGTAAATACACTGCAATCTAGTGTACATACAGTATGCTAGTATTTCAAGAATACTTAAGTATTTTTCATATATATAATACTATTCAACAAGTAATATACTTAGCAAACTTGCAAGTATACTTA
Organism: Cetoscarus ocellatus; assembly: GCA_037902135.1. Taxonomy (NCBI): domain Eukaryota; kingdom Metazoa; phylum Chordata; class Actinopteri; order Labriformes; family Labridae; genus Cetoscarus; species Cetoscarus ocellatus. Next base: position 321,850 of record JBAMNC010001317.1, read on the forward strand.
AAGTATAACAAGTAAAATAGCAAAAAATAGTATTCTTTAGTTCGTAAAAGTATACCTAAAGTATACTTCAGTAACCTAAAATGTGGACTAGAAGTATATACCTAGTACACTTGTGGTTTAAAGATAAGTGTATTTATTGTATACTTGAAAGTGTACTTTTGTAAACTTAAAATGACCTTATAACGTAAACTTAAAGTATACTTTTACAAACTTCAAAATGTTCCAATTTAGTCCGAAGAAGTATTAAGTATTTTTGTTGTTAATGTTAAACATACACTTATTGTTAAACTTTGTTGTACTGTACATAAAAAAGATTGAAATAGTAATAATAAATCATTTATGAGTCTTTGTAAGCTGTTTGGGAAATTTTGTGGTCATGTGCTACGCTTTTTCACATCCTGTGCGTCTCCTGGGGGCAAAGCCCCCCCCTGTCCTTTAAACCTAGTGACGCCCCTGGATCTACTGATTTAAACATGTTTTAATAATTCATTAGTTTACCTGAGGACATTTATGTTACATGTTACATGTATGTTACATGTTTAATACACTGCCTGGTCAAAAAAAAAGTCTCCACCTGGATTTAACCATGCAAATAGGTACGAGCTATTGGATAATTACTGCATGCAGGGCCGGCCCGTGGCATAGGCAGTATAGGCAAATGCTAGGGGCGCCTAGGAGAAATGGCAAAAAGACAGAGGTATGTGTTTAATGTTATTTAGCAGTTGCACTCGCAGTTATGCTGGCTTGTTATGGGTTGATAGTCACGTTTGACTCTGAAAGTCCTAACTTCTAATAAGGTTTACATCAGTGATTTTCACTGCTTTCAATCAGGTAAACAAACATTTTTTTACGTGTAAATAAAACAACCAGTGACAGAGTAACAATTTTTCTTTTGTGAGGTATATTGCAAGATATACTAACAAGATATATTAACATCATTGTGCACTTAGTAAACTAACATCTGGCCAATTTAAAAACAAATGTTGTATAATTAACAGTTTGAAGCACACTTGCCCTGCTGCTCTGATGAAGAGAAAACGTACCATGGAACTTCTGGAATTAAGCTTTTCAAAGGTTTGTTTTATTATCAATAAATATTCACTACCACTATCATGAAATACCACGTTTTAAGGTATTAACCTGAATGAATCAAGTTCAGTGAAACTGCAGTAATAAAGAGGGTTGGTTTGTTATTTCTAAGCCAATGTATTATGTGTGTTTTTTTTTCCTGAGAAATCCTATTGGTCCAGACTTTTGTAATAATATCAACAGCTTTGGTTACAAATAATAACAACACAGCCATTACATCAGCATCTAGAAAGATGAGTAAATTACTTTTTGTGCATTAGACAGTGATAGGCTGTAATGCAGTTCAGGATCCAGTTAATTAACTGGGTTTCACAGCAGATTTGTGTTGTTTACTATGACTTTATTGTCAAATATCAAAGTTTTCAAAAATGTTCATCTTCTTTGGACAGATGCACTTCTAAAGTATTTGAATCCCCCCTGCCAATCCCGGGCCGTCTGTTGTATAGTTCTGCTTCCCTGATCGATCCACAGCCAAGTGATGCACCATCAGGATCCTCTGCCTCCTCCACATCTGCACAGCCAAATGCTCCAGTGTGGTTGATATTTTATTTTTATTTATTTTGTATTTATTTAAATTTGAATAGAGTGTTTATTCACAGGCTTTTCTTATATAAAAATAAAGTCCCTAAAATGTAAAGCTGTATGACAGTTTTATTTAAGTATGTAAAAATTGTTATTGGTGTAGGAACTGTCTGGAATACAAGGGGCACCAGATGAAATCTTGCCTAGGGCACCAAATTGGTTAGGGCTGGCTCTGACTGCATGGGTGATTATTAGCTGGCAACAAGTTGTTTAAACCCAGCTGATGCAATGAGTAGCATCTCATTTCTTAAACAACCATGTGGAAAGACACATCCTGTGGTCGTGGAAAAGATGTTAGTCTGTTTAAGAAGGGTCAAAACACTGGCATGCATCAAGAAGAGGAAACATCTAAGGAGGTTGAAGAAACTACTAAAATTGGGTTAAGAACTGTCCAAAGCATTTTTAAAACTGGAAGGATAGTGGGGAAGCATCGTCTTTGAGGAAGAAATGTGGTCAGAAAAAAAATCCTGAAGGATGGTCATCAACGATCACTTAAACATTTGGCTAAATCAAATCAAAGAAAAACAACAGTAGAACCCAGTTGTGTGTTTAATAGTGAAAGTAAGAGCATTTCCACATGCACAATGTGAAGGGAACTCAAGGGATTGGGACTGAACAGCTGTGTAGCCTTGAGAAAACCACTAATCAGTAAAGCTAACCAGAAAAAAGGCTTCAGTTTGCTAGGGAGCATAAAGATTGGACTCTGGAGCACTGGAAGAAGGTCGTATGGTCTGATGAGTCCAGATTTACCCTGTTCCAGAGTGATGGAAGCATCAGGGTAAGAAGAGAGGCAGGTGAAGTGATGCACCCATCATGCCTAGTGCCTACTGTCCAAGCCTGTGGGGGCAAAAATTAATGCAACACTGGATGGAAATAAATCGTGTGACATTGCAGAAGCTTATCGAAACAATGCCAAAGCAAATGTGTGCTGCTAAAGGCAGTCCAACGAAATATTAGAGTGTGTGACCTTTTCCTTTGGTGGCAATTTTTTTTTTGGCCAGCCAGTGTATTTCATAAGTATACCTGAGGTCATTAATGGATTTACTGATTTTAAGATGTTTTAATATTTTATTGGATTACTTGAGGTCTCCTGTAGATCTAATAATTTTAACATGTGGTACTATTTTAATAGTTTACCTGAGGTCATCTGTAGATCGAATGATTTAACCATGTTTTAATATTTTATTAATTAAGCTAAGGTCATCAGTAGATCTGATGATTTTAGGATGTTTTAATATTATATTACAATTTTAATCTTTTAAAATTGCATTATTTTAAATAAGGTGATTCATAGATCTACTGATTTTAAGATGTTTAAATATTTTATGACTTTACATGAGGTCATCTGTAGATCTAATGATTTTAATATGTTTTAATAATTTAATAGTTTTCCTGAGGTCATTTATATATCTACTGATTTTGACATGTTTTACTATCATATTAGTTTACCTGAGGTCATTTATAGATCGACTGATTTTAACATGTATTAATATTTTATTAGTCTACCTAAGGTTATTTATAGATCTAATAATTTAAATATCTTTAAAATTTTAATAGTTTGCCTGGGGTCATCTGTATATCAACTGATTTTAACATGTTGAATATCTTATTAGTTTACCTAAGTTCATTTATAGATCTACTGATATTAACATGTTTTTCTGTTTTAGTAGGTTACCAAGGGTGATTTATAGATGTACTGATTTTAACATGTTGTGGTGGAAAATTATCGTACGATGTCTTGTTGGTATCACTGTTAATTAATGAGTTTTACTTTACTCATACTTTTAATGTTTTTAGCTTTCTTAACATACTTTCAGTAATGGAATGTTTAATGTTGGTATGTTGGTCATTTTAGTAACTCAAGTAACTTTCTTTTTTTGGCATGAGCTGGGAGTAGTAGTTATACAGTATCATACAAATACAGGGTTTGTAACATTGTTGATATTACCAGGCACATATTTTGCCTTATGTTGGGTTTTGTATTCAAGGACAGGTTACCTTATATACTGGGCCTGTACGACACCTAGGCCTTTTATGCATAATTTTATATCATCCATAATAATATTATTATAATATTCCTACATTTACATTTTATAATGTTTATATATTCTCTGCAATATTTGGTCACAGATACATGTCAAACGCCAGCATTTAATGCTATTGAGAGGTCCTTACTGAATGTAGAAATGGGTACAGAATGTATTGACTACTCAGGGTCTTACATTAGTCAGAAATGACCACAGAATGTATGTTTCAAGATTGTTTTAATAATATATCATAACCTCACAATGTAGTAAGAAGTATCATACAAAATATCATGCCTGTAAAGGTTTTTGGTCGTATTAAGGTAATTTGTTATATATGTGAGTAAATATAAGGATCTCACCAACATAATTAAAAGTTTATTTTCTACACCATGGAGCCTGAATACATACCTGATGGAGCCCATTGTTCAAAGTTGCAAATATTAAACTCAGGACAAGTATTCAAAGAAAGAACATCATGTACAGAACATTCTGATCCAAAGCCAGGAGCAGGAAAAGCACGACCATATTTGAAACCAAGTGGGAAGCCATCTTGGAGCATGTCAGCCATTTTGTGTAAAACCATAGAATTAAGAAAGAAATATGCCTGATTGTGCCTTATAGCTAAATATAAATAACTTCTGGACTCAATGGGATTGTATAAAGGCCTATGGGAGGAGAAATTACACAATTATAATTAAGAATTAAAGAAAGTGAATGTTTAAAGGAGAGAGGGAGGGACCCTTCTGGAGCCTTCGAGAAGACGGGAGGAGTCCCTCCCATCAGCTATATAACGTACATACCGTAACTCAAGCTTCAGTTGTTTTGGGGTGTCGTGACACAAATCATCTCCCGTTTGTTATTTTTCACCTTGTGACTGTAATAAACGAGTTTCTGAAAAGTGGACTTTGCCTGCGTTTGTGCTTCTTTGAACAGGGAGAGGACAAATTTTTACATCTGTTTTTTATTTTAGCTGCCATTCCTGCGCAGAAGTTACGAGCCAGCTCATTCGGTATTTACTGAGAAAATGAGACACTACAATGTTTTAATATTTTATTTGTTTAACTGAGGTCATCTGTAGATCAAGTGATTTTAACCTGTTGTAATATTTTTTAAGTTTGCCTAAGGTCATTTATAGATCTACTGAATTAAACATGTTTTAATATTTTATTTGTTCACCTGAGGTCATCTGTAGATCTAATGATTTCAGGATGTTTTCATATTTTATTAGTTCACCGGAGGTCATTTTACATATCTACTGATGTTAACCTGAGGTCAAATTTAGACCTATTGATTTTAATATGATCCACTATTTTATTAGTTTATCTCAGGTCATTTATAGATCTTCTGATTTTAACATTTTTTAATATTTTATTAATTTACCTAATGTCAATAATCGATTTATTGATTTTAACGTGTTTTAATATTTTAAGAGATTACTTGAGGTCTCCTGTAGGTCTAATGATTTCAACATGTTGTACGATATTAATAGTTTACCTGAGGTAATCTGTATATCGAATGATTTTAACATGCTTTAGTATTTTATTAGTTTACCAGAGATCATTTATAAATCCACTGATTTTAACATGTTTTAATATTTTATAAGATCACCTAAGGTCATCTGTAGATCTAACGATTTCAGGATGTTTCAATATTTTATTTGATTTCCTGAAATAATTAATAGATCTAGTGATTTAAACATGTTTTGATATTTTATTAGGTCACCTGAGGTCATTTACAGATCTACTGATGTTAACAAGTTTTGATATTTTATTAGTTTCCCTGAGGTCAAATATAGATCTATTAATTTTAATATGAGCCACAGTTTTAGTAGTTTATCTAAGGTCATTTTTGGATCTACTGATTTTAACATGTTTTAACATTTTATTTGCTTACCTAAGGTCATCTGTAGAGCTAACGGTTTTAACAAGGTTTAATACTACTACATTCCCAGAGACTTAAATAATTCTGTTCTACTCCCAGAAGATTCTTCTGTGACACCTAAGATGACTTTTGACCTCCTGGGTAGTGGACCCCTCATTGCTGCCCAAGTGTAGAGAACAGATGTTTTTCAGCCAACAGAAAACCACAGCCTTATAAACTCTTTAACAAAACAATGGACACATCTAACAATGTGATATTTGATTCTGTCATGAAAAATGCATTCTGATGATGTGATTTCTGTTTCTATAACCTTACAAATGCCTGAGTTATGAATATAATGCATTAATAGTTTTAAAGCCTCTTCTGATGCTTAGCCTTCTGATGGACCAAGAGTGCCCCTCAGTGGAAAACTGAGGAGAGAACTTCATGCAGAATTGCATTTGTTATCGCTGCATTATTGTCTGTTCTATTGATGAATTGTTTATCATACATTTTCTATACATTAAGTTTCATAGCATAGCATCTCAAAGGCCTGCAACCTTATATATCTAAGTGCTAACCACATATATTTTTTATTGTATTTTTAATAAGATTGAAACCGTTTTATTCTTTGTTATTGTTTAGATATGGACTGTTTGGTATCAAATCACTTATCATAAGATTTTCTGCTCAGTTGGAGTGTTTATATTGGGTGGCTATCAAAGTACAACTTAATATTTTGGCCAAATGTAAGTTAATAAAGTCTTTGTTGCTCATCTAAGGCCCTCCTCCTGTGAGACCCTCCTTAGAAGTCAAAACTAGAGGGACACAGTTCTCTCTCTCTCTTCTTCTTTGACATTTTCATCCCTACACTTTTGTTTTACATCTTCTTCTATGGTCATCTGTTTTTTCTTCTTGTCAACACGGCTCTTCTCTTATCTCTCCTATATCCTTTGTCTAAGTTTTGTAACGTAACACGCCCGCTTGTTTTCTTTATAAGCCAGTGAGCTAAAAGACTCCAATGACTTGTTTCATAGTAAATGGACTTTTGTTCTTAATTTCGGAAACAATTTTTGTCTGGCCAACAAATAATTAATTTTTGAAATTAATTACGAATCCTTTTCCATGTGATGTTGTAAATGTGAAGCATGTAGCTCCTCGACTGTGTAGTTTGTGTTCATGCCGTGCTTACCAAAACTTAGACTGGCGTTATATAGCGTTTAGTAAGGGATAATGTAGAGTGAGCAGGTTTACTACAGAGACATATAAACCCTGACAGGATTGGATAAAACTCCGACGTGAAGCGGAATAAACTTTTATTGATAAGTAACACTAAACGGACCATTGCTATTGATAGTGAAATAAGACCAAGGGAAGGGGACTTCTTTGTTGTTGTGAAATGTAAATAATGTCTGTGTTCTTCAGGGCTGATCAGGGCCACAGTGTTTAACAGAAATAACATTATGTGACTGACCCATCAGAATACAGCATTTAATAGAGCCATATAGTGCATGGCAGTAACGTGCTGCCACTGAGCAAATGTTTGTCATAACCTGTAATTCTAAGCAATTTTCTCTGAACCATATCTTTTATGTATGCCACACAGTAGCTGTCTTAAACACCTCTTTACTTGCAATATTGTTTATTATTACACAGACTTGTGTATATTAGCATTATATTGTCTTAAACAAAAACAAGACATCATGATTGCTTAACTAGTACATTTCATTTATATAAAAATTCTACTGAGCATCCTGTTTTCACTCTTCTCCTACAGAGGTGCTCCTGTGGCAAAAACACATAGACCCTGAAAATGTCTGCTGCATGGAGATACCAAAGGTATTGTGAAAACTGAGTGCAAAATAATAATTTTGCACATTACCTTTTTGTACTATGATGTCACTTACTTACCCTTTTTAATTAACTAGGTCAGAGGAAGACTACAGGAACTCCCAGACCCACCATCCTGCATGATGGACCATCCTGAACTCAGACCTCTATACTTTAATGTGTTTTTTCAGTGCACAACGCATTTGATATTTATAGATGTGACTATGGGCCTTTACATCATAGAGGAATAATGCAGAAGTATTTTGACACAAACGCTCCCATTACTGTTACACAAAATAGTACGGATTAAAAGTACATCACTGTTTCCTCCATCTTACATTTTTACAGTTTATCTTTTTTGTTCTTTACTTATTAACATAACATGTAACATAAGGAACACTGAAAACACACAAAACAGTTCATGTAATCTTTTTATTGTGAAAAATACTTTTACATATAAAAACATCAATTGTACCGACTGGTACTGCAGACAGTTTTTTAATAAAGGAGGTAAAAAAGAAAAGGAATTTTTAAACAGAAACTGTAAAACCATAATAACAAATATATAAGAAAAAAATATATACATAAAAATACCAATGAAATTAACCCTTCAGTTCTGACAAAATTTGCCCATCATGTCCAGCCGTTACAGATACCAGGCCTACGGACCCTCTGTGAGCTGGTGTTGGAGCTTCTGGGCTGAAGAATCAGAGCGGTGCTGCCCGCCTGCATGGTGCTTCGGATAAGAGCGGAGTTTCCTGATGCAGAAGACCAGTATGAAGGGTTCAGAGCTCTCCTTGGTTGAACCTTGACACGTAGCTGGCTATCACATCCATCTTGTCAGGTCTGTCATACTGAGCAGAGGTCCAACAGTGTATCTGCATAATCTGAAATGCAAGAAACAAAAATGTTTGATTACAAAAAGAAATTGCACTAAAATCAAAATGCCTCACTGCAGTGTTGTACACTTTTTTCGTCTTTTATTTACACAATTTCCTCATTCATTATTTATTCTCAATGCCATGTTGAAAAGACTTTTATTGAAGTTTTCTTTATGTTTTCCTTTTCATGTTATGCCTATTTGCTGATGTTTTTAAATTTGTGGATTTTTAATAAAGGCTTGTGCATTTTACAGACAGTTGGCTCTGCTTTCACTGGCTTTGCTGTGCAGTCTCTCATCTTGGATTTTGGGAAACTGACTTTAAACAGGATTTACCATCAGAAGATGTGGCCTGAGGTTGACCAGCATAGACACAAGACAGAAAAATGTTTAACCTTTTAAAGCAAGAAAAGACAAATTATAGCCATAAAATTTTATTAGTTTGTGGAGCTTAAATGTTCTTTTCACTTTGTACTGAAATAAACAAAAAAAATCCATGAAATGTAAAATACAGTTTTTGAATCTCATTAGATACATTAGGTGTTTCTGGCAACTGAAAATTCACTTGAGTACTTTTATTATTATCATTTATCTGCTTGTATTCATATGTTTTTTTTTTTAGATATTTGTTGATCATATTAATCAGACAGAGGTATCATAAAGTATATCAAATATGATACAACAGGCTTTCAGGGGTTAGTGTGTTTTCACTTACAAATGTCTCATTAAGTGATACATAACCAAATGTCTATGCCTATATGTTTATAGTGAATAAATCAGGAGGATAATCATCTCATAGATCTTATTTGACTGCCTCAGTTCCTCCTTAAATACTAACCTACTGTAGTGTTATGTAGCTGTAACTTTTCCTCACAGCTAAACTCCACACAGTCACACAGCTCGTATGACAGCATCCTGGGGGCATTTCTGAGTCTTTAAACTTACAAAAATCAGATTAAATTAATTTGGTCAAAACGACACTGTGGCCACAAACGCCAGTGACGCCAATCACATCTGCAGATACACTGATTTAAGTCGAAATTAGCGTAACATGTTATATTGTTGCTCCTGTTGTTAGTATTGATGTTTACATGACCTGCTGCAAAATGCACAGAAACACAGCCTTCACCGATCATTTCCCTCGTCCACAGTTTTGACACAAGAATGAGTTTTGAGACCATCTGAGATAATTTACTGATTACATTGCTTCAGTGAGAACAGAGCAGTTTGCCTCGTACTCAGACCTCTATACATTTAACAGCGGACAGCACAGTAACACACAAAAGGGACTTCACATTACAGTCCTGAACAAACACGGAGTGTAAAGTCCTGGGGCCTCATGTACAAAGGGTGCGTACGCACAAAAAAGTGGCGTACGCTCTTTTTCATGGCAAAGTTCAGATGTATCAAGAGTGAAATGACCGTGGAAATGTGCAGTGCCTCACAACAACTTCGTGTCTGGCGTACGCACGCTTCTACAGCATATGTTCCTTTGGCGACACTTTGAGGTGATGCTGGGAAACTGTTATAATAAATAAATGTGAAAAAAATTAGTCCTCAGACTGAGCGATGTGCACATCAGAGACAAAACTGTTAACACTGATGAGCAATTAACACACCCACGTGTCTGTAATTACATGAAAGTATAGAAAAGCACACGCAAAGAGGTGCAAAAATACAGTTAAACACATAGCTGCTTTACCAGTTTGAGAAGACATTGTAAATGGTGCAATACGGAGAGAGCGTGTGTACAGAGATAGAAAAGATTTACTGGCGCATGGTGACGACTGGATGATCAGCCGCTTTAGGTTCCCGAGGGCGATCCTCCTGAAACTGTGCACAGAGCCACAACATTAAAGCACACGAGTTTTCCTAATGTGATCAGAGCTATCGACTGCACACACACTGCTGAAAAAGCTCCATCACATGATGAATTTGTGTTTGTCAACAGGACACATTTTCATTCGATCAATATTCAGAGCGTATGTGATGCTCAAATGTAGTTAACCAACATTGCGGCGAGGTGGCCTGGTTCAACACACTGTTCATACATTCTGAGTAACAGCGTGATTGGGAACAGACTACAAGCCGGCACTGTGCATGATAGGGGCTTCTTGGTCAGTAAATTTATTTGTGTAATTGTCCTAAAATAATCCCTGTGATGCGCACTGAGCATGTGCGCCCAAAGTCTATCCCGCCTTCACAGCATCATTAATAATCAGTGGTTGAAGTTAGTGACTTGCTGTTTTTCCCTGATTAAACTACAGCTGAAGATCTTTTTAACCAGCCCTGATTGTCTCTGTGTGTGGTGTAGTCATCTTAATAACCCCGTGCGTAAGAGTGTGAAATGTCTTAATCAGCCTCACCTTTTCCCCGACGCACTTCTGTGCTGATTTGCAACAACAGTGTTTGATCCATGTTAGCAGTGTATAAAATTGACGAATGGAAACTTTAAGTCAAGTTTACTGTGATATCCTCTTTGATATGCTGGCATGTTAAAATTTTATTTCAGAAGATTTCAAACCAAATAAAACCACACATACAACATTTACACATGAACCTCTATCCAAGGGGTCGGCAATTAAGTTTGACCTCGGGCCAGATTTTTCAGTCACTTTATGTCGGACCAGAACATAACCAGAGGTTAATATATAGAGATGATAATCATTAATTAAAGCATAAACGTGAGAATGACGAGAGAAAGTGAGAGATCGCTGGAGCGATCGACTGGACACTCCATTACACACAGAATAAGGGACAAAAAACATGAATCATACGTCTTTACGCTGTTTGTATTATAGTATCTGGTAAATTTTGTTTATTAACACTGCACCAACATCTTTATACTGCCTTGAGGTGTTCCATTTTCTACAACAAATTTTCTTGATAAGCTATTACCTTATTCTTACCTGGATTGATCCTTGAAAATAAAAAGTCCTTGACCCACCTATACATTGAGCCAATGACCCCCAATTTACTCAATTTAATTAATAATCCATCTTTCCACATCATATCATATGCTTTCTCAATATCAAAAAAGACAGCCACCACACTTTCCCTATTAATTTGTGCTTTCCTTATTTCATGTTCCAGACATAAAGCTCGGTCCATGGTATTTCTTCCTTTCCTAAATCCACTCTGATATCTTGCTAAATACCCTTTGCTTTCTAAGAAATATGTTAATCTTTCATTTATCATCCTCTCCATTATTTTGCAAATATTAGATGTTAGGGCGATAGGCCTATAATTTCCTGGGTTTGCACAGTCTTTCCCTGGTTTAGGTATTGGCACAACCACTGCTTCTTTCCATGATTTTGGTAGTCTTCCCCTCTCCCACACTTTATTATACAACTCCAATAAGATGATCTTAGATGATTCATTGAGCTGATTTATCATAATGTAACATATCTGATCTTTCCCTGGAGATGACATTTTAGTTTTCCCGAGAGCACAATTTAGCTCTGCCATTGTAAAAGGTAAATTTAGTAAATCATTATTATCCCTGTTCAACTGCTGTATTGCCTCATTTTCAGTTAATGTTGCTTCCCTCCCTCTTTTTCCTTCTTCACTAATATTTTCTGAAGAATGCACCTTGACAAAAGTATTTGCCAACATGTCTGCTTTTGCCTCATCTGACACTGCTGTAGTTCCATTGTCCACCAATACTGGATATCCATGATCTCTTTTCATCCCATTCATTCTTTTTATCATTCCCCATACTTTAGTAATATCTGTTTCCCTTCCTATTGAATTGCAAAATTTCCTCCAAAATATCTTCTTAGCACATTTAATTGTTTTCCTAACATTAGCTTGCAACCTTTTATATTCAATAAGATTTTGGAAATTATTAGTTCTTTTTAACAGTTTAAATGCTTTATTTCGAGATTTTATTGCATTCTCACATTCTTTTGTCCACCAAGGCACAATTTTCTTTTTCTTCTTACCTCCTTCTCTTTGAATTGCTTGCTTTGCTGTTTGAATCTACTCCAATCAGCCCTGCTAAAAGCCCATCTTTCCAATCTATTATTTCTTTGCTCTTCTACAGACACTCCTATTTCAATTTTTATCGGATAGTGGTCACTTCCTATTGTTGTGTCTCTAATTATTTCCCAATTACAAGTACCTGCAATTGTTTCTGAAACTAAAGTAAGATCAATAGCTGATTCAGTGTTATTCCTAGCGTTGATTCTTGTTCCATGGCCATCATTAAGGCATACTAGATTTTTAATTTCCATTAGTTCTTCAATCACTTCCCCGTTTCCATCATTATAGCTACCCCATAATGTATTATGAGCATTAAAATCACCACACCAAACAACTTTTCCTTCTAAATGTACAGCTACTTCCTCAGCAATTCTAATGAAAGCTTCTTACAAGGGTTGTAGAAGTTTACTATTTTAACGACACCATCTTTTGTCCACACTTCAATTACAATCATTTCCCAGTCTTTTCCTTTCTCCAATACTCTGTATTGCATTCCCTGCTTCACAAATATTATGCAACCTCCCCCATTTCCTTCTGCTCTATCTCTGCGTATGCTGTTATAACCTCTAATCACAAAATCCAATGACGGCTTCAGCCATGTCTCTTGAATACACACAATCTCTGGTTTCTTACAAACACCATCAATAAATCCTTTTAATTCTTGTCCATTTGCAATTAAACTCCTTGCATTCCACTGAAGGATAAACATTAAGTCTTATCCACAGTGGCCCCTGGTCTCCCATCTACCTCAAGTCTTTTATTAATCTGTTCCCAGGATATATCTTTTAAAGACAAAAATTTTTCAGCTCCCCTCACAATTATTTTGATTTTCTCTGTTTTGTGTTTGACCTGATCTGAACAGTTGATGACATAAGCAATGAACAAAATCAGCTTATCCACCGTCAGTTCTGTATTGGTTTGTGTTCTTTGAAGTCCTCCTGATGCTGCATTCTGACTGTTGTTGCCTGTTTCCACCACCTTCTTTTGTACTTGTACTTTCTTCACTGCTTCAGAATAGCTTGTGTTGTTAACCGTTTTCACTTGTTGGATTTCCACTGCTCTTTTCCTGACTTCACACCCACTGTATGTCACACTGTGCTGACCACCACAGTTACAATATTTAGCCTGTACATTCTCTTCACAGTCTTCAAATTTATGTTCACCTCTGCATTTTGCACACCTTTGCTTCCTATTGCAAGCTCTCGATACATGCCCGTACTTCTGGCACTTTTATTTGTTACAAATATATTATTTTATTTGTTACAAATATATTTCCACAAACCTGGGTGCTTCTGTCACTGTCAGATGAATGTGAACGATCCTGCCGATCTATGACGGAATCATCTGAGTCAATGTGAGATCCATCTTCAAGCAGCTCATTTTCTTCAGGTGAGGAGTGATCTGTTGAAGCTCCATCTTTTGTGCAAATGTAAAATCTGAGTAGCTTCAGTTTAGTTTGTTCATACATTTGGCAAACAGTGTTATCCAAGGGAATCTTGTTTCTTTTAAAATCACAGATGTCAAATGTGAAGTTATCAGCTGACCCTTTTGTGGAGTGCCCATCAGGAAAAAATAGGTCCTTTCCTAATTCCATGACCTGAGCAACAGTTGTTTTTGCCAATGTGGCATGTCTTGTGCCTCCACCATTGTTGGTCCATCCTTGATTGTATCCATTACTGCCAAAATAAAGCCATCCAATTTCAACCTTCCTTGAAGTCTTCTCACCTGCAGTATTTCTTTGTCTGGCCATGGTATTTTGGGGTTCATCTGCGGTACCACTCAGTGATCCTTTTGTCTTTGATTTCATTTTCCGTGCCCCCATTTTAGCTTTTAATTTCTGTAAAAGAGTCTCTTTATTGGTGCTGCACTATGTTTGTTCACAGAAAGATCGGACAGCTACTTGGTCACTGTATGACATTATGTATTTCGTCATTTGCTCATCGGTCATGATGTGCAACACTGCCTTGTCAACCTGCAAACGAGAGAGAGAGAGAGAGAGATAATAAAGTCAGTGCAGTGTTTCAGTGGTAACCAGCCACTGGACATAGCTGGTCTTACAGTAAGTACAGTAAAAGATTGTACTTAGAGATGCCAGATAGAAAGCTGGCCTACTTCACACAAATTCCATTATGTCTATTTCTATAAATCAGAAATCTAGTTTAGCCCTGCAAGTGACATCCTATTTATCTATTCACATTTATCTATTTATTTACTTATGTATGTTCAGAAAGGTATTCATGCTAATCAAGTAAAAAAACAGTGCTCTGTCAGAGATCTTTATCCAGTTGTTATTTTTAAGTAGTTCTGGTTTTGTTTAGGTCATTAATAAAATAATCTGCAAGTAGAGATTGGATTGTGTTATAAGGTCTCTGTTCACTGGTCCCATTTAACTGTTACCACTGGGATGAGTTGCTTTGCTAAATTACACTTTATGCAAAGCTCACTAGGACAAGCCCAGCTTTTTAAGCCACCTGTACCACAACACGTGTAGGCAATATTAATTTCTCTAACGTTATACTATGATAAATCACTGGCAGGGAACGTTAACCAGCTGGTCACGACGATAGTTTCCTGATATGAGTATTTACCATACCAGCCTCTATGGTCTACAGTATGCACGGCCAGACATGGCGACCAAAGTTACTATGGCAACCAGTTTTGTTCTTTATTCAAGTTTCATCATATCATGTCATCACTGGTATTAGGCTGTCAAGTGCCTTCCCCATATTAAAACGCATCAGGTCAGGCGCATTTTACTTGTTTTATTTTTTATTTATACTGGGTCAAGCTCAGGTCGTTGATTACTTTTAGTTAAGTCGGGCCGAGTCGAATCCGGGCTTCAACACTCACGGATCGGTTTAATGGTCAGGCCCGTTGAGAACTCTAACGTTACTCTACATGTCTACAAATGTTGCTAATATTGAGAGGGGTCTGGCTGCAGTCCGCACCTCTCAGGCCCCTGTCCTGCAGACCTCTACCGCAACTCTCAGGCCCCTGAGGCGTCCGCCCAGCCCGGAAATGACGTAATTTGCTGCACGCTTGGACCGGAAGTACTGACATTATTTCACATCAGACTGAGAAAACGGTAGGTGACTACTCTGTGACAAAGTTAAAACGATCATTTTAGTGTGCTATTGTCAGTGTTTACATACATAAAACAATGTTAGCCTTTATTCAGAACGATCAGGTCTTTTGTACAACTTATTTACAGTTCTGTGTCTATAACAGCATAGACTTACTAACGCTATCGTTCGCTGCTATGTTGTATTTATGGTGCTATAACGATAGTCTTCAACAGAACATAAACGCTTGACCGAGGACGAGTGTGGGTTTTTAAGCATACTGAGTTCTGCTTTGAGTCTGGGTAGTTATCAGAACAAAGAATAGTTTGAAATTTGTGAGACAGCTGGAAAAGTTGTCCTGTTATTAAGGGCGTCCGGCTTAAGAGTTCACTAGAAAGAGCTGTTTTAACATTAAATCAGCAGAAAGCAGCTTGGGAGTTACATGGTTAAATTATGTTTAGACTGAAGTCCGTCTGTCTTTTGCACATTGTTGTAACTGTTTGGTTTTTTTTGCCTCACGTAGATCATTCCATCATTTTGAGTCACATGCATATAGCAGCGAACCGCTGCACGACATGCTGCAGGCTACACCTCTGTCCCCTGTGCCCTGGATTTAATCTCTAGGGTAGGGTATAGAATAGGGTCCAGAGTCTGCTGGAAGTCCACTACAAAAATGCCATTTTGTTTGAAGGTGAGTCTGTATGTGTATATCAATCAATCTGACTTTATTTGTATAGCACTTTTCATATAAGATCTTGTAGCACACAGTGCTTTACACAAGAACAAAGAAACAAAATATAATAAAATTTTAAAAAACTAGAAACATGACAAGCATTTCATGTAGCACTGAAACCTACAGGTGTGTGTGTAGCTACACACTGACACACTACACTATTTTTTGATAGAAACCATTTTGTTTGTTTGTTTTGTTCTCAGATGAAAAGAGATGCAGATTGGAGAAGAAACGCTCAAGGAGGTTGAGAAGCAGTTTCTAAATCTTTCATCTGAGGGATCGGGTCTGCTCAGCAAGGACGAGAGAGAAGAAATGTTGAAGCAATTCAAGTTTGTCTTTCACGTTATGGAAGATGTGGATATTTTGTGAGGAGATTATGGACAACAGAGAGTACTTGGCATATTGTGAATGCAGAATGATGGACCATCTTAAAATATACATCCAAACTATGTAAAGCAGCTTCCAAAATATGGTCCATGAAAACAAAAACACAGATAAAACTGTGCTGCATTAAAAATGTAAATTTATATTAAATATGTATATATTAAATTTGTATATAATTGTTTGTCAAGTGGGGTTCATAGAAATGTTTATACAATTTTTAAAAAGTATTTGTTTGTGAAATAAACATATGTACACCCGATATAGGCTATATATATTACTTTTTTATTAAATTGTTTTTATTGAGCTATTTTTTTAAGTCTGATCTTCAAAATTCAAGCAAAAATTGAATGGCAAAAAGAGAAACACTGAATGAGAGTGTAGAGAGATTTCTGCCGAGAATGCTACTCAGTTTAAGAGTAAATTAAGATAAACAAGTATTGTAGTTTACTACACTTTATGACGAAGTGCAGACAATCTTTCTGTTCATAATCTACTTTGTATGGAGAACTAAGGGGAACTTTCACTTTTTTATTAAATTTTCATGAGAAGATTTTTTTTAAATACTTTTCACACTGAGGGGAATAATCTCCTGTTTCTAACCGAATCAAGTGCTGGTGTGTGTAAATAAGTATTCATTAAATTATCAATAAATGACACTAAACCAGAAGTGACTTCCTGATTTTGTTTTTTAATGTACTGCTGCATTGTGGGAACAAAAGCATCAGACCAACTTAAATGTATTACAGCAATTATAAAATGAAAATGGAAAGCAAATTATTTTGAACTTATTCAGCTTATTTCTGGGTTGACAGCAAAGGGTGATGTCTGCAGAGGTAAAGGTCTGCAGAGGTTCAAGGCCTGAGAAGGGAAGTAGAGGTCTGCAGAGGTTGGGGCTTGAAGAGGAAGGTGGAGGCCTGCAGAGGTAGGGGCCTGAGAAAGGTGGTGGCTGCAGCCAGGGGCCTGAGGAAGATTGTGGCTGCAGCCAGGGGCCTGAGAGGGGTGGCTGCAGCCAGGGGCCTGAGGAAGGTGGTGGCTGCAGCCAGGGGCCTGAGAGAGGTGGTGGCTGCATTCAGCGGCCTTAAAGAGGTGGTGGCTGCAGCCAGGGGCCTGAGGAAGGTGGTGGGTGCAACCAGGGGCCTGAGAGAGGTGGTGGCTGCATTCAGCGGCCTTAAAGAGGTGGTGGCTGCAGCCAGGGGCCTGAGAGAGGTGGTGGCTGCATTCGGGAGCCTGAGGAAGGTTGTGGCTGCAGCCAGGGGCCTAAGAGGTGGTGGCTGCAGCCAGGGGCCTGAGGAAGGTTGTGGCTGCAGCCGGGAGCCTGAGGAAGGTTGTGGCTGCAGCCAGGGGCCTAAGAGGTGGTGGCTGCAGCCAGGGGCCTGAGGAAGGTTGTGGCTGCATTCAGGGGCCTGAGAGAGGTGGTGGCTGCAGCCAGGGGCCTGAAGAAGGTGGTGGCTGCAGCCAGTTGCCTGAGGAAGGTGTTGGCTGCAGCGGGGGGCCTGAGAAAGGTGGTGGAGGGGCTTAAGAGAGATGGTGGCTGCAGCCGAGGGCCTTAGAGAGTTGGGGGCTGCAGCCAGGGGCCTGAAAGAGCGGTGGGAGAGAAAGAGAGAGAGACAAATTTATATCAATAAGATGATGATATAAATGATTACTTTATTACCTTTAGCATTAAATCTTTCAATCTAAAAACATAGTTTCTATATATGTTTATATTTCTGTTTTTATACTTATAAAAATATATCTATGTATATACATTTAGATTGAATGGCTGAACTTAAAAGATTTCCTGGCCTCTAGACTGATAGGGTAACATTGTAGGCAACATTGGTAGAATATATTTTTTTCTTAAATCAAATGAAAACCCATTAAGAAATGAGCAAGTTATGATTTATTTTTAATGTTTTCAATTATTTTCAAAGGCATTGTCTTTAATGGGAACATTGCCCTACCCAAGATGGTCGCCACGTAGGCATGTCGCTTGGCAGGCTGCTACAGCGTACTGACTTTTCTAGTCTCTATGTATATCTATTGGTGGAGGGGCCTGAGAGAGGTGGTGGCTGCAGCCAGGGGCCTGAGAAAGGTGGTGGAGGGACCTGAACATTAGCTTAGGTTAGCATAGCATTAACGCTAACTTTGTTAGCCACGAATGCTCTGTGTTGCTACAGTAGCCTAAGTTATTGAATGAATTTTATGCCCACCTTGTCTCTCTTCATCCGCGTAATGTCCTCTTTTGGGACCTCTCTTGACAGCAAGAACCGCTCCAAATCGTCCTCCATTATTGCAAATTAATAAACCTCTCCCATGTTTGATGTGGTGCACTCACATCGTTGTGTGTGTTTTACTTCCAGTTCACTGACACTGCTTTAAAAGTAAAAAACCATAGGAAAAAACTTTGCGAGATCTCGCTAAAGTATTGCGAGATCTCTCAATTCCTTTATGTGATCTCGCAAAAGTTCGTCCTTATTTTTTTTTCACCCATTCATTTTTTTCTCCCCCATGTCCCTTAAGGGGCTCAGTAAATCTCGGCTCGTAAGCTGGTTACCAGTGAGTCGATTCGACCACATATATCCTGTTTCAGTGGGTCGAGCATGGATTGAAGAGTCTGTAGATTAGCAGTCTCAGCTAAATTAGCATTCCCATCAGCAGCCTCGCCTGGTGGTGTTGGTGATGGTGGTCCAGCTGGCTGCGGCCTGCTTGAGCGGGATCCGTCCTGTGTTTAGTGGAAGACAAAGTTAGTCATCAAACTAATAAGTGAACATAAATGAGCCCCATGGGGCCCTAAAATCAAAGTAGAAGATCTTTTAAGTAAAATTTACCACAAAACAGCAGAGCAATGGAGAAACACGTCCAATACATGTGGTGATTGGCGCCACCCTCCAGATCTAATGATTAAACTGGTAAAAAATAAATTAAACCTTCAACCCTGCTATCAGATCAAACTCTGGTCATAGGCATTGCGTGTGCTTGCTCAAGAACAGGAACTCATTGATAAAATTGAATTACTGCATAATGGCCACATGCCCAGCATGTCTTCGCTGAATTGAATTACTGCATAACGGTTATATGCACTGCATGTTTGTATGTGTACTTAGGAAGTCATTCATAAGTTGACCTAACGAACTCTGGACATATATACTGTGTGTGTGTACTCAGGAAACTATAGATAGACCAGTTATTGTCCACATGTGTTTTCCTACGTAACTTCTTTAGAAAGTAATGCAATTTAACTCTGGTCATTAGTCAACATGTCAGGGCAGGGGGAAGGGCTAAAGTCTCTAACACATCATTGTCTGTCACACTGTATATATATCTTGTGTTTTCCTGAAATAAACTGAGAGAAAGGACTGACTCTACTACGCACTGGTCTGCTGTGTCTTCCTTCTTTCCCCTTGATCAAGGATGCATACACCTATTCAGGCTAGGCCTAACAGAGTATTAATATAATTAATGCATTGGTGGCAGCGGTGGGATCCAGCGCATCGTCATCAGACCGTAGGCTGAACAATGGAATTAAATCTCCACTTTGTGCGCACATTTCAATCCTTCCAGCGGCATAGATAGACCAGCTGCTGTGAAGAAGAGGTGTGGGATTGAGACTTCCTTGCCAGTCAGCGCAGCCCGAGGCACTGCTCCTGAAGTACTCAGTGACCCGAACCACAGCCTTCCTGAGTCATTTTCCTGGTGAGTGCCAACCTCTTTTTATAGTAACTAGAATGGGTCCAGGTAGATCTAAGCATAAGAGTAAAGGTAAACATGTTTCTGCAATATGTGACATTATGGAGAAAAAAATATCCAGGCAGCACTGAAAGGGTTCATATGTGGGAGAAGAAATTAGGATTTCCAGATGGGGGTAGTTTAAGTGTACAGCAATTACAACAACTGAGGAAATATATGGAAGATTTGCATAAAGGTAAATGGCCTACACTTAAAAGAAACCAAAAAGAGTAAAACTAACTATACAGGACTTTATCTGTTTAACACAGTGGGAGCGAGAAGCAAATCTCAGGTTAAATAAATCCAAAAAGAGGAAGAATTGATGCCAGAATCACTACAGGCTCAAAAAGTGATTACACCAAATTTACAAGACAGCAATGCAGGGATAAAATGTGAGCAGGATTGCTTATATAAACAGATTAGCAGACAAAACACAGATTCAGTAATCACTTAACACCTTTTAAACAAAAACAGTTGACACTAGCAGCAAACCTCTATCATCCATTAGCCCAAAACAACTCCTGGGACGTCTGTGTAGATTCTCATTCATCCAGGTGATGGTCATCTTGAAGATTCAAAAACAAGGCAACTGGACTGTGTTGAGTTTGTTGGGAAGACGTTTCAATTCTCATCCAAGAAGCTTCTTCAGTTCCAAATGGCTGGTGATGGAAGCAGATATTTATCTTACTAGAGGAGAAAACAACATCAAAGGAAGAGAGGAGTTGGAGAACGACTCATAGAAACTTATCCCAGGGTGATGTAACCCCTGAGAGTCGTTACCCTGAATGGGTCATTAACTCCCCCTGTCATGTGAGGTGTTATGGTCACATGTGCCCGGGTGTGAATGTTTGGAGAGCTTCCTGGGGAGAGAGCTTAGCACTGCATTATATGTGGCTGAGAGGTTGTGTCTGAGTCCACCACCTCTGTTAAGAGGTGAAGATGGCTTCTTTAACTCCTCTTTCAAACCATCTATCTTCTCTCGCCAACACCTGTACATTGCTGTCCTCAAAAGAGTGTCCCGTGTCCTTTAAGTGAAGGTGGACTGCCGAGTCCTGACCTGAGGAGGTGGCTCTCCTGTGTTGAGCCATACGCTTGTGAAGCAGTTGTTTAGTTTCCCCAATGTACAGGTCTGAGCATTCCTCACTGCACTGGACTGCATACACCACATTGCTCTGTTTATGTCTTGGTGTTTTGTCCTTGGGGTGGACCAACTTCTGCCTTAATGTGTTTCCAGGCTTGAAGTGAACAGGAATGTGGTGTTTGCCAAAGATTCTCTTGAGTTTTTCGGATAGACCTGCAACATAAGGAATCACAATGTTCTTGCCTCTCTCTTCCATTTCATGCCCTGTCTCCTTTCTTTTCTTGTTTTTCAAAAAGGCCCACTTTGGGTATCCACAGGTTTTCAGGGCTTCTCTAATGTGTTTCTGTTCCTTTTCCTTTCCTTCCTTCCTTGTAGGAACACTCTCAGCCCGGTGGTTGAGGGTTCTGATGACACCCAGCTTGTGCTGAAGCGGATGGTGGGAATCAAAGAATAAATATTGATCCGTGTGTGTGGGTTTCCGGTACACTTCCACGTTGAGACCTCCGTCTGCCTCCAAGTGTACTGCACAATCCAAAAAGGCCAAGACGTTGTCCTTAACATCTTCACGCGTGAACTTAATGTTATTGTCCACTGTGTTGATGTGGTCTGTGAAGGCCTCTACTTCATGTGTCTGGATTTTGACCCAGGTGTCATCCATATACCTAAACCAGTGGCTTGGTGCTGCTCCATGGAATGAGGCTAGGGCCTTTCTCTCCACCTCTTCCATGTACAGGTTAGCTATTATGATAGATACAGGGGAGCCCATGGCACATCCATGTTTCTGTCTGTAGTAGTGGTCCCTGAATTGGAAATAGGTGGTACTAAGGCAGAGATCCAGTAAGGAGCAGATGTGGTCAGGGGTGAGGCTGGTTCTGTCCTCCAGTGTACTGTCCTGTAAGAGTTGTTTTCTGACTGCTTGGACTGCCTCTGTGGTCGGAGTACTGGTAGAAAACTTTTTTTTTAACTTTGTTGCAGGTTTATCCGAAAAACTTGAGAGAATCTTTGTCAAACACCACATTCCTGTTCACTTCAAGCCTGGAAACACATTAAGGCAGAAGTTGGTCCATCCCAAGGACAAAACACCAAGACATAAACAGAGCAATGTGGTGTATGCAGTCCAGTACAGTGAGGAATGCTCAGACCTGTACATTGGGGAAACTAAATAACTGCTTCACAAGCGTATGGCTCAACACAGGAGAGCCACCTCCTCAGGTCAGGACTCAGCGGTCCACCTTCATTTAAAGGACACGGGACACTCTTTTGAGGACAGCAATGTACAGGTGTTGGCGAGAGAAGATAGATGGTTTGAAAGAGGAGTTAAAGAAGCCATCTTCACCAGACTGGAGAAGCCTTCTTTTAACAGAGGTGGTGGACTCAGACACAACCTCTCAGCCACATATAATGCAGTGCTAAGCTCTCTCCCCAGGAAGCTCTCCAAACACTCACACCTGGGCACATGTGACCATAACACCTCACATGACAGGGGGAGTTAATGACCCATTCAGGGTAACGATTCAGGGGTTACATCACCCTGTGATAAGTTTCTATGAGTTGTTCTCCAACTCCTCCCTCCCTTTGTTGTTGTTTTCTCCTCTAGCAAGATAAATATCTGCTTCCATCACCAGCCATTTGGAACTGAAGAAGTTTCTTGGATGAGAAGTGAAACGTCTTCCCAACAAACTCAACACAGTCCAGTTGCCTTGTTTTTGAATCTTCAAGAACTTCTGGGACATAAATCGCTTAACTCAACTATCACCTCCAACTAAACCAGTGACAAGACACACAGCTCAGCCACCAGCCAGACTGATAGAGCAGATACAGTTAATGCAACCAGTAGGGCAGTTTCCCATGTATCAGGTTGCAGGAGGTGATGGCATACAACAGGTTTTCGACCATGGGACAGGACAGAGATGAAGGAAGCTGCTAGGACAGTGCCAGACCCTAGAGATGGTTGATGCTAAACAGAATCAAAAGGGTGGTAAAGAGGTAGGGTACGCTGTAGTGACCGCTGAAAATTGTTTTAAAATTTCTTAAACGGCCACGGGCAAACACATCTAAAACAGTGAAGAAGTTCAAAAACTGCTGGATGCAATACTTTTACCCAGAAGAATAACAGTGATAAAATGTATAGCACACAAAAAGAGGCAAAAAAAAAGGCAGCTGAAAGTAAAAAGCTAATAAATACTGAAAGCATAGACACTGTATCAACTCAGGACTATTTTGGTACCTCAGTACAAGACATTCTAATCAAGCAGAAAAAACTGAACTCAAAACACTGAAAAATATGCTACCCTAATAAATGGAATATTGGAATCTGAAAGGAATCATGTTTGCTACGGCCCTGGGAAAGAAAGCTGCAGAAATAGCACATAAAAATCATGATGGATAAAATAAAATTATAAATTCAATCAGAAGAGTTTGGCACTGCTCGGGAATACAGCAGGTAAGTGGCAGGAGTCTGCCTTAAGTGTGCTGGGCACAACGTGAAAACTGCACAGGGGAAGTTGCAACAAATAAAAAAGAGCTCAGAGCTCAAGCCATAATTGACTGATGGCTTTTATTGAATCACATGCATGTCAAGGCACTAAATACGTACTAACTATGATATGTTCAGCCACGGGGTGGCTTGAGGCATTTCCTTGTTCTCATATGGATGCAAGTACAGTGGCAAAATGGATTATTAAAGAAATTTTACCAAGATGGGGAATCCCAGCTTAATTATCATCTGATAATGGGCCAGGATTTGTAGGAGAGGTGGTGCAAAACCTGGCCAAAGCTTTGAGCATCAAAACGAACTACCACTGTGCATATCATGCTCAAAGTGCGGGATTAATAGAGAATTGTAATAAATTGCTATAAAACAAACTAGCAAAAATTACTGAAGATAAAAAATTGAACTGGAGAGAAGCACTGTCCCTGGCTTTAATGAGTCTAAGGACTGCATCAAGCCAGGGGCTGTCACCATTTGAGAGGGTTTATGGTAGACCATTTCGGGGCAGGCTTGATTTACTTACATCCAATCAAATGCATGATTTACAACTGGGAAAGTACTATGAGTTGCTGGCAGATATCTTCTCCTCTTTGCCCAGACTTGACCTGACCAAAGCCGATACAGGGCCACTACACGACCTGGTGCCAGGTGACTACGTGTGGGTAAAGAAGTGGAGACGGAAAAAGTGGTTGGAGCCAAGGTTCGAGGGTCCATATCAAGTCCTGCTGACATCACCAACAGCAGTAAAAGTGGAAGGAAAAGCACCTTGGATCCATCACCATCACATCAAAAAAAAGCGACTATTGGCAACCTAGAAGAATAACTGACTACGGACCCCCACAGACTGAGACAGAGACACAGACTAAGACACAGACTTAGACACAGACAAAACACAGACAAAGACTCAACATAACTGAAAGGAGCGCTCCCTGGAAACAACAATCCACCTCCTCAGCCTAAGGCTGACACTTAGAGGCCATAATAATGCCTCAATGAGCTGGTTCACTGACGAGTGATCGAAGAAACACGCTGAAGACGGCCAACACTGTTCTTACAAGGCTTTGCGTGCCTTGGGCAGTGACAACAGACCTTCAAATCACACTTTCCCCTAAACTAAGTGTGCAACTAAAGCTTAAGGACTCAACTTTTGAAACTGTATACCCAACACACACATTACACTCTCATAACATTACACAGGCAGTGTCTCTGGTGACCTGATTTCAGCTGGAAACCTAACGGTGCCAACACTAGGTTGAAATCCCACCATACATATCAGTTGTGTACCCCATACTAACTGACTGGCTGTCTCCATAGCACTTAACACACACATATAATTTATTAATAATACCAAAGATAAGGTTTATTTAAATGTTATAGTGTGAACTGTGTGACAACATAATCAAAATGTTTTCATGTTTTATATTTTGTGTGACGGTATTGGGTATTCATTGTGATTCTGATAGTACTTTTGGAGTATTGAATAAGACATCAGCAGTAGAGATCTTAACACCAGGAAGAACAGTGTCACGATCATTTATCTCACGGTCAGATAACAATGTTCAGGTAAATCACATGAAGCAAGGAAAAGAATTGATTTGTCATTGTAAAACAAACTCAGGAAGTATAACGGCTTTCACAATAGAATTTACGCTCTGTAACAGCACAGAAAAAGAAAACCCTTGTTTCATATGTACCAGGTATGGGAATAGTCTCCAAGGAGTGTTCACCTAGTAAAGCCAAACAAGACCTGGAGCATAAGAATACAGAGATTTCCTTACATTGTATCTGGGTCCAATCGCCACTTGGAAAGGTATATTGTAGTTGTATTACATACCCACTGGGGGTCTATGAAGCAGAAACCAAATATGATTGTAACAACCCTGCTGAAATTGTTCTGACCCCTGACCCTCCTTCCTCAGTCAAAGTAATCATGCAACACCTTCTGCTGTCCCATTGATTCCTGCTACAGTACAACCACTAGAGACACCTGAAAGAGAAAACCCTAATCTAGAAACATTTGAAACCAGGTGGAATATGACACTGATTAACATAGTTCGGCCTTTAGGATTGAAACCAGATGATTGTATAATCTGTGTAATGCCACGACAGAAGTATGAAGCTGTAGGTGTAGCTGTAGATGACTGTGAGACCTATGTTATGGTTAAGAGATCAGATACAGTCCAGAAAATACCTCTTGTTGACACAGGCATCCTATTAATACACATTGATAAGTTTTACCCTGCGGTCTCCAAGAAGGTTTGCTTGATAGATTGCATCTTTTTGTCAATGATAAGCAGGAACTTTGCCTACATGCACCAACTCTGGGAAGTGGAGTGTCCTAGACCATGTAACACACTCAAGTAGCTGCAATTGGAGCCCCCAGTTCAGGAGAGCCCAGCAGCGAAGGCTGCTAAGTTCTTCTGTATCAGAGTGGGTTCTGGAGCTGCAAACTTGCCTCAAAGCTACCGCAAAAAGTGTGTTCAGAGGATAGGAACAGGATAGGAATGCATCAGGCAGAGGTAGATGGCTATCTGAGATCATTGGCAGATTGGATAATACACCAGATATCTTTTTTGCATGTGGAAAAAAAGCAACACTTAAAAGCAAACCGGGGGAGGGTGAGGAGTGTGCTGTAGTCATGCTTGCAGAAAGAGTCACTGTCATCTCCAAAAACGTAGAACAAACAACCAGGAACAAGAGAGAGATTACGACTGAAAAGAAACTGACTGATGTGCTAGAGAATAGGCAATCTCTAGACATTATGCTGGCTGAGAAAGGAGGACTATGTGCTTTTATTAATGCAGACGAAGGGTGCTGTACTAATGTCAGTGGGCTCTAATTTCCTGGCGCAACTCAGGGTGGCGCAGGGTGGCGCACCCCGCGCAGAGGTAATTTCGTCCGGCGTACCGCCGTGCACAGCCAATTTGGCAATTTGGTAGACCAGTTGCGCCGAGATGGGTGTGACGGCGCACCAGGGGGAGGTGTCCACAGATTCAGCTTGGCGCAGTGACAATTTGGTGCCAAAAAAACGCGCGGAAGGTGCGCTGAAAGCCCGCCAGCTCCAACCTGGTCTATTCTCGGCGCAGACGAGGCACACCCCGGGCAGTGGTAATTTGGCTGACAGGCGCACAGTGCGCACACGTCACCAAAACCTCACAGGCAGGTATCCAGAGTGTCAGGCACATTTCAATGCAATAAACAATCACAACAACCACTATTTAATGTAACCGTCTGAACCAGCATCTACATTTGTATCTATATTAATTGTCCCATCACATCTGATGTCAGATCAGAGACGTTTGTCATAACTAACGAGTTCACATCTCTCAGCCAACCACAAACAGCCACATCATCCGATATGGAGTATCCGGCTTCTCTCATCTCATGAAATTCAAAAGAAAAGAAAAAAGAGAGGGACGCTTGCTGAATAAATGTAAGTCACTCGGTGTCTTAAGGATTTACCTGCGATTGCCCATATTTCTCTGTTTTAATCTTTATTCGTAACGTGATCTAAAAAGATGGAGTACATTATTAAGGAGGATGAGGAGGAGATATAATTTCACCTAAGGTTCTGCTATTTGGCGATGACAGACCAGTAATACAGATGGATCACAAGCATGATGAATGGATTAGCCTGCTGCTGTGTTTAAATGTAATTATCACTTAATTTTGTACTCCTATGACACAGGAACAGATTACATCTGTCCCGTGTGGTGGTCCACATGGTGACGCGCATCGTGGCTCCGATGCGCGGCCCGGTGGCCCCTGCTCTCTCCCAGTTGCTGTAAAAGTAACAGCGTCTCTGACCTTCTGAAATTGTCACTGCGCCTCACCTGCGGCGCATTTAAAGGCGAGGAAAGGCGTTCATTTGATTGGTGAAGATCACACTCGGCTGTGTTAAACCCACTCAAGTCTTATCTCCTCCCTCTCTGCTACATGCGTCGGTAGGAGAGACGGAGGCGTGGGTGCGCCTGCCTGCACCAGACTGCGCCGTGCACGAAACTTGCAAAATGCCCTGAACACACCCTGTTGGTGCGGCGCAGACGGGGCGCAGGCGGGGCGCAGGGCAGGTGCGCCCCGCCTGTGCCTGGTCTACGAAATTAGAGCCCAAAATGTTATTTGACATGACTAACATAACCCTTGCCATACAAGAAATGAAAGATCTCCAAAAGGAATTTAATGAGATAAATGATCAGCTCAGTAACGACTGGTTTGATAACTGGATAATTAAACACTTTGGACCTTTTAAAACCATGATCAAATCTATTCTGATACCCATTGCAAGTGTACTTATTGTAATCCTACTAATTTGTATGTGTATACCATGTATTGTGAAGTGTATTCAACAAAGAATGGAGAAATTACTACTAGTACATATTCCTGATCTTTATCCACCAGAAGAAAAAAATACAGCACCGTTTCTTTAAGATAATGACGAGGAAAGAATAGGATTGTATGCTCTCCCCACTATTTATTAATATGGTATTTACTCATGGAAAATAATAATAATATATAAATGTGTCTCATGGAAAATAATAATAATAATATATAAATGTGTCATACACCTTAACCTTGACTTATACATTGTTAAATTAGAGCAGCCAGGGATGCTTCACAGGTTCAGGTGACGGCCTGTCAGGCCCATCAACGTCTGTGAGGATTTCCTGGCCTGTGCCATTCCGTATGTTGCTACTTTTAGGTTTAATTATTCTATATTTGTTCTGTTGTTTTTACAAATACTATCATGCTTGTGGTTTCTTTTGGGTAATTCTGAAGAATTAAAAGGGTGGACAATGGTATAAAAAATATTAAGTCATTCATAGGTTGACCTAACGAACTCTGGACATATATACTGTGTGTTTGTACTCAAGAAGCTATAGATAGACCAGTTATGGTCCACATGTGTTTTCCTACGTAACTTCTTTAGAATGTAATGCAATGTAACTCTGGTCATTAGTCAACATGTCAGGGCAGGGGGAAGGGCTAAAGTCTCTAACAAATCATTGTCTGTCACACTGTATATATATCTTGTGTTTTCCTAAAATAAACCAAGAGAAAGGACTGACTCTACTACGCACTGGTCTGCTGTGTCTTCCTTCTCTGCAGGCCGGGCCTGCACTGAATATGTGAGCTAGGCTCACACCTATTCAGGCTAGGCCTAACAGAGTATTAATATAATGAATGCATAAACTTGTTCTACTTTTAGTTTGCCTGAGATCATTAATAGATCTACTGATTTTAACATGTTTTCCTATTTTATTAGCTTACCTGAGGTCATTAATGGATCTACTGATTTTTAACATGTTTTCCTATTTTATTTGCTTACCTGAGGTCATTAATAGATCTACTGATTTTAACATGTTTTCCTATTTTATTTGCTTACCTCAGGTCATTTATAGATCTACTGATTTTAACATGTTTAAATATTTTAATAGCCTACCTGAGGTCATTTATAGATCTACTGATTTTAACATGTTTTCCTATTTTATTTGCTTACCTGGATCATAAATAGATCTACTGATTTTAACATGTTTTCCTATTTTATTTGCTTACCTGAGGTCATTAATAGATCTACTGATTTTAACGTGTTTTACTATTTTATTTGCTTACCTGAGGTCATTAATATATCTACTGATTTTAACATGTTTTAATATATTAATAGCCTACCTCAGGTCATTTATAGATCTACTGATTTTAACATGTTTTCCTATTTTATTTGCTTACCTGGATCATTAATAGATCTACTGATTTTAACATGTTTTCCTATTTTATTTGCTTACCTGAGGTCATTAATAGATCTACAGATTTTAACATGTTTTCCTATTTTATTAGTTTACCTGAGGTCAATAATAGATCTACTGATTTTAACACGTTTCCCTATTTTATTTGCTTACCTGGATCATTAATAGATCTACTGTTTTTAACATGTTTTCCTATTTTATTAGTTTACCTGAGGTCATTAATAGATCTACTGATTTTAACATGTTTAAATATCTTAATAGCCTACCTGAGGTCATTAATAGATCTACTGATTTTAACATGTTTTCCTATTTCATTTGCTTACCTGAGGTCATTAATAGATCTACTGATTTTAACATGTTTTAATATTTTAATATCCTACCTGAGGTCATTAATAGATCTACTGATTTTAACATGTTTTCCCATTTTATTTGCTTACCTGGACCATTAATAGATCTACTGATTTTAACAATTTTTCCTATTTTATTGGTTTACGGCCATTGATAGATCTACTGATTTTAACATGTTTTAATATTTCATTAGATTACCTGAGGTCATTAATAGATCTTCTGATTTTAATACGTTTTACTATTTTATTGGTTTACGGCCATTGATAGATTTAGTGATTTTAACATGTTTTAATATTTTATTAATTTACCTGGGATCATAAATAGATCTATCAATCAATCAATCAATCAATCTTTATTTGTATAGCGCCAATTCATAACAAGTGTTATCTCAAGACACTTTACAATAGAGCACAAAGCTCTTCATATTATGGATACACATATATGCATAGATACATATATACATATAAAAATACACATATACATATATATACAAATATATACATCCAACACCCAACATGAATCCATATAGCCAATCATGAATCCCTCCATCATGGCGGCAAGAAAAAACCTTCTGTTAAGCAGCAGGAAATCTTGAATGTGGACCCCAGTCTCATGATGAACAGCAAATCCACACGATGCTGTGTTGGGTGTGTGGGCAAAGGGAGGGAGGTAAGTGGAGACAAGCGGACTAAAGTAGACAAGCGGACTAAAGTACTAAATCTACTGAATTTAATATATTTTAATATTTTATTGGTTTACAGTCATTGATAGATCTTCTCATTTTAACATGTTTTGATATATTAATAGCCTACCTGAGGTCATTAATAGATCTACTGATTTAAACATGTTTTAATATATTAATAGCCTACCTAAGATCATTAATAGATCTACTGATTTTAACATGTTTTCCTATTTCATTTGCTTACCTTGATCATTAATAGATCCACAGATTTTAACATGTTTTCCTATTTTATTAGCTTACCTGAGGTCATTAATAGATCTACTGATTTTAACATGTTTTCCTATTTTATTTGCTTACCTGGATCATTAATAGATCTACTGATTTTAACATGTTTTCCTATTTTATTTGCTTACCTGAGGTCATTAATAGATCTACTGATTTTAACATGTTTTACTATTTTATTAGTTTATCTGAGGTCATAAATATATCTACTGACTTAAACATGTTTTCCTATTTTATTTGCTTACCTTGATCATTAATAGATCCACAGATTTTAACATGTTTTCCTATTTTATTAGTTTACCTGAGGTCATTAATAGATCTACTGATTTTAACATGTTTAAATATTTTAATAGCCTACCTGAGGTCATTAATAGATCTTCTGATTTTAATACGTTTTACTATTTTATTGGTTTACGGCCATTGATAGATTTAGTGATTTTAACATGTTTTAATATTTTATTAATTTACCTGGGATCATAAATAGATCTACTGAATTTAATATATTTTAATATTTTATTGGTTTACAGTCATTGATAGATCTTCTCATTTTAACATGTTTTAATATATTAATAGCCTACCTGAGGTCATTAATAGATCTACTGATTTAAACATGTTTTAATATATTAATAGCCTACCTCAGATCATTAATAGATCTACTGATTTTAACATGTTTTCCTATTTCATTTGCTTACCTTGATCATTAATAGATCCACAGATTTTAACATGTTTCCCTATTTTATTAGCTTACCTGAGGTCATTAATAGATCTACTGATTTTAACATGTTTTCCTATTTTATTTGCTTACCTGGATCATTAATAGATCTACTGATTTTAACATGTTTTCCTATTTTATTTGCTTACCTGAGGTCATTAATAGATCTACAGATTTTAACATGTTTTCCTATTTTATTAGTTTACCTGAGGTCATTAATAGATCTACTGATTTTAACACGTTTCCCTATTTTATTTGCTTACCTGGATCATTAATAGATCTACTGTTTTTAACATGTTTTCCTATTTTATTAGTTTACCTGAGGTCATTAATAGATCTACTGATTTTAACATGTTTTCCTATTTCATTTGCTTACCTGAGGTCATTAATAGATCTACTGATTTTAACATGTTTTAATATTTTAATATCCTACCTGAGGTCATTAATAGATCTACTGATTTTAACATGTTTCCCATTTTATTTGCTTACCTGGACCATTAATATATCTACTGATTTTAACAATTTTTCCTATTTTATTGGTTTACGGCCATTGATAGATCTACTGATTTTAACATGTTTTAATGTTTCATTAGATTACCTGAGGTCATTTATAGATCTTCTGATTTTAATACGTTTTACTATTTTATTGGTTTACGGCCATTGATAGATTTAGTGATTTTAACATGTTTTAATATTTTATTAATTTACCTGGGATCATAAATAGATCTACTGAATTAAATATATTTTAATATTTTATTGGTTTACAGTCATTGATAGATCTTCTCATTTTAACATGTTTTAATATATTAATAGCCTACCTGAGGTCATTAATAGATCTACTGATTTAAACATGTTTTAATATATTAATAGCCTACCTCAGATCATTAATAGATCTACTGATTTTAACATGTTTTCCTATTTCATTTGCTTACCTTGATCATTAATAGATCCAAAGATTTTAACATGTTTCCCTATTTTATTAGCTTACCTGAGGTCATTAATAGATCTACTGATTTAAACATGTTTTCCTATTTTATTTGCTTACCTGGATCATTAATAGATCTACTGATTTTAACATGTTTTCCTATTTTATTAGTTTACCTGAGGTCATTAATAGATCTACTGATTTTAACATGTCTTACTATTTTATTAGTTTATCTGAGGTCATAAATATATCTACTGACTTAAACATGTTTTCCTATTTTATTTGCTTACCTTGATCATTAATAGATCCACAGATTTTAACATGTTTTCCTATTTTATTAGCTTACCTGAGATCATTAATAGATCTACTGATTTTAACATGTTTAAATATTTTAATAGCCTACCTGAGGTCATTTATAGATCTACTGATTTTAACATGTTTTCCTATTTCATTTGCTTACCTGGATCATTAATAGATCTACTGATTTTAACATGTTTTCCTATTTTATTAGCTTACCTGAGGTCATTAATAGATCTACTGATTTTAACATGTTTTACTATTTTATTTGCTTACCTGAGGTCATTAATATATCTACTGATTTTAACATGTTTTAATATATTAATAGCCTACCTCAGGTCATTTATAGATCTACTGATTTTAACATGTTTTCCTATTTTATTTGCTTACCTGGATCATTAATAGATCTACTGATTTTAACATGTTTTCCTATTTTATTTGCTTACCTGAGGTCATTAATAGATCTACAGATTTTAACATGTTTTCCTATTTTATTAGTTTACCTGAGGTCATTAATAGATCTACAGATTTTAACATGTTTCCCTATTTTATTTGCTTACCTGGGGTCATTAATAGATCTACTGTTTTTAACATGTTTTCCTATTTTATTAGTTTACCTGAGGTCATTAATAGATCTACTGATTTTAACATGTTTAAATATTTTAATAGCCTACCTGAGGTCATTTATAGATCTACTGATTTTAACATGTTTTCCTATTTTATTTGCTTACCTGAGGTCATTAATAGATCTACTGATTTTAACATGTTTAAATACTTTAATAGCCTACCTGAGGTCATTGATAGATCTACTGATTTTAACATGTTTTCCTATTTCATTTGCTTACCTGAGGTCATTAATAGATCTACTGATTTTAACATGTTTTCCTATTTCATTTGCCTACCTGAGGTCATTAATAGATCTACTGATTTTAACATGTTTTAATATTTTAATAGCCTACCTGAGGTCATTAATAGATCTACTGATTTTAACATGTTTTCCCATTTTATTTGCTTACCTGGACCATTAATAGATCTACTGATTTTAACAATTTTTCCTATTTTATTGGTACAGCCATTGATAGATCTACTGATTTTAACATGTTTTAATGTTTTATTAGATTACCTGAGGTCATTAATAGATCTTCTGATTTTAATACGTTTTACTATTTTATTGGTTTACGGCCATTGATAGATCTACTGATTTTAACATGTTTTAATATTTTATTAATTCACCTGGGATCATAAATAGATCTACTGAATTTAATATATTTTAATATTTTATTGGTTTACAGTCATTGATAGATCTTCTTATTTTAACATGTTTAAATGTTTTATTAGTTAACCTAAGGTCATTAATAGATCTAATGATTTTAACATGTTTTAATATTTTATTAGTTTACCTGAGGTCATTAATAGATCTGCTGATTTTAACATGTTTTACTATTTTATTAGTTTACCTAAGGTCATTAATAGATCGACTGTTTTTAACATGTTTTAATATTTTATTAATTTACCTGATGTCATTAATAGATCTAGTGATTTTAACATGTTTTAATATTTTATTTGCTTACCTGAGGTCATTCATATATCTACTGATTTTAACATGTTTTAATATTTTAATAGCCTACCTGAGGTCATTAATAGATCTACTGATTTAAACATGTTTTAATATATTAATAGCCTACCTCAGGTCATTTATAGATCTACTGATTTTAACATGTTTTCCTATTTTATTTGCTTACCTTGATCATTAATAGATCTACTGATTTTAACATGTTTTCCTATTTGATTAGCTTACCTGAGGTCATTAATAGATCTACTGATTTTAACATGTTTTACTATTTTATTAGTTTATCTGAGGTCATTAATAGATCTACTGATTTTAACATGTTTTCCTATTTTATTTGCTTACCTGGATCATTAATAGATCTACTGATTTTAACATGTTTTCCTATTTTATTAGTTTACCTGAGGTCATTAATAGATCTACTGATTTTAACATGTTTTAATATTTTAATAGCCTACCTGAGGTCATTAATAGATCTACTGATTTTAACAAGTTTTAATATTTTAATAGCCTACCTGAGGTCATTAATAGATCTAGTGATTTTAACATGTTTCCCTGTTTTATTTGCTTACCTGAGGTCATTTATAGATCTACTAATTTTAACATGTTTTAATATTTTAATAGCCCACCTGAGGTCATTAATAGATCTACTGATTTTAACATGTTTTCCCATTTTATTTGCTTACCTGGACCATTAATATATCTACTGATTTTAACAATTTTTCCTATTTTATTGGTTTAAGGCCATTGATAGATCTACTGATTTTAACATGTTTTCCTATTTTATTGGTTTACCTGGACCATTAATAGATCTACTGGTTTTAACTTGTTTAATGTTTTATTAATTTACCTGAGGTCATTAATAGATCTACTGATTTTAATATGTTTTAATATTTTATTGGTTTACGGCCATTGATAGATTTACTGAATTTAATATATTTTAATATTTTATTGGTATACAGTCATTGATAGATCTTCTCATTTTAACATGTTTAAATATTTTATTAGTTTACCTAAGGTCATTAATAGATCTAATGATTTTAACATGCATGTTTTACTATTTTATTGGTTCACCTAAGGTTATTAACAGATGTGATTTTAACATGTTTTACTATTTCATTAGTTTACCTAAGGTCATTTTTAGATCTAATGATTTTAACATGTTCTACTATTTTATTAGTTTACCTAAGGTCATCAACAGATCTAGTGATTTTAACATGTTTTAATATTTTATTTGCTTACCTGAGGTCATTAATATATCTACTGATTTTAACATGTTTTAATATTTTAATAGCCTACCTGAGGTCATTAATAGATCTACTGATTTTAACATGTTTTCCCATTTTATTTGCTTACCTGGACCATTAATAGATCTACTGATTTTAACAATTTTTCCTATTTTATTGGTACAGCCATTGATAGATCTACTGATTTTAACATGTTTTAATGTTTTATTAGATTACCTGAGGTCATTAATAGATCTTCTGATTTTAATACGTTTTACTATTTTATTGGTTTACGGCCATTGATAGATCTACTGATTTTAACATGTTTTAATATTTTATTAATTCACCTGGGATCATAAATAGATCTACTGAATTTAATATATTTTAATATTTTATTGGTTTACAGTCATTGATAGATCTTCTTATTTTAACATGTTTAAATGTTTTATTAGTTAACCTAAGGTCATTAATAGATCAAATGATTTTAACATGTTTTAATATTTTATTAGTTTACCTGAGGTCATTAATAGATCTGCTGATTTTAACATGTTTTACTATTTTATTAGTTTACCTAAGGTCATTAATAGATCGACTGTTTTTAACATGTTTTAATATTTTATTTGCTTACCTGATGTCATTAATAGATCTAGTGATTTTAACATGTTTTAATATTTTATTTGCTTACCTGAGGTCATTCATATATCTACTGATTTTAACATGTTTTAATATTTTAATAGCCTACCTGAGGTCATTAATAGATCTACTGATTTAAACATGTTTTAATATATTAATAGCCTACCTCAGGTCATTTATAGATCTACTGATTTTAACATGTTTTCCTATTTTATTTGCTTACCTTGATCATTAATAGATCCACAGATTTTAACATGTTTTCCTATTTGATTAGCTTACCTGAGGTCATTAATAGATCTACTGATTTTAACATGTTTTACTATTTTATTAGTTTATCTGAGGTCATTAATAGATCTACTGATTTTAACATGTTTTCCTATTTTATTTGCTTACCTGGATCATTAATAGATCTACTGATTTTAACATGTTTTCCTTTTTTATTAGTTTACCTGAGGTCATTAATAGATCTACTGATTTTAACATGTTTTAATATTTTAATAGCCTACCTGAGGTCATTAATAGATCTACTGATTTTAACAAGTTTTAATATTTTAATAGCCTACCTGAGGTCATTAATAGATCTAGTGATTTTAACATGTTTCCCTGTTTTATTTGCTTACCTGAGGTCATTTATAGATCTACTAATTTTAACATGTTTTAATATTTTAATAGCCCACCTGAGGTCATTAATAGATCTACTGATTTTAACATGTTTTCCCATTTTATTTGCTTACCTGGACCATTAATATATCTACTGATTTTAACAATTTTTCCTATTTTATTGGTTTACGGCCATTGATAGAGCTACTGATTTTAACATGTTTTCCTATTTTATTGGTTTAAGGCCATTGATAGATCTACTGATTTTAACATGTTTTCCTATTTTATTGGTTTACCTGGACCATTAATAGATCTACTGGTTTTAACTTGTTTAATGTTTTATTAATTTACCTGAGGTCATTAATAGATCTACTGATTTTAATATGTTTTAATATTTTATTGGTTTACGGCCATTGATAGATTTACTGAATTTAATATATTTTAATATTTTATTGGTATACAGTCATTGATAGATCTTCTCATTTTAACATGTTTAAATATTTTATTAGTTTACCTAAGGTCATTAATAGATCTAATGATTTTAACATGCATGTTTTACTATTTTATTGGTTCACCTAAGGTTATTAACAGATGTGATTTTAACATGTTTTACTATTTCATTAGTTTACCTAAGGTCATTTTTAGATCTAATGATTTTAACATGTTCTACTATTTTATTAGTTTACCTAAGGTCATCAACAGATCTAGTGATTTTAACATGTTTTAATATTTTATTTGCTTACCTGAGGTCATTAATATATCTACTGATTTGAACATGTTTTAATATTTTATAAGTTTATTTAGGTAAGTTAATTAATAGATCTACTGATTTAAACATGTTTTACTATTTTATTAGTTTACCTGAGGTCATAAATAGATCTACTGATTTTAACATGTTTTAATATTTTATTTGCTTACCTGGATCATTAATAGATCTACTGATTTTAACATTTTTTACTATTTTATTAGTTTACCTGAGGTCATAAATAGATCTACTGATTTTAACATGTTTTAATATTTAATTAGTTTACCTGAGGTTATAAATATATCTACTGACTTTAACATCTTTTACTATTTTATTAGTTTACCTGAGGTCATAAATATATCTACTGACTTTAACATGTTTTATTATTTTATTAGTTTACCTGAGGTCATTGATAGATGTACTGATTTTAACGTGTTTATATTTTAATAGTTTACCTGAGGTCATTTATGGATCTACTGATTTAACATTTTTTAACATTTTATTAGTTTACCTGAACCCTTGACTGTTTCCAGGAGGTGTATGCCCCAACACATGGGAATCCATATAGTAATCCAACTGGCAGCCTTGGGGCCACATGTGGCCCCAAAGTCAAATTAAATATCATGAAAACACACAAACAAAGAACACGTGTCAAACTCTGCCATGAAAATACTACAAATATCAATTTATCCAGGAAAAGGAGATAAAATTAACTTAAATCAAAATTATTAGTGAAATAAAAGTAGAATGTGGTGAAAATTATTTGACATAAAAATTCATTGTTATGTTTGACCAGTGAACAGAAACTTGAATTCTGTGTATATCATAACATGGAGCACTGCAGCTTTATATGAGTAAAATACAAATACTAATAAAATATAGCCTAATGACAGCCCTGTCTTTGTTGCTGTGGTAAATAATGATCCATTTTAATTGTTATCTTGTTTAGAGTGTTCTTTGAAGAGAAATAATTAGCTAATGGCAGTAAGCATGAAATTAACGAGGCCCCGTTGGCACCAAAAGTTCCCCATTCCTGCACAGGGATGTCTGCACCTCCACTTAGGGCCTATTGATGTTTAATTATTTTTTTGAACTAAATGATAACTTCAGACACAGTGCTTCTAGTCTGATCATTTTTTTCCCTCTTAATTTTATTAAACCACAATTCAACTTACAAAGTGTGAGGCAAATATTTAGAAGCTTTTTAGATAGACGATAAGCAGGCATGACCTCAGAGGAAAAAGCATATCAAAAAAATTATATATAAATAAATTAATGAATAAAATATGATATATATTCTGATTTCATTGATGAGGTCTGTGTTAAGTCATTGGTACAGATTAGTCTTTCTCCAGAACAGTTAGGATTGAGAGCACAAGACAATAGAATCTACAGGTGAGGTCCTCAGGTGTGCTGGTGTCCTGTGTGGATCTCAGGTTCATGTTTGGGGATCAGACATGAGTTTGAGTACGAAGCCGCTGGGGGGCGCTGCTGTCTGCTCTGATGTCATTATCACTCAGTTTTCCATATCCTGTGTTTCCTTCTTTGTTTTGGAGGAAGTTTCCAAGCTGAAGGTGTTTGACCCTCCTCAGTCTTTCTCTGACCCTCCTCAGGTAGATCTTCACCGGCGGCATGTCCTCTTCCTCCAGCCCCGCTCCTCTCAGAGGCCTCAGTCTGCTGCTAGTCTTCGGGATCATGAGCTCTGTTCACGGGGAAGAGCTCGCGGAGAGCCGCTCCATGATCCAGGAGCTCCGGGGAGTCCTCGCCGAGCTGACCGAGGAGGGCAGGACCTTCCTCGGCAGGACTATCGGGGAGCAGACGGTCCGCTCCGTGCACAAGGTGAGACGACACCGAGGTGGTTAAATGAGTTAAACAAGTTAAACTCAATACAGGTGAGACGACACCGAGGTGGTTAAATGAGTTCAATAAGTTAAACTCAATACAGGTGAGACGACACCGAGGTGGTTAAATGAGTTCAACAAGTTAAACTCAATACAGGTGAGACGACACCGAGGTGGTTAAATGAGTTCAACAAGTTAAACTCAATACAGGTGAGACGACACCGAGGTGGTTAAATGAGTTCAACAAGTTAAACTCAATACAGGTGAGACGACACCGAGGTCTCACTTGTCCGATGTTAACGAATAACATTTATGATAATAATATTAATTAAAGCTGGAAATATGGCGTCAGATTTATATCCCCACCGAGCATTTTAGGTCTGTTCTACGTCTAATATACGTCTAAATGTTCCTTAGATATCTAGTCTAAAATTGGTCTACCAGAAGTATAGAAATGAAAGTTTTTTTTAGACGTCTAAATGTAGACTAGATGTATATTAGACGCCGAAACAACGTGTATATATATAGATGTCTTGACGTTGAAATCACGTACAATAGACGTCTAAATTTAGACGTCTACATTTTAGACGTTCATCTGACGTTCATGCTTATACCAAATATAAACCAAGGTATGAATTTATACGTTAATTAGACGTCTATAAGAGGTCTACTGAAATTTAGACGTCTAAAAAACTTTCATTTCTGTACCACTGGTATACCAATTTTAGACTAGACGTCTATTAGACCTAAAAAAAAAAAAAAAAAAAGCTCAATGGCTTCTTGTCAATATTTTAATAAACTGACAAAATATAATTAATGCATATTTTCATAAACATTTAATACAGTAACGACAATTTGTCAATTTATGAAAATATTCACAAGAAACATTTAAATAGCCAAAAAAGTACTGTAGACCCAGATTCTCTACAAAGACACCAAACTTTACCTGCAATGCTTACCTTGATACATGTACTCCCAGAATGTTCTAACTAATTTGGCGAAGTTGATTCTCTTTCTGGACCTTTTACAATACATTTTTACTCTAAAGCCATGCTTATTCATAATAAACTTAACTAAAGAGCATAAAGTAATAAAGTG
The DNA here is from genome assembly GCA_037902135.1 of Cetoscarus ocellatus. NCBI lineage: Eukaryota > Metazoa > Chordata > Actinopteri > Labriformes > Labridae > Cetoscarus > Cetoscarus ocellatus. The sequence goes on from JBAMNC010001317.1 coordinate 362,258, forward strand.
AAAAAAACTTTGCAATACAAAACTATTTTCTCCTTTTTTATATTAAATACTTTTAAATAACTTTTAACTTAACTTTTATATTAACTACAACTCGTGCTGCACAAAAAAATAAAATGAAAACAACAGTATAAAGTAATAAAGTGATCTTTGTGTGACAGAAACTCTCCTTTTTTATATTAACTACTTTGCGAGGCGTTGTAAAAAATTAGCGGGTGATGTTCTTGGCCTCCTGTAGCCCTCTACACCACATCGAGCTGGCGTCTGCTTCAATTGCTCTCCCATCGCTGCTCCGACCTGTTCCTCCGTCGCCTGTGGGAAGGCAATGCGAACAGACTCTGCAAACAAGCCAAAAAAAAAAAAAAGACTTCACAGTAGTAATTGTAGAAATTAGCTAGTATTGTCCAGAAGGATTCTTCGTTTTTTTATTGCTTCATGCTATAAATGTGTCAGTTATGTGACATAAAATAACCAACAACTTGCAGAGATATATTCTTTTACCTGGAACAACAGAAGAAGTGCAGGGATTGTCACTCAAAGTTTAGGAAATTCGACGATCTTCCTGTCCGACGGAAGCAAAGTCGAGTCGACTCAATGTGCATAAGTATTCTTCAGCCGGAAGTTCCACTGTTTCCACGGAAAGTCCACATTTTCATGTTATGGTCATACGATCTCCGTGCGGATGTAAAACAGGGGTCTTGCAGAGCTACTAAAATTTTTTTCGTCGCTGATCTTGTGGCCTTGTGGCATTGTTATTAACTTTTATCATGGACTACTTCACTCTGAGCGGAATGACATTTTGCCCGGAAGTGGTTGCACAGTGCATCACGTGAGCGTGCTACACCAATAAGGTGGCTGCATTTTTGTCAACAGCACAGGCAACATGGCGGCAGCCAGCGTTACAGAGACGGAAAAAACACCCGTTATTTAATAATCAAATAGAATTTCAGCGACAAATTTTGTTGTCGAGTGCTCAGCAGGACCCGGGCTTTCAGATAAACCGAAAGTTTTTTTTGGATTTTGACCGGATAAGGAGAAAACACCGGTCAAGCTACGGTGTAAACAATGCTACAATGCTACAACGACGGCTGCCTCTCACAGCTGTAGTTGGGCACTGCACATAGAAAGAGCTGACTATTCCATCAGATTATTTTTTTTTTTCTTCCTCAGATTAAAATGAATATATCTAAATATAAAACATGGTCTAATTATAGATGTTGAAATGCGGGGTATTAGACGTCTACATATAAACTATACCTTATAACGATTATGGCTATTAAAATGATTTTAGTCCAATATTTAGAGATCAGTTCTGCAATGTACAGTAATTAATTTAAATAAACTATTCAATAATGGATTAAACTCAATTGTCTAGATTCAGTCTATATCTAGATGTTGAAATGCAGTAGAGATTTAGACGTCTAAATCTCGGCTATATCTATACTATACTGTATATCGCTCAAGAACTATCATAATTATTTAGTTCAGTATTTGGAGATCAGTTATGCACCTTGCAGTTGTTTTTTTTTTGAATAAATAGTTATCGAATAATGGATTAAAGTGCAAAGTCTAAATTCCATCTAAAAATAGACAGAATCTAGACAGTTGAAATTAGGTCTAAAAAATAACTAGACGTCTAATATACCCCTATTGCTCAGTGGGTCAATAGTTGTGCACGCGTAAAACACTCTCGCGCACGCGTAAAACACTTTCGTCCGCGTAAAACACATGCTCCGCGCGCGTAAAACGCACTCTAGAGAGCAAATTATTTTGGATCGTGCTCAGAAACTAACTGTGCGCAGAGAGTTCACACGCGAGAGGAGCTGTGTGCGCTCTCTCTCGTCCTGCGCGCGCTCTCTCTCTCCGCTCGCTCGGAGTAAAATCTGCTCGCGGAGACAAATTCTGCTCGCGGAGAAAAAATACTTTTGACACAAGGGGGTTAGGGGGCTGCCTCTTTGGTGATTGGTCACTCTCAGAGCTGGTCCCGCCCACATGAAACTTTTTTTCACTCCTTGATGACGACTTCCATCAACACTGGCGCGTAGCAATAAGGAAGGAGGAGGAGGTATTCATCCTCAGTTTGTTCAGCAATATGAAGATTTCAGTTCAGTCAGTCAACTCACGTTTAAATTGTTTTATTGTAGCTGCAAATACATGTTACAGGTTTGGCGCCCAGGCTCCGGTTTCATCACTCCCTGCAGAAAGGTTTACATGAACGCATGAAGGAGTGATGAGCAAAATATACTGAACACCCCAGGAGCCTGCAGGTGGATGCTGGGGTGGCGGTGGAGGTGAAAAAACATGCAGCAAAGTCAGTGTAGGGCAGCAGAGGCGTTGCGGGGCAGAGGGAGAGATGGGAAAACTCCCAGTTTAAATATACCGCCAAATTGAGAGGTGAAGAGTGTGATTGGAGGATGTTTGAGAGGAGTGAGACATGTGACATATGCATAGCTGAGCAGCTCGAGTTGTCTGCCTGAACTAGCTCGCAGGCGTCGCTCCATTTCAGTCAGTCAACTCACGTTTAAATTGTTTTATTGTAGCTGCAAATACATGTTACAGGTTTGGCGCCCAGGCTCTGGTTTCATCACTCCCTGCAGAAAGGTTTACATGAAGGTATGAAGGAGTGATGAGCAAAACATACTGAACACCCCCAAAACTTAAACCATTGGAGCCTTGAGCTGCTGATGAGATCTACTATGTGTGGCCATTCCCCCCAGCGCCTGCTGTTAGAGAAATATACTATCTAGTGAAACTTCAATGTGTAGGCCTGGCACCAGCCGCCGTGTGGCCATTCCCCCCAGCGCCTGCTGTTAGAGGAATATACTATCTAGTGAACTACTATGTGCAGGCCTGGCACCAGCCGCCGTGTGGCCATTCCCCCCAGCACATTGGCTGTTAGAGGGATATACTAGAGAATGCAGATCTAAGCATGCTGAATTGATACAAACTGAACCCCAGCACACCACCTGATATGCAATACAGAGTTATGCAGCAAAGTTGATGCAGTTTTATCTAGAAAAGCACTCAGAGAGCGCAGACCTCCGCCAAGGTGATCTGGATCAGTCCCAACATTTAATCAGTTCTTCTTTATCCCATTTCCAACAATTCCTGAAAATTTCATCCAAATCCATTCAGGACTTTTAAAGTTATTTTGAACACAAAAACAGACAGACAGACAAACGCCGGCAAAACACAACCTCCTTGGCGGAGGTAATTAAACGTTAAATGCAGGAACTCGTGAACTTTTGAGCAGACAGGATTTCTTCTTTGTGAAGCTTCACGTAGCGTTGATATGCGGACCACTGACCCAAGGACTTATGTGTTGAAGTAGGCAGATGAAGTGCTGCCGTCGTGGCAGCGCCAATCCTCCAGGAGTGAGGGGAATAGAGTCCAGGTGGCAGGCCACAGTTTGAGCAGAGAACACGCAGCTTCGAAGAGAACCAGGATCTCGTCATAGGTTTGTGACCATTGATGATGATCAAGGGGATGATTGTTGAGTAGGGGGACGATGATGCCGATATTTCATCATGGAAGAGAAAGGACAAAGAAGTTTTAATTTTATTAATAATGATATGAGTACCTTGGCAAGATCTGTCAGTTTTAAGTGTTTCAAGAATAAGGAATACATGTGCTTTTCTATATTCAGATCAGAGAAGGTGAGATCATGCTGTGGATTAAAGGAGAGAGACCTGGTCGTAAATTCGCCACACCTAAGAAAACCATAGAAAGCCCTTAAGAGTACTGCTTTTAATCGAGAATGAATATAGGTGAAAAACATCCTGTCTCAATCTTGTCACCAACTTGTGCACCAGTGATATAGCGAGAGGCATTCTTTTATCGTTACATGAAGGACGTGCCTTTTTAAGACCACTGAAGAGCAACTGCATGGAAGGATTCATAGAAGGCTCTGGGATGCTGGGTCTTAGCATCAAATGTAAAATTGAATCTAGCATAGCTTTGATACTTTGCATTTGGAGATTGCGGGATTCAAAAGAAATTACAATGAATGCACAAACGACTTAGATGTTTATAGGTAAAGGGCTAAGGAGAAGACTGGCACAAAAGGATGAAAAGAAAACCAAGCTGAATCGTAGGCTTTAATGATGCTTTACTGAACCTAGTCTCATGTAGTTAGAGGCAGAGGACAGGAGACATACTTACTCTAGAATCATCTGTTTGAAAGGAGGACATGGCAGGCTGGAGGACTGGCTTGGGGACACGTAGTTTTGAACTCCTGATATTAAAAGCGAGAAAGAGCATCGCAATACGATTTGCATTTCTGGGAATGAGTTAGCTTTTAGGATGAAATTATTCAGCACGCATATCCAAGTTAAACATCGTAAGAGATTGTTAATAGCTGGTGATTTAGAGCAGCTTTTATTGATAATTTCAACTGTAGCTGCATTGTCACAAAACACCATGATTTGCTTTTTTTCCAGTTGCTACCCCACAGAGAACGAGCACAACTATTGGGTAAAGCTCATAGAGGGATCCTTGAGGGTCTGTATTTCAGTTGGCTGTACATCTGCAAACCACTTGTTATTATAGAATCCCCAAGCCAACAGATGGAGCAGCATCAGTATAGAAAACTGAAGACTCTACAAAGTCATTGTAAAAGAAAGAAATGCTGTTCCATTCATCGCAGCACAAAGACCAAAATCGCAGATCTGAACAGCCTTCATCTAAAATCACTGTGTCTTTAGATTTTTTAATTGAATTAGCCAGTGTCAGCAAGCAAGAACGAATGAGCATCTGTGAGGGATAATGCGGATAGCAAAGTTTAGGTGACCTAACAAAGACGAAAGATCCCGTTTAGATAGAACAGCAGAGGGAGACAAAGCTCTAAAAGCTTCTCTAATGCGGCTAAACTTACCCTGAGGCAGCGAGGCTTGCATGAGCACACTGAGAGTTATGCCGAGAAACTCAGAGCGCGAGGCTGGTTCCACCATTTTGTCTTCTGAAAATGGCACACCCAACTCTTGAAAGAGGTTTTTGACTGTGGAATTGCAGTGGGCTGGTGGAATAGAGGGGAGGTCAACTACCAGAAAATCATTCAGAGATGCAAGCACAGGGGAATTTGCACGTGTTGTAGAGAATCCAGCATAGAGCCTCTGACAGGGTGTCAAAATGCAAGGCTACTATAACAACCAAAGGTCAACTTAACAGAGAAATAAAACTTTGAACGCCACTTAACGCCGAAAGATGCCATTAGAGCCCCAGCTGATTTAATCATTTGCATTTGCGTTGTCTATAGAAGCGTAGTATAAAGAGAATGGTTCAGGGGCAATTAAGCTGTTTATACTTGGGACTGAGGAGTCATGATGAGCTGAGAGAGCTATAATGAGACGTTTGAATGAATATTACCTTATTGCGACCCTTATGGGGCTCACTCTGAAAAATGGAGAAGAGGAAGACGGATTTTGAGAAAGGACCCATCACCCACCGAAGAAAGTGCAAGATCTGAAATAATGGCTAAATAGGTGTTAAACTCCTCTCTGCGTTGCAGATGTACTTCGCAAATGGTGTCTCTAAAACACTGAACGCCACGTTAAATTCTGCCGGAGTAGGGGACTTCGACAGTCTTGGATCACGATCCTTAAAACCACTGAAAAGTCCCCACAATCCTCATATCTTTGTCTGCAGATTCAGAACCACAACAACAGAATCGTCACCAGATTAATGTCATGGCCTGTCGAAATAAGAGCAACGTTTCATAATTAGTTTGAATAATTGTGCAACTGAGTCTATGCTGATCCTCATAACCTCCTAGATGAATGAATAAAAGACATAAATAAAATATAATTAAAATAGATAAATAAGTAATGACACGAGCAGATAGATGACAGGCCCAGAGGCAGACTTATAATTCAATCATTTTGTCAGCTGTTAAAGATGATGGAAATAGGATTACCAGATAAAATTTTGGTTCCTTAGAGAATCAGGAATGGCAGCAGCAGGAGGCAGAAACCGAGAACCCATGGCAGGAACTGGGACTGCAGATCCCAGGGATCTTTGCGGCGTGACGTCGACCGGGAAGACAGCGATTGGTGGAGCCGGAGTAGCTAGGGACGCGGACGAAGGACCCGGGTTGTTGACATGGCAAGCGGAGGATTACGCGTTGCTTTCCAAGGTGTTCATCCTGGCGTGCATCATGTCCAGTGCCGATTTCACTTCGAGAAGTGAAGACAGGATGGACTCGTCTGTGGAAATGCCGGAATCTGGCTGCTTCAGCTTCTTGGAGGGAGCGCCGAGCTCCGGTTTGGGAGAAGCAGGAAGAATGGCAGTGGCCTTTTTAGCTGGCGCTTTACCTTTCCCCCCGGAGGACCACTGGACTCTGTGCCTCTGGCACCCGACCCTGGGGCATCGGTGGAGTTCTGCTGGATCATCAGATAATCGAAAAGCTCTTCATGGCTGAGGCCGCCCGGCACGGTGATGTTACATGTGTAAAGCTCTTCCATGATGTGGTACACAGGCCATCCAGCAAGTCGTTTGTGAGTGATGCGAGAGCTCTGGCGAGGACGAAGCGGGTCCGATTCATTCCTGGAGCGGACTGAGTCTGGATTTCGGGAATAAGCCCAGCATCCTCTCCTGACAGCTCTCTCTCTCTGAATCCAAGACGACGAGAGACATAGCGACCACCAGAGCCAAAGGTAAGATGACAATCGCATGTGAAAGCAGGTGAAAGAACACGCAGCAAGGCAGTGTAGGGCAGCAGAGGCGTTGCGGGGCAGAGGGAGAGATGGGAAAACTCCCAGTTTAAATATACCGCCAAATTGAGAGGTGAAGAGTGTGATTGGAGGATGTTTGAGAGGAGTGAGACATGTGACATATGCATAGCTGAGCAGCTCGAGTTGTCTGCCTGAACTAGCTCGCAGGCGTCGCTCCATTTGTGTGAACAAGCCCTGCATATTGTTTTTCAGCAGAAAGCCGCCATGGATTTGAAGAAACAGTTTATGCTTTATTATATAAATATCATGAAGATGTCAACAGTGACAAAAAAGACATACATGATTCGAAAGAATTAAAGATTTAAAGATATATCACAAGATCAGATATGATTTATCAAAAAGAAACCCTTGTGTTCTAGAAAAAATGTTCAACACAAGACAGGAACTGATAATGATGATAATTATATTAGTGATACATAATAAATATAACACAGGAGAAGTAATAGATAAAGAAGTGATAAAGCAAACTGAGACATGTACAATGAGAACGACTACACTAGATGTTGTAAAACATGATCGTTATAAAGCTGTGAGTAAATATCCACTGTAACTGTGTCACGTACAGCTCTGCTGGAGATGAGCTGGGGGACACACCTGTTAGCCCCCCTCAGTGAATCTCCTCAGGACTCTCCTCTCCTTCCCTCACTGATTTCTTAGAAATTTTTCCCTCCAATATTTCTATAAAATCAATAAAAATAAGACCTATGATGAAACGAGACTATCAATGACAAAAGAACGGCGGAAATTCACCGAAATTACAGCAAAACACGGTAAAAGAACGTCAAGAAAACAATGGAATGACAGTAATGCTATTATTTACAGCATTTTAATATTATTTACACAAAAAATACTAATACACCACTGATGGTTCACTGGATAGCATGGACACTTGAGAAGTTACGGTATTTCGAATGATGTATGTCTTTTTTGTCACTGTTGACATCTTCATGATACACTGCCTGGCCAAAAAAAAAAGTCACCACCTGGATTTAACTAAGCAAATAGGTACGAGCCTCCTATTGGATAATTACCGCATGGGCGATTATCTTTCAACTGGCAACAAGGTATTTAACCCCAGCTGATGCAATGAGTAGCTTCTCATTTCTTAAACAACCATGTCAAAAGACACATCCTGTGTTCATGGAAAAGATGTTAGTCTGTTCAAGAAGGGTCAAATCATTGGCATGCATCAAGAAGAGAAAATATCTAAGGAGATTGCAGAAACTACTAAAATTGGATTAAGAACTGTCCTGGAGGAAGGTCATGTGGTCTGATAAGTCCAGATTTACCCTGTTCCAGAGTGATGGGAGCATCAGGGTAAGAAGAGAGGCAGGTGAAGTGATGCACCCATCATGTCTAGTGCCTACTGTCCAAGCCTGTGGGGGCAGTGCTATGATCTGGGGCTGCTGCAGTTGGTCAGGTCTAGGTTCAGCAACATTATGGCCCAAAGAATGAGGTCAGCTGACTACCTGAATATACTGAATGACCAGGTTATTCCATCAATGGATTTTTTCTTCTCTATTCCAAGATGACAATGCCAGGGTTCATCAGGCTCAAAATGTGAAAGAGTGGTTCAGGGAGCATGAGACATTTTCACACATGGATTGGCCACCACAGAGTCCAGACCTTAACCCCACTGAGAATCTTTGGGATGTGCTGGAGAAGGCTTTGTGCAGTGGTCAGACTCTCCCATCATCAATACAAGATCTTGGTGAAAAATTAATGCAACACTGGATGGAAATAAATCTTGTGACATTGCAGAAGCTTATCGAAACAATGCCACAACGAATGCATGCTGTAATAAAAGCTAAAGTTGGTCCAACAAAATATTAGAGTATGTGACCTTTTTTTGTGGTGGCGACTTTTTTTTTGGCCAGGCAGTGTATTTGTATAATAAAGCATAAAGTGTTTCTTCAAATCCATGGCGGCTTTCTGCTGAAAAACAATATGCAGGACTTGTTCACACAACTGAAATCTTCGTATTGCTGAACAAACTGAGGATGAATACCTCCTCCTCCTTCCTTATTGCTACACGCCAGTTGTTGATGGAAGTCGTCATCCAGGAGTGAAAAAAAGTTTCATGTGGGCGGGACCAGCTCTGAGAGTGACCAATCACCAAAGAGGCAGCCCCCCACCCCCCTTGTATCAGAAGTCTATTTTCTCCGCGAGCAGGATTTTACTCCGAGTGAGAGATAGAGCGCACACAGCTCCTTTCGCGTGTGAACTCTCTGTGCACAGTTAGTTTCTGAGCACGATCCAAATTTTTTTACGCTCACGGAGCATGTGTTTTACGCAGACGAAAGTGTTTTACGCGTACGCGACTATTGATATAAATCTGACACCATATGCAAGCAGCAGTGGACGGGTCCTCGCTCTGTTGCAGGTCCCTCGTGCCCGTTTGACCTCCATTTTGAGGGTTTTTTGCCCTTTTCATCCCTTTGACCTGCTCTAAGTTAGACTGAGGTGTGTAGCTGCAGCTCTGTCTGGAGCCTCAGTCTTTATAATGGGTGTGTATTACACACTCCATGTTCCTGCCTTCAGTGAGTCACATGACCAGCTGCTGTCAATCAGTGAGTGAATGACATTATGTGCTGCCCTCATCCAGATTCAAACTGAGCAGCAGAGCAATCAGGTCTGCTGAAATATGTCCTCACCAATGCCACAATTTTTACCAAATGTCTCTAAAAATTATATATGTGAACTGGAAATTTTGTCAGGAATCCATCCATGTAATTTTAAAGCTGTACAACTTTTTGTTTTTTCTGTAGATGCCTTTCTTCCACAGGTTGTCCGGAGGTGTATTTTCTTCCCCCATTTACTTGAATGGGAGGAGCTGGGGGGCTTCAGCGGGGGTCAGCAACTTTGAGGGCTTGTCATTCGGAAACCGTTTGAGAAACAACAAATTCCTTCAGAACTTTTGATCAGCATGGCCTCCTCTGTCATTTGTCTGTGTTTCAAGCTGATACCATTTACGGCCTAGGAAATCGTTTTTTTTTGAGTGTTGTATTTTTATTTTGAAAGGCAAATTGCCGGCTTCCTGTTTGAGATAAGTTGGGGGTGTCAGTGCATGATTTGTGGGTCTTGATGAGACGAATGTTTCGTCATTGGTTTGATCTCTCTACGACGTTTCCAGTTGCCGTTACGACCATTTTTGTGCGCTGTATTGTACGTTGGTGGCACTAGAGAGCACATTTTGGCATGTTATGGGTTAATTCTTTCGTTTTCTGAAATTTTGCACCCCATCTGGCATATTTGTCAATTTTGGCATGGCTATAGGGGTCTCAAATTATGGTGCGAAGTGGGGATGATCCAGTGAGCTCGTATTTTGAAAACCAAATTGCAGACTTCCTATTTGAAATAGGTCAGGGGTGTCAGCACGTGATTAGTGGGTTTTGATGAGACGAACTTTCGGCATTGGTTTGATCTCTCCAAGACATTCCTACTGGCCATTAGGGCCATTTTAGTGTGCCTAGGGGGCGCTAGAGAGCACATTTGGGCATGTTGGGGGTTAATTTTTTCATTTTGAAAAATTTTCGCTGAATCTGAGGTGTGTGCCAATTTTGGTGCGTTTTTGAGCGTGTTTAGGGGGTCAAATTAAGGTTTATCTACCCGTGGGAAAAATAATAAAGAAAGACAGAAAGAAACAATACAAAAACAATAGAGAAGGGTCCTTTCCTTTTGGGCGAGGACCGTAATAATGATAAAGATGCCAGCCAACTCAAACACTCTGACCTGATCAGCACATAATAACATCACCTGACCCACCTGATCCAAAGGTGTTCAACAATGACTAAAGTGTACCTGTGTTGATGCTTCCCCCCCCTCAGGCATTCTCTCAGGTTCAGACAGTCATCACAGGAAGTTTGGCGAGTGGGCTGAATGTTCTCATGAAGTACGTCTCACAGCTCCTGCAGACTGCTGGACTCTCAGGTGATGTATAACACCTGTGATATGCCTGCACTACACCTATGCTTAACCTATGATACACCTGTGATACAACTGTACTACACTTGTACATAACCTATCATACACCTGTACTACACCAATGATACACCTGTACTACACCTATGATACACCTGTACTACACAAATGATACACTTTTACCACACCCATGATACACCTGTACTACTTTAATGATACACTTGTACCACACCAATGATACACTTGTACCACACCAATGATACACATGTACTACACCAATGATAAACCTGTACTACATCAATAATATACCTGTACTACACCATTAGTACACCTGTACTACACTAATGATACACTTGTGCTACACCTATAATACACCTGTACTTCACCTATGATACACCTGTACTACACTAATGATACACTTGTACTACACTAATGATACACCTATACTACGCTAATGACACACCCATAATACACTTATTATACACCTGTACTTCACCGATGATACACCTGTACTACACTAATGATACACCTGTACAACACTAATGATACACTTGTATGACACCTATGAAACACCTGTACTGCACCTATGATACACCTGTACTACAGTGATGATACACTTGTATGACACCTATGATACACCTATACTACACCAATGGTAGACCTGTACTACACCGATGATACACTTGTGCTACACCTATCATACACCTGTACTTCACCGATGATACACTTGTACCACACCAATGATACACTTGTAGTACACTTATGATATACCTTAGTACACCATTGATACACCTGTACTACACTAATGATACACTTGTACCACACTAATGATACATTTGTACTACACTTATGATATACCTGTACTTCACCATTGATACACCTGTACTACACTAATGATACACTTGTGCTACACCTTTAATACACCTGTACTACACCTATGATACACCTGTACTACACAAATGATACACCTGTACTACACTTATGATACAATTGTACCACACCTATGATACACCTGTACTCCAGTAATGATACCCTTGTAAGACATCTATGATACACCTGTACTACACCAATGATACACCTGTACTAAACCAATGATACACCTGTACTACACTAATGATAAAGTTGTACCACACCATTGATACACCTGTACTACACTAATGATCCACTTTTACTACACCTATAATACACCTTTACTACAGTAACGATATACTTGTACCACACTAATGATATGCTTGTACTACACTTATGATACACCTTTACTACACCTATAATACACCTGCACGACACTAGTGATACACCTGTACTACACTAATGTTAGACCTGTACTTCACCTATGATACACCTGTACTTCTCTTACGATACACCTGTACTACACCTATGATACACCTGTACTACACCAATGATACACCTGTTCTTCTCTTATGATACACCTGTACTAAACCAATGATACACTTGTGCTACACCTATAATACACCTTTACTACACCTATGATACACCTGTACTAAACTAATGTTAGACTTGTACTTCACCAATGATACACCTGTACTACACTAATGATACACCTGTACTACACCTATGATACACCGTTTTATCCAACCTTCATACGCCAATGATATAATGTCATGTTACTGTTCTCCATAGGTTAGTGTTCTTGTTTGTTTTTTCTTACATCAGGTTTGTCCTGCTTTGTTTGTTCATTCGCTTTTTATCAGGGTTTTGTGTAATTTTTTGTCTTTTTTACTAAGTTTGTTTTACTGTTTTCTGTTTGTTTTTTCATTAAGTCTGTTTTAATTTATTCTTCTTTTTTTTTTTCCTGAGTTTGTGATGCTGTTTTCTAATTGTTTTCTTCTAAGTTTGCTTTACTTCTTTGTTGTCATTGTTACTTTTTCAATAAGTCCGTCTTGTTTTTTGTTTGTTGTTTTTTTCAATAGTTTGTCTTATTGGTTTTTGGGTTATGTTTTTGTTTGTTTTTCACTAAGTTTGTCTTGCTTTTTTCTTTGTGGTTCACTAAGTTTTATCTTGTTTTTTTTGTTGTTGTCATTGTTAGTTTTTCACTAAGTCTTTGTTGTTTTTTTGTTTGTTTTTTCAGTAGTTTCTTGTATTTTTTGTTAGTTTTTTGTTCACTAAGTTTGTGTTGTTTTTTGTGTGTATCTGCTTGTTAAGTGGTGACGTCACTAAACTGTTTCCGGGTCCAAGCCGTCTTTGAATCCTGCATTTTCAATATGCCGCAGTGCTGTGTCCCTCGTTGTTTTAAAGGATAAGTTCGGTTTCTACAGCTTTCACATAGTTTATAGAATGAAGTAGAACAATATACTCACCCAGAAGGCTTTCCTGATCCAAACAGTGCTTCTGAAGATATTTAGATCCAAATCGAGCGGCGGACATCCGTATAAATGGTAGCAGACGGGGCATGTATAGCGCCGCTCCTAAAACTGCATTAATCGTCCAAAAACTCATTAGTTTCACCAACATTTCATCATGGTCCGCTCGCGCTACCCCTCCACGACAGTCCGGTGTCACTCCATCCATGTTTTTGTGACTGTGCTGACCTCTGAACTGAAAAGTTTCTTGCCTCCGCGTCCTCCTTTCGATGAGCTCCTCATCTGTATACTCTGGCTCGAAACTGTAAGGACACCCATCATATTCAAAGTTCTCGTCCACAACATCTTCATCCGATAGATATTCGTCCATTTTGCACAAAACTGGAAGAAGAAAGTTATTGTGTAGCCACCGCTCGCCGATGAAACAATGAGCCGTACTGCGCATGCGCGCGCAACCAAAAGAAACTTTTCAGTTCAGAGGTCAGCACAGTCACAAAAACATGGATGGAGTGACACCGGACTGTAGTGGAGGAGTAGCGCGAGTGGACCATGATGAAATGTTGGTGAAACTAATGAGTTTTTGGACGATTAATGCAGTTCTAGGAGTGGCGCTACAGATGCCCCGTCTGCTACCATTTATACGGATGTCCGCCGCTCGATTTTGGATCTAAATATCTCCCGAAGCACTGTTTGGATCAGGAAAGCCTTCTGGGTGAGTATATTGTTCTACTTCATTCTATAAACTATGTGAAAGCTGTAGAAACCAAACTTATCCTTTAACAGGACGGGATGAAAAAGGACAATCATTTGTCCTTTTCCAGGTTTCCATGCGAGGATAAAGAAAAAAGGAAATGGCTGAAGTTGATAAGGTAAGTAAAAATACTTAAATGACTGAAGAAACTTACTGATTTAAAGTTAGCCTAAAGCTAACCATTCTGGATGCTATATAATGATGTATCATATTGAAAATATAGAAATAGGAAATTTTAGAAGTTCTTACTGATTCAGTATGAAAGACATTACAAAATTGTGGACTTAATGACCATGCGTGGACATCTGGTTACAAATTACATTATCTCAGAAAGTGAAAGGCCAAAAAATGCTAAATGTGTGCTAACCTCGGTTAGCTAACCAAATAGCAACGTGTCAGAACATAGTTTCAGCCCATAACCGTAATACAAAAACAAAATAATGGAAACATGAAGCCCATATCAGGATTGTGTTTTTCCACATGGCCATGTAATTCAACTACTGTGTATGAAATGTTGATATCTACGGTGTCCATCTGTAAGTAATGACGATCACTCGCTCTGTTTACAGGCGTGAAAACTTCACACCGAATTGCAACTCCAGAGTATGCAGCTGGCATTTCCCCCACGGCAAAGCTGCAGGACCATCAAGGTTTGCTTGGAATGAGGGAAAGGCTTTTGAGTTGCCCCATGATGCTGCTAAAATCAGGAAGGTAGCAGTTCCCAGTGCTGGAGAGGCAGACAAACCCGTGGAGCAGCCACAAACAGAGGAGACCCCCAGGATCACAAAAACAGCTGAGATTCTGCAGATTGAGAATGTCATGCTGAGAGATGAAAACGAGAAACTGATAAAACAATTAGAGAAACGGAAACAAACCTTTTGATTCCTGTTTTTGGAATCCCTTCTTTCTAAATTTGAGCTACAGTATCACTCTGATTGGACTGTCCAAGTTTTGCCACTTATTGATCAGTTGTTTATGACATTGATAAAACTAAAACTAAATTGCGGCCATGTAGATCTTGCCACCCGATTCAACTGTAGCACAGCCACAGTGACACCACCATAACCTATGCGCTGTATGATATTCTGTATGTTGGCATGCTGTAGAACAACATCCCCTCCACAGCTAAGAACCAAGAGTCCCAGCCAGACTGCTTCAAGCCTTTTCCCAACTGCAGAACCGTGCTGGACTGCACCGAGGTTGCTGTCTCCAACACCAAGAGACTTGACACCCAGAGTCACTTGTACAGCTAGTACAAAGGACGGACCACGCTGAAGGCGCTCATCGGTGTTGCTCCGAATGGGGTGATAACCTTCAGCAGTGACCTGTATGGTGGGAGCACCTCTGACAAACCCATTACAGCCAACATTTACAGCCAGGTGATATGGTGATGGCAGACAAGGGCTTCACAATCAGAGATATCTTGCCAGAAGGAATTTTGTTAAACACCCCCTCTTTTCTTGTAAATGGACAGTTCATTCAACAGGAAGTAAACCACAACAGGCAAATCTCAAGTGCCAGAATCCATGTCGAGTGTTAAATCCAGAGGATTAAATTATATAACATTCTGCATCATATCCCCTACCAATACAGAAAAAAATGCTAACAAAATGCTTAAAGTATGTGTGTGCCTGACAAATCTACAAACACCCATTCTCAGGGAAATTGTGTGAAAATTTATAAATTAGAACCTCCCAGCCCCTTCAGTATCTACTCCTCGTATTATCTGCCTTTTGTAAATGTTTGTAAATAGTTGTAAATATTTCATTTGTAAATAAGTTAAGGGTTTCAATGCAGCCTGGAAGACCTGGAAATGATTGATGAATTTTCCAGTCATCGAAAACATACGGAAAATGAGAGAAAAAGTTAAATGTCCTGGAAAAGCTTGATTTGTCCTGGAAAATTATTTATCCTCCCTCTGCTTCTCTCTTCCTTGGTAGTGAATGTAAATGGGTTAAAAATGAGCTACAGAGTTTCTTTGACTCTAGCAGGCACAGCAAATGTGATGCTACCGGCCTATCAAATTTGTTGTATCATACTGTTCACGTGAATGTCCTTTATTGTAGATTTTGTTAAATGTTATTGATTATTCACGGTGCAATAAATATCAATACACCAAAACATTGCAGCACTTCATGACTTGATACTGTTTATGTTGAAAGGGCTGTATCACAATATGCAATTTATTATAATTTATGAGTTTGTGACACTGGTTTGGTCATACAGATTAAACTGAGGGTGTTTTTTTTTGTGAACCAATATGTATGCAATGTCAAGGTAAAAACTTGTTCACAAAAGAAAAGGTTCATAGTTTGGTGTCAACCTTAACAAGTTTCAAAATGATATATTTTAGTTAATTGTGGTTTGCTTAAAATGTAAAGAGGATAAGACTGAAAATGTAGCATTTCAATTTTAATAACTTTATACAAATAAAACCATGTAAAATTGTTCTTCATGGGCAAAATAATTTATAAAATCTCATATATACTTCAATCATATAGATAAATAGAACTGTAAGCATTAAGTACTGTTTAGCTGCGATTAAACATGTAAATAAAATGTAAATTGCTAGACAACTTTAACAGATAGGACAGTACACAGCAGAAAAAACTTAAACATACACAATGTAACGTAGCACAACATGGATGTAGTTTTTCACAGGTTTTAAATAACAGTGTTTGAAGAAATAGACATGAAAAATTACCAGTATGAACTGGCACAATGTGAATATTTTATAAAACATGCTTCAAGTAACAGCATTTTCAGTAATAAATGTTAAAATCTCACTGTAACTGATTTAAATGAACACAAGAACAATTAGCAGGTATGGTAGGGATTCAAAATGTGTGGAGGGAAGCAATCTCTGTAAAAAATTTCCAGTGTACCAATGTTGCCGGCCCATGCTGGGTCTTTCTCCCCAGGTAGGATGACCAGGTCAAGGGGGGTCCAGACCAGCAGGTCGCAGCTTTGAGCACCTGACAGGTACAGGTTGCCCTGTATCTCTGGTGCCAGTAGTTATGAGTCTGCTTAAGAGTGAGGGAACCAGTCCCATCGTCCTTCTGCAGAAAGAAGTCTACTTTCTGCTGCCTCCAAGATAGTCCCAGATCTGGCTGACCGTGGACATTTTACCTCCACAATACAGTCAGTCGAGATCATTCCATCAGGAGATCCACCAAGCAGTCCGCTGTCTGACAAAAACACTCCATTGACTTGGATGACAACACCCGTACAGTATATATACCAGTTTGACTCCCCTAATTCAGAGTTAGAGAAACGATGGAAATGTTTGTGAGTCTATTGTAAAACTTTGACACTGAAGATTATCGATTTTTATTTTTGCATAGTTTCATGTTGTATGATTGTGTTGTTTTATCAAAGAGAAATAGCCAGGCTGTACCTGAGGTTTTTCAGGGCTAAGGATCCAACCCATCCCTGTAAAATGACCAAGGTCTGCCAAGGATGCCATGGCCCATTCCTTATCCTCCTGTGTGACTGGTCTTTTAAATCCAGCTGAAAGAACAGTTGCGAAATCATTAAAGTAACATTATTTGAAATGATAATAAAATGTAAGATATTTTTTAGCACTACTCTTTTGTAAACACAGATGACGTGCAATTAAAAAAAAAAAAATTGGTAAGCAGATTTGATTAAACACTAACCTTGTGTTGTGGATGGAGCCATCTCAGACACTCTCTTGTCAGTGATGTTGTCCGATTTTGGTGTCTTTGGTCTCCATTTGCACTCAACATCTGTGCGGGATACATTTTTCTCCACCCAGATCAGCAAAGTGGCCATATGATGGCACTTGTCCCTTCCAACTGGGCACTCACAGCTGCTGTACCTCACCTGCTGATTCTCTACATGCACCTGCACTCAAAAGATTTGCCCTCATCCAAACAACTTTATGTGACATGTTCTGTGCTGTGTTGATATCAGCTTATTAATATTTCTGTAACAAGCCAAGGGGCAGCAGATCACTGAATCAGATGTTAACCCCATTGATAGGTAACTTTAGGATTTATTAGAAATTATACACCTTTAAAAACAAGTATTATATTTGGCATTTCACTGATAGGCATATGGGTTGTTTCAATTTGCATATTGAAACAACCCATATGCCTATCAGTTTGCATATTGCAATTTGCAAATGTTGCAAAAGAATTCAGGAATAGAGTATTCATCATTCATTCATTATTGTTCTAAATTAAGTAGGCCACAGACAACATTGGGTTATTCTTTTGTAAACGACACCTGACTAAGATCAGAGCAGTGTTAGATAAGAGACTACGCTGAACAGATGGTAATGTTACGTTTTCAAAAGCTCAAAAGGTGTTGAAATAACATACTGGCTTCTTTAATCGTAAGTATGTTGACATGAACTGAAGCGGAGAAGTTACATTGCGTCAATATTGTTAGCACTATATTAAAGTACCTACAACTTATGAGCCTGTATCTGAGCCAGTAGACTCATAATTTGACAGCTCGGTAGTAATCCTTACTGACCTCATTTTTCCTCAGAAAACTTTTTAAATACACCTTTTGTTTATGAACGTACTGATTTTAGTTTCATTTCAAGAAACCTAGCTTACTTGCTAACACCTAATTCACCTCAACTTTGTACTCTTTCTTCTGAATGATTAAGGGTAGCCTGAACGCTACCCTTAATCATGCCTCAAGGGAGGACAGAAACACTGATAACTCTGAGCTCAAAGAGTTCAGCCTTTTTTTGATCCTAATCTACGAATCGGCAAAAAAAGAAGTGATTGTGAAAAGATTGACCGGTTCTGCCATGGTTTTACGCTGTAAACAATGAAGAGCGCGAATGAGTTTGGACCCGGAAATGGATAACACGTCACGGATGACGTAGGACTTCAAGGTCCCATATTATGCTCCTTTTCTGCAGTTTAACATGGATCCTTGATGTCTTCATGAATCGTTAGTAACATGCTTTGGCCCAAAAAGCCAATAAATAAAGCACAGCAGCATTGTTTCCAGGCCCACATAGCCCCTCTGTTCAGAACGGTCTGATTTAGTGGGCGGGGACCTTAATGTGTTAATGAGCCACTGCTGATACGCCCAGCTCTTCCGCATGGTCTGCCGAGGGGGAGGACAGCGTCGCGTAACCATGACGACTGGGCCCTGAGAGAAAATGGCTGCAGGACAACAAACTGTGGTTCAGCCGTTCGTGTTTGAGCCCGAGCCAGACCCCGAATATGAAGAGGCACCAGAAGAAAGTCGAGAGCCAAGGTTAAACCAGGAGGTCTGTATGTAAAGTTTGTTACTTCAATGCTAATATGTAGATGAACTTGAGTTGTTCTGTCGTTCTTGCTCCCCTCTCCCCCTGTGTGTGTTGTTGTTATTAGCTCCTTGACTGTGTGGTTTGTGTTCATGCGGTGCTAACCAAAACTTAGACTGGCGCTAAATAGCGTTTAGTAAGGGATAGTGTAAAGTGAGCAGGTTACTACAGAGACATATAAACTCCGACGTGAGGCGGAATTAACTTGTATTGATAAGTAACACTAAATGAATTGTTGCTACTGATAGTGAAATAAGACCAAGGGAAGAGGACGTATTTGTTGTTGTGAAATGTAAATAATGTCTGTGTTCTTTCGGGCCGATCAGGGCCACAGTGTTTTACAGAAATAACAAATTATGTGACTGACCCATCAGAATACAGCATTTAATAGAGCCATATAGTGCATAGCAGTAACGTGCTGCCACTGAGCAAATGTTTGTCATAACCTGTAATTCTAAGCAATTTTCTGTGAACCGTATCTTTTATGTATGCCACACAGTAGCTGTCTTAAACACCTCTTCACTTGCAATATTGTTTATTATTACACAGACCTGTGTATATTAGCATTATATTGTCTTAAACAAAAACAAGACACCATGATTGCTTAACTAGTACATTTCCTTTATATAAAAATTCTACTGAACATCCTGTTTTCACTCTTCTCCTACAGAGGTGCTCCTGTGGCAAAAACACATAGAGCCTGAAAATGTCCGTTGCATGGAGATACCAAAGGTATTGTGAAAACTGAGCGCAAAATAATAATTTTGCACATTACCTTTTTGTACTATGATGTCACTTACTTACCCTTTTTAATTAACTAGGTCAGAGGAAGACTACAGGAACTCCCAGACCCACCATCCTGCATGGTGGACCATCCTGGACTTGGACTTCTATACTTTAATGTGTTTTTTCAGTGCACAACGCATTTGATATTTATAGATATGACTATGGGCCTTTACATCTTAGAGGAATAATGCAGAAGTATTTTGACATAAACGCTCCCATTACTGTTACACAAAATAGTAAGAATTACAAGTACATCGCTGTTTCCTCCATCTTACATTTTTACAGTTTATCTTTTTTGTTCTTTACTTATTAACATAACATGTAACATAAGGAACACTGAAAACACACAAAACAGTTCATGTAATCTTTTTATTGTGAAAAATATTTTTACATATCAAAACATCAATTGTACCGACTGGTACTGCAGACACATTTTTAATAAAGGAGGTAAAAAAGAAAAGGAATTTTTAAACAGAAACTGTAAAACCATAATAACAAATATATAAGAAAAAAATATATACATAAAAATACCAATGAAAGTAACCCTTCAGTTCTGACAAAATCTGCACATCATGTCCAGCCGTTACAGATACCAGGCCTTCAGACCCTCTGTGAGCTGGTGTTGGAGCTTCTGGGCTGAAGAATCAGGGTGGTGCTGCCCGCCTGCATGGTGCTTCGGATAAGAGCGGAGTTTCCTGATGCAGAAGACCAGTATGAAGGGTTCAGAGCTCTCCTTTGTTGAACCTTGACACAGAGCTGGCTATCACATCCATCTTGTCAGGTCTGTCATATTGAGCAGAGAGGTCTTCTGGGTCTGGTATTTTCTGCAGCTCCTTCAGGTATGAAGCAGGGTCCTGGAAAACCTTCTCAAAGACAAGGTCCAACGGTGCCTCTAATATAATCTGAAATGCAAGAAACAAAAATGTTTGATTACAAAAAGAAATTGCACTAAAATCAAAATGCCTCACTGCAGTGTTGTACACTTATTTCCATCATCTTTTATTTACATAATTTTCTTATTTATTATTTATTCTCAATGCCATGTTAAAAGCATTTTATTGAAGTTTTCTTTATGTTTTTTCTTTTCATGTTATGCCTATTTGCTGATGTTTTTAAATTTGTGGATTTTTAATAAAGGCTTGTGCATTTTACAGACAGTTGGCTCTGCTTTCACTGGCTTTGCTGTGCAGTCTCCCGTCTTGGATTTTGGGAAGATGACTTTAAACAGGATTCACCATCAGAAGATGTTGCCTGAGGTCGACCAGCATAGACACAAGACAGAAAAATGTTTAACCTTTTAAAGCAAGAAAAGACAAATTATAGCCATAAAATTTTATTAGTTTGTGGAGCTTAAGTGTTTGTTTCACTTTGTACTGAAATAAACAAAAAAAATCCATGAAATGTAAAATACAGTTTTTGAATCTCATTAGATACATTAGGTGTTTCTGGCAACTGAAAATTCACTTAAGTACTTTTATTATTATCATTTATCTGCTTGTATTCATATGTTTTTTTTTTAGATATTTGTTGATCATATTAATCAGACAGAGGTATCATAAAGTATATCAAATATGATACAACAGGCTTTCAGGGGTTAGTGTGTTTTCACTTACAAATGTCTCATTAAGTGATACATAACCAAATGTCTATACCTATATGTTTTTAGTAAATAAATCAGGAGGATAATCATCTCTCAGATCTTATTTGACTGCCTCAGTTCCTCCTTAAATACTAACCTACTGTAGTGTTATGTGGCTGTAACTTTTCCTCACAGCTAAACTCCACACAGTCACACAGCTCGTATGACAGCATCCTGGGGGCATTTCTGAGTCTTTAAACTTACAAAAATCAGATTAAATTAATTTGGTCAAAACGACACTGTGGCCACAAACGCCAGTGACGCCAATCACATCTGCAGATACACTGATTTGAGCCGACGTTAGCGTTACATGTTATATAGTTTCCTCTGTTGTTAGTATTGATGTTTACATGACCAGAGAAACACAGCCTTCACCGATCGTTTCCCTCGTCCACAGTTTTGACACAAAAATGAGTTTTGAGACCATCAGAGATAATTTACTGATTACATGCTTCAGTAAGTGCAGAGCAGTTTGCCTCGTACTCAGATCTCTATACATTTAACAGTGTCCAGCACAGTAATACACAACAGGGACTTCACATTACAGTCCTGAACAAACACGACTGTAAAGTCCTGATGGATAGAAAACAGCGAAGATCATTTCCTCCAAACATCACAGGCTAAAACAACAGGCTAACCGCAGGCTAAACTTAGCCTCCTAAAGCTAACACTGAGGGAGGGATGAGAGGAGGGGGTGTATGGGGAATAATTATATTCCTTCAACTGTTAAACTCCTCTTGACTAATGTAGGAATATCTATACATCTAAGTTTACACTGCAGGCTGTCAGAGTAACTTTAACACTGAAGAAAATCTTGAGCTCTGACATCTGGTCCACTTCCCTCTGTTGTTAGCATTAGCTCGTAGCAATAAGCTAAATAAATACCACACAGCATTAAAATTCTCATATGTCCATGGTCCGAGGTTTGGTGGCAGACAGTTGGTGCTGAGCCTGGATTCAGGAAAAGTCTAGTTCCCAGTCCTGAGTTGAACTGACTGAAGTTGAAGAAGCAGTCGGATGTGAAGTGACTGACACACACATACAGGTTTTAGCCGACTGTAGCTGCTCATTCCCTTCAAAAATAAAATTAATTCACTTGGTCCTTTGGTCCTCTGAGGCTGGTAGCCTACATGTAAAGAAATATGTGGCTGTTTACAGCCAACAACTGAGCAGTGACAGCTTCTGAGCTTAGACATGCTGAACACAGATCTCTCACTAAGAGTGAAAACAACATGGCTGCTCTTCACAGAGGAATATCTGCAGCAGGGTGGGGGTGGAGATACTCAGGTGGACCAATCGGATTAGTTTATGCAAATAAAAATATACTGTTACGTAACAGTATATCCACAGACTCAACAGCTCACTGAAGGACATGATTTTACATTCATGCAGCCTACTAAATACAGGTATTGTAATAAAAGATAACATTTTGTGGGCTGGAAGGAAGGCCAAAGACCTAAAAAAAGTGGATTTTGCATAATATGGGACCTTTAACAAGCGGATTGTTGTTGTTTGTTAGTTTTTTATCAGGTTTTCTTGGTTTTTTTTATCGTTGGTTCTTTGTTTTTCATCAGTGCTGTCTTTTTGTTTTCGTCCTCAGTGAATCTTCCCGTCCAATCAGTGACCCCTGAGGGTGTGATCTTTGTGGCTCAGTGGGTCATCTTGGCTCTGATTGGTTACTTCCTGCTGTCCCTCATCCTCCGATTGGTCACCTCCACACTGAGGCAGGCTCTATGGCTGCTGAAAGTTGGCATGGCTTTGGCCTTCTTTGTCCTCATCCTGAGTGACCACAGTGCCACCTCGGAGACCACTGCCATCCGATTGACTGTGCTGGTATTCGTCTGTGTCCTATTGGGCGTGGGGAGGAGGCGGAGCTCTGAGGTGGAGGACAAGACGGCTCAACTGGAGGAGCAGGTGAGAATCCTGGAGAGGAGGCTGAGGGAGATGGAGAGGCGAAGGAGGAATGAGAAGTGATGAGAAACAGATGATTGTGAGACGAGTGAGGAGATGGAGAGAGGAGGAGGACCGAGGAGTGATGGGTGAAGACTGAGGAGATACCAGGACATGAGGAGATGCCAGGCCATGAGGAGACACCAGGACACGAGGAGATACCAGAACACCAGGACATACCAGGCCATGAGGAGACACCAGGACACGAGGAGATACCAAACCACCAGGACATACCAGGCCATGAGGAGACACCAGGACACAAGGAGATACCAGGACAAGAGGACATACCAGGACATGAGGAGACACCAGGTCAAGAGGACATACCAGGACATGAGGAGACACCAGGACTTGAGGAGACACCAGGACTTAAGGAGACACCAGGACTTGAGGAGATACCAGGACTTGAGGAGACACCAGGACTTGAGGAGATACCAGGACTTGAGGAGACACCAGGACTTGAGGAGATACCAGGCCAGAGGCGGTCAGCAGGAGGAGCTTGGCGTCTGCTGATCCTCAGGAGTTGCTCATAACTCCATCCTTCATTTTGTTTCTAATTAACCTGTTTCAATTCATTTGATGATCAGACAATAACCAATCACAGCTTCTCATGTGCTTTTTTATGTAAATATTAGATATTAAATAAATGTGTTTTGATTTTTGTCCAATCAGAAGCCTTGACTGTGACCTCTGACCCTGACAGAGGGTGATGGAGTCAAAGGTAATTTAAATAAACCAGTCAGAGTTTATATTCTTAGTGAACTCATATCTATCATGAATGTCGGCCTGTAAACAGGAAGTTAAAGGTAAAGGTAACACCTGGACCAGGCAGAGATTGTTGTTGTTGAACAGGAAGTCTGATGGACCTGTGATGTCTGCTCGGCTCTGCATTGTTCGGGTGGGACCGTCATTTTCCATCCGAGTCCTCTGTGAGGTAGGCGGGGTCGTCATGTGTAAGGGGGACAGAGAGGGCAGAGACCAGGGGCGTCACTAGGTTTTAAGGACAGGGGGGGCTTTGCCCCCAGGAGATGCACAGGATGTGAGCAAACATAGCACATGACCACAAAATTTCACAAACAGCTAACAAAGACTCAAAAATTATCTATTATTACTATTTCAGTGTTTTTTTTACTGTTTACAGTACAACATAGGTTGACAGTAAGTGTATGTTTACATTATTAACAACAAAAATACTTAATACTTTTTCGAACTAAATTGGAACATTTTGAAGTTTATTAAAGTATACTTTCAGTTTACTTTGTAAGGTCATGTTAAGTGTACAAAAGTACACTTTTAAGTATACAATAAGTACACTTATCTATATACTACTAGTGAACTAAGGATATACTTCCAGTCCACATTTGAATTTATTGATATATATTTAAAGTATACCACAAGTACACTCTTCTGTATAATTGCCATTGTACTCGTACTAGTCCACATTTTAGTTTATTGAAGTATTCTTTAGGTATACTTTTATGAACTAAAAAATACTATTTTATACTATTTTACTAGTTTACTTGTTATACTTGAAGTATACTTGTAAGTTTGCTAAGCATTTTACTTTTAGCATACTGTTTATAATATATTTAAGTACTCTTAAAGGTAACTCATACTGTGTATACACTAGGCTTCGATGTATTTACAAAATCACAAAATTTAATGTTGAGAATAATTTTAATATAGTTAACATGTTAAAACATACCATAGTGTATTTGCAAATACCTGCTTCAATCATATAAGATGTGCATTTCAGAAGCAAAGAGCCTCTATGAAATCAAGCCCTTCTTTGTTGAAAATAGTAAAGGAGAAAGTGTGCATCGGCATGTTAAAATGTGAACACAATAGTCTCTCCAAGAACAAGTCCTTCTTTGTCAAAAATGGATTCACAGATTAATGAACAATGTACTTTTATATATGAGGTTAAAAAACAAACTTAATGCTGTCTGGCCTGATATGACGAAAACAAAATGTGTTCTTGTTGAAACAGATGATGCTGTGTACATAACACCATTTCCAAAACCTTATGAAAGGGGCTAGAACTTGATCAGTAAAGTCAAGTCAAATGTTCCTCTGTTAACAGTGCCATGAAAAAGTATTTGCCCCCTTCCTGATTTCTTACTTTTTTGCATATTTTTTCACACTTAAATGTTTCAGATCATCACACAAATTTTAATATTCAACAAAGATAACCAGAGTAAATACAAAATGCAGTTTTTAAATGATGTTTTTATTTATTAAGGGAAAAAAGCTCTCCAAACCTACATGACCCTTTGTGGAAAAAGTAATTGCCCCTGAACCTAATCACTGGTTGTGTCACCCTTGGTAGCAATAACTGCAATCAAGAGTTTGCAATAACTGGTGATGAGTCTTTCACATCGCTGTGGAGGAATTTGGCCCGCTCTTCTGTGCAGAATTGTTTTAACTCAGCCACATTGGAGGGTTTTCGAGCGTGAACTGCCCGTTTAAGGTCACACCACAGCATCTCAATTGGATTTAAGTCCAGACTTTGACTCGGCCACTCCAAAACCTTAATTTTATTTTTTTTAAGCCATTCAGAGGTGGACTTGCTAGTGTGTTTCGGGTCGTTGTCCTGTTGTATAACCCAAGTGAGCTTGAGCTTGAGGTCATGTACTGATGGAAGAACATTCTCCTTCAGGATTTTCTGGTAGACAGCAGAATTCATGGTTTCATCAATAACAGCAAGTCGTCCAGGTCCTGAAGCAGCAAAGCAGCCCCAGACCATCACACTACCACCACCATGTCTGACTGTTGCTATGATGTTCTTTTTATCCAATGCTGTGTTGTCTTTACTCCAGATGTAACGGGACACACACCTTCAACAAAGTTCAACTTTTGTCTGGTCAGTCCACAGAATATTTTTCCAAAAGTCTTGGGGATCATCAAGATGTTTTTTGGCAAATGTGAGACGAGCCTTTGTGTTCTTTTCGGTCAGTAGTGGTTTTGGCCTTGGAGCTCTCCCATGATGCCATTTTTACTCAGTCTCTTTCTTATTGTTGAGTCATGAACTCTGACCTTAACTGAGGCAGGTGAGGCCTGCAGTTCTTTAGATGTTGTTCTGGGTTCTTTTTGACCTCCTTGATGAGTCGTCGTTGTGCTCTTGGTGTAATTTTGGTAGGCCGACCACTCCTGGGAAGGGTCACCACTGTTCCCAGTTTTCTCCATTTGTGGATAATGGCTCTGACCGTGGTTCACTGGAGTCCTAAAGCCTGAGAAATGGCTTTGTAATAGACTGATAGATTTCAATCACTTTGTTTCTCATTTGTTCTTGAGTTTCTTTGGATCGTGGCATGATGTGTTTCTTTTCGAGATCTTGTAGCCTACTTCACTTTGTCAGACAGGTTCTATTGAAGTGATTTCTTAATTCAACAGGTCTGGCAGTAATCAGGTCTGCGTGTGGTCAGTGAAATTGAACTCAGCTTTCAACAAAATGTGGTTAATCACAGTTAACTCATGATTTAACAAGGGGGGGCAATTACTATTTTACATATGGTCATGGAGGTTTGGATAGCTTTTTTCCCTTAATAAATAAAAACATCATTTAAAAACCGCATTTTGTATTTACTCAGGTTATCTTTGTCTAATGTTAAAATTTGTGTGATGATCTGAAACATTTAAGTGTGACAAATATGCAAAACAATAAGAAATCAGGAAGGGGCAAATACTTTTTAACAGCACTATATGTTTTTAAGGTACATTAAGATAATGCAGTTGAGCACACACTATTTACTGTAAACTTTTAAGCTCCAGCACACTATGACCTTGAACATGTAAGTTAATAACAGGGGTAATACCTCAAAGCAAATGTGTGTAAAGAAAAACGTTTTTATTCTGCTAAATTAAATGTAAGCACAGTGACTTGACCTTATTCTGTCCCTGGATCAAGATATAGTTAGTATTAGTACTTTGTGGCAGAAAGAAGTAAAAAGTAACCAAAAAGTACAGGTGAAGCTTTAGTCTTAAAGTAGTCTTAAGTCTTAAAGTAAGTCTTAGTATTAATGGACTTAAGGCCCATTTATACTCCCTTTACGTACAAAAATGTATACGTCCTTTTCAAACGACGTTATGGTCACTGCTCACATACTTCCATGCATCCTTTCCGTTGGCATTGCTGTTAACCAATACATCCACGGGGGGGTGGCAGCCCAGAGAAGAAGTTCACGACAACAACAAACTCAGAAATAAGCACGGCGACTGTAGAGGAGCTATTGTACATGTCCGTTTTACATAAAAGATCAAAACGGAGGCAGCGTTGTAGGAGGGGGTGGTCGGTGAGGCTGTTAACTTGCAGAGTTTCTCTTCAGAAAATATTATTTTATTACTTGAATTAAAATAATATTGAGGTACTCTTGGAAACATTTGGGTGAAGTTAATTGACTCTCTCTCTCTATATATATATATATATATATATATGTGTGTGTGTGTGTGTGTGTAAAATAAGATCAGATAAGATATTCCTTTATTCGTCCCACAGGGAGAAATTCCAAAATATTCAGCAGCTGCAGGAAACAAAGAAATATAATAAAGAAGCATTATAATGAAAAATAAGGTAATTACAAGTAAAAAACAGTAATATATATATATATATATATATATATATATATATATATATATATATTAGACAGCACACATGTGTGTGTGTGTGTGTGTGTTTGTGACCTGAGGTGTGTTTTCCTCCTGGCCACTGTTGGCACTGTGCGTGGTTTGCCTCCACGGTGAGTGTGGCGGCACCTGGCGTGTCTATAAATACAGGTGTGGGTAATTGCTTGGCCTCTCCTTCCGCTCCCTTCCACTCCTCGTGGTGGCTCGGCGTCTCACTGGGTGTGTGGTTTGACACGTGAATCCTGTGTTGCATGGCTGCGGTCGGCGCACCTAATTGCCTTCGATCCAGGTAACGCGCTCTGCCTTTCCCTCAATCTATCATTCATGCGCTCTGTGCGTATTGGTGACTCTGTACCCACCTGTTGTAGTGCGGCTGGGGCTGGCTGTTGCTGCTGTGGTGGACGGGTTGCCCTGTTGGAGATTCTCCGGTGTGTGGCGTCTCCTTTCCTGGGGTAAGTGGTCGTTGTCTGCCTTTTGGTGTGCCTGTGGTTCCCTGCTGCAATCTTATGGTTTCATCTCCGCTCTAGTTAATCGGAGCAGCGAGCCCTTCACTCGGCTCTTTCCCTTTGGCCTCGGGTCCACGGTTGATGCTGCTGTTCTGGTTGTTCTGACGACGCGACGGGTGACGTCACGGGAGGTTCGGGACTCGACGACACACATATATATATATATATATATATATATATATATATATATATATATATATATATATATATATACATATATATATACATATACATATATATATATATATATATA